>JAUMHI010000052.1:9172495-9196496 GCA_032359435.1 Enteromius unitaeniatus
GAGTTCTCACAATAAAGAGAATTTTGCTTCCAAATCCAAAGTCTTTCTCCTGGTCTCTCTGAAGAAATTTCACAACATTACATTAACAACAGACACTAGACAGAGCGTGTATGAAATACCATTACTAACCAAAGACACCGGGACTAAACAGCTGGCAGAGTATGACATACTAATGGCAAGGAGTGGAGCTACAAATAAGGCAAAGACACGAGGGAGCAGGTATGTAAACAAACACAGAACGCAGGTACGGGGAAAAACATACACATAGGGAACGCCTATGGCATTACAGAATGCTATTAAACACAACCCACTGCACCGTACTTTTACTGTACCTTTTGTTCATAAAAAATTAATATGGTATGTGCTTAAATTAAAAGGGATCAGTTAATTTATCTGTATTTGAAAATAATGTGGTTTGGGTTGGGCTTACATGGAAAATATGTCAAAGCTAACCAAAAAAGACAATTTTTGGAAGTAATTTTATTGAATTTATATACTTTAAATATGCGTTTAGGCCTTGTGTGCACACAGTCATGTGTGCATATATATATATACACATGAACTTAAAACAATCTTCACATAATCCATTATAATAAATGTCATATTTACTTGTGCACTTCAGCAGAAATATAGAATTTGAAGTACAGAAATTGTTAAAAGTTAAATTAAGTATAGATGAATTCATAAAGCTATACCCTTTTTTCTTTGATTAATAGACATCACAGCAGCTGGTTGTTATAGGGTATTTGGCTGTTATTTCCTTAAGAGCTGCCGCTGCTGATTGTGACGCAGTTCTGACTCAAATCTTATTTAACTCCTTTTACCTTTTCTGACTAATTTCAGGTCAGGCGTGTTAGATGAGTGAGACAGCGCTGGGCTGCTCCAGAACATTTCAAAGACATGTTATTAAATATTAAATATGGCTCATGTAAAATATATTACATGTTGCACAGTTTTAAGGCAGCTTTAATCCTCTTTTTGGAAGCTTTGTGGCTTAACTGACCACAACGTTGCACTAGAGGCTGTAAAACACATTAAGTATGATTTGCAGGTGCAAAGCCTAATGTTTTCCACTGTTACTTGTTAATTGTCTGGATGGTTTAAAACATTAACACAGATGTTTAAAAAAGTATCAGTTTATTATCTTATGTTTGATTTCTGATACAAGCATAATACCAGGAGCCTGCAAACCTTGAGCATTTTGCCAATGCATTAAAATATACTATAAGCTATTTGTGTGAAACTAATTTCTGTGATATTCCTTTTGTGCTTCATGAGAACAATATACAATGTTACAACTAACATGATGAGAGTGAGTAAATATATATTTTCAGGTGAACTATTTCTTTAGGGCCTCTAACATTGGTCTTGTTTTTCAATTCACTTTGAGACACCCTGTCGTCGCCGACAGCCTAGCTCCAGCCACATAGAAAAGTAACACATCTAATAAGAATGTAGATAGCGTATTGAGTTTCTG
This sequence comes from Enteromius unitaeniatus, assembly GCA_032359435.1. Taxonomy (NCBI): domain Eukaryota; kingdom Metazoa; phylum Chordata; class Actinopteri; order Cypriniformes; family Cyprinidae; genus Enteromius; species Enteromius unitaeniatus. Next base: position 9,173,973 of record JAUMHI010000052.1, read on the forward strand.
ACTCGCTCACCGTATTACTAAGAGAGAACAATCACCAGCCCCTGACAGTAATGGCTGGGGAGTCTGCTGCTTCAGGGGAGGACACTTTTCCCTTTCATTACTGTTTGTTCAATGAGATGTTGCCCTTGGCTGTCAGATGTGTGTCCGCTAAGGACTCTAAATGGTCACCCTGAAAACACGCCAGTAACTGAGGCGCCCTCTAATCTGCATGCCGACTGTCCCAATGACTTGGGCGGATTCTGTAACTGTCTGGCTGCTTGGCGAATCTTGTACTATAGTTTAATTAAACAAAAAGTAACTTCTGGCCGGCTGTCAATCCAAAGTAGGACTTCACTTGTAATTTGGGACTTTCAAACTGTAGTGTGTGTGGAAAGTCTACAGTACACTGAGCTCATACTTTCCTGTGATGTCTTTTTCCTCATTGCTGTCATGGATAAATGTAGAATACATTATATGGTGTTTGCACTTCTCTCTAGCCAATTATGAGAAAAAGGAGAACATGACAAAGAGGGAACATACTGAAGCATATACAAAAATGCAATATACATAAGAGTTTCTAGCATTATCAACATGCCAGTAGTCTGGAACGCTGAATACTTAATATCAAATATTTATAAACGATATCACTGCAGCTGGTTCTACAACTATTTCTATTTATTTTCATGCTTTTGTTTTTGCATCTCCCTATATCTTTTACAATATTTTAAGGCAATGTGACCATAATGTTCATAACACAAACCATATTCAGCAGTTCATATACATTACATATGCATCACATTCTGTAACATGTTTTTGTTCTGTCTGTATATAGTCTTCTGTCTACGTCTGCCACAGTGCATTTCAGCAGATTTCAAATCGGCGTGTATTTTGATTGATATTGTGTTTGTGTAAATTTGATAGATTTTTAGAGTAAAACCGCCAACTCCTTTGTCTTGCCTAGCATTGTATATATAGTATACTAAATACACACAATTAGGGAATATTTTCACACTTTTTATATATTTTAAGAAAATGTAGCTTTATTGGAAATGACACACACACAAAAGCACTTATGTTCAAAATAACAAAATAACTTGTTTGTTGTTTTGAAAATGATGCCATAACTGTGGAATTGTGAGTAATGAAATGAAAAAAAGATAAGAAAAATATTTTGAAACATTAATTATGAATTTTATAGCAGCGAGTCTCAATATGTCAGTAAAAATGTTTATAGAGTTGAAATAAATGTATTATAAATATATAACTTTTTTTAATAGGTTTTACCTTACCATTTATTTTATTATCATCATTTTAAACAGAAAACCTTTTTATAATCAAATGTCTAGTAATAGTCTAGAAGAAGATTGAAAGGACATAAGAAGTTAAAAAAGCTAATATTTGCTCAGATTAAGCATGATTAAGTGATCCATCATATTTATGCTTATTTCGCAAGGCCCAATATAGCTATGATCCTGTGAGGACTGCACATTTTGTTATGCAAGAGAGGCCCCTGGTGTATCCGTGTCTCCATGGCCAATCTAACATGCTGGCTATCTATTCTTTTCTATTTGCATCTCTCTGAGTCATGCAGTTAATGTGTTTCTTTCCTTCCCGCTTTTATCTCTCATCTAGTTGGATAGCATCGGTGAGTGTCAAGCAAAATAACGATGAACAGTGAATTTCTCCATGCATGATTAAACACGCACAACCCTTGATGAACACACACACACACAAATGTGCACAACACCAATCCAGACATCTCATTAAGAGCACTCCAGTTATCAAAGGTCTGCTCTTGTTTTCCATTTCCAGGCTGTGGTCATTGAACACTGACGCTTGTGATCTTTCATTTGGAATTTTGTTTATTTGTTCTCGGGGTAATGTTCATTGTTAAACCTTGGATCAAACATTTAAGATGACATCTTGAATTATAACTCGTGGCTTTTGAGGGCATATTTCAGGTCGCTTGTGTTAAATGAAGTGCTTCTCTATTATACACACAGGCCTGGGGACTAGCGCTGTTTTACACTGTTTGGTTGTAGGTCATGCATGACTGCTGTGCCCACATTGTGAGCTCTTCTTCACAAGGTCCTCCAGTCCTCGGCATGGGCCCATCTTTCTGCCTCTATCTATATGTGCAGTTATCATGCGGCCCAGAAAATGAGCTTGGCCTTCAATTCAGACCATCACTGCTGCCCTCCTGGGGCTTCTCAGCATTCTTTTGAGAAACAGATGGGCAGGTTAATACCTGGGCTGTTTTTCGATGCTTCATACTATCTTATCGCAGACTGGCAATACCCAGGGCAAAGGGATTTTACTGTCCAGAATGGTGTCATGGTGGGGGGCTTATCATGGTCTTAGCAGCCACGCTTCCAACCCGGCCCATGTGAAGCTCTGGGAGGTCCACTTCTGATTTACAAATGCTCCAAGCCATCTTGGCTCCAGTGAAAAGACATCATTACCATCATTATTACTTGTTATGTTATTAATAGCGAAAGACAATCGCCGTTGTAGGCTTGTTTACTAGGGTAGCAGTGAAAGGTTCACAATGTGCCAAGGGAGAGAATAATCTATTCAGCACCCTGTCGGGATGCAGAGCTTCCCTTTGTAGTATGTTTTTGGGTGGCCACAAGAGAGAATGGCAAATAATGGTTTCAGATGTGCTCGGTTCCTGCCAACCAGTGTCTGTTTAGCTTTGATTGATGCCAAATGCAATATAAAGCCTCTATAATTTATTTATTTCAAAAGCTATTTGCCTGAACCAAACCAATAAGTGCCAGATTGGCATGGTTAAAATTAAAAATGATGAACATGCTGTCATATCTCTGTATCATTTAAAGATAAAACATCTCTCTCTCTCTGTCCAGAGACAGATAACATGTTTTCTAATGCGGAGAGGTAAAAGTTTGGCAAAAGAAATTTTGATTTTAAACTGAGTTTGACTTTTTCTACTGCTAATACTTTTACTGTAGGACCAATAAGTGAGAATTGAAGATGTCATTTTGGCCTGAGGATATACAATTATTCCCACTCGTTCCACAGTTTTGCCTACACTGGCAATATGCATTACAAAAAAAGTGTTCACATAAAAATAAAATAAAAACGTAATAATCATTTTAAGCACACTTAGGCATCTGTTCTTATGAGAAACAATTGGGCATCTTTACCGAATCTGATTTTATTTAAATGCATAATTTTAATTATTCCCAAGTTAACTCGGAAATGTTGTTGGACCTCATTCCAGCTAAAACTCAAGCCACTCTAAAGGATGAAAATCATTTAATTAAGTCCCCATAGTTGTCATTAACATTCATGCTCACTAGGCCCCGGTCACAGATTATGTACACAACACTGAAAAGCTGACAAGTGCTTTAATTCATAAGTTATTAACTTTTTAAGCACCCAATTACACCAACCGCATAACTTAAACTATTCCAAATCCACCGGGCTTTGTCAATAAATGTGTGTGGTCAATTATAAGCTTCTTAAGCTGACAGTATAGATGAGAGAATGTGTTGGTTCAAATAACATTTTATCCAAGACAGACTGGCACAATCACCGTATTGCTGCAAGCTGGCAGAAATGTGCTTATGCTGAGCAAAAAAGGAGTAATTTTTTGATGCAGATATGATTGCTGAGACACTATGGAATACATCCAGAATGTGAAATATGGAAATTCTCTCTACAGACATTCTGTCTGGCTGTTTTTGGTGTATTTTGCTGATATTGTTTGTCCCACACAACTCATCATGGGTCAGTGAAAACGCTGGATGGCATTTGTTTTTCATGCTCACGTGGAGATCTGTAACAGCAAAGAGAAAATTGGGAATGTTAAGCTGTGTTTGCTTTGACAGATAGCCTACGACGTCTGGTAAAAAAGAGGTTTAGATTAAGTGCAGGTTATTTATTGATCTCTGCGTCGATTTCAAATGATGTATTCAAACAACAAAGCTCTGAAATACTACTCATCTGAGAGCCTATGACAGACTCTAAAATGAATATGAAATACTGGATTTTCTGTAAAAAAAAGCACATACACCATTTCTTATTTGTTTTAAAGAGATTAAAGGGATATTTCACCCAAAAATGTACTCACCTTCACAGTGTTTTAAACCTGTGTACCTTTTCAACAAATCATACCAATTTTGTGCTGCATCAGTCGATTAATTCAATTCAAAACAATGATTTATTTAACCATTTGACATTGGTTCTTCTCGCATGAGCTCATTGAGATATTAATATGTATACTTGAGGTGCTAATATGCACCTTCTGAAAAATAGCATATACAGTATGTATGTATATATATATATATATATATATATATATATATATAAAAGGTAGGCTTACTGTCAGCTTTTGTACTTTTTTCTTCTTCTGATGACAGTATGGCTTCAGAAGACTTTATGATACACCTTTATGATGCTTTTATTATGCTTTTTGTCCTTTATTTAAAACTTGAAAGCCTAAATAATGAAATTTTCATTTTTAGATGATTCCTTTAACACCTGATTCACTAAGTCGCAGTATTTAAACTGTTTTCCACCACACTCCAGTATCAGTTCTTTTTTACATTGTTGAATCCACACACAGAGTAAAAATGAGTCTAAAAACTTTACCTGCCTTTCTCCTTTGATCTGCTAATTCTTAGCAAACTTGCCTGATGTGTCTTAATTTCCTCTCTTTCATGTTTGCTGTTTCTGTCACTAACGCACAACCCCCAGCATTTCTGAAATGTATGAAGAGCACAGACACTTTGTTTGTTATTCCCTACCCTTTCTCTGTTTGCCCACAGTTAGTAATGTGCAGTAGTGTGATAAAAGACAGTGAGGCACGTCAGCATTTCAAATGCAGCACATTCTCTCACACTCTGCAGCCGAGCATTTGTAGAAGTTTTTTCTTTTAACAATGTCTCCTGAAAAGGGACGATAGTTAAAATGCATCTTTAAAAAAACATTCGGTAGAATCGGAAAACCTTGTAAATGTGCTAAGTTGGTGTATTTATTGATCCTTGTGAATGGAACCAAGTACATCTCTCTATGGCACGTTTCACGTATGTCAGAAAATCATTCAGTACAGACCTATTTAAAACGAGGACCCTCTGGTATCTGTGGCCCATTGAGGCCACTCTGAGGTTTCTAGTTTTCATCAAAGTTGTAATCACATTTGTGTTATGTAAAGTCTTATATGTAAAAAGGAAGATGAGGTGGAATTATGCAAGATAGATGTCTGATAGAAACTGATGCCATGGTTCTGTTAAATGAAACATGAAAAAGATACTTTGATAATGCTACAGTAAATGTTATTAAAAGCATATACAGAAAAGACTTTTTAGTCAAGTATGTCTGCACTGAAGTGCTTTCCAGTCCTGAACAGCCAATATGGATGTGGGGGAAAAGTGGTGTTTTCCCCCACAGTTCTCACATAATGTCAGATTAAAAGTGATTCTGTATTAGGACAGTGGTAAGTTGCACCGAAAGAGTTTTAAATCCCACACTAAGCCTGCGCCCAATGCCGACAGGAGTCCAGAGCCCTAGACTTAAATCTGACATGCAAGTGAATGGACATCAGCCGAGCTCCCAGTTTGACACAAATTTATTTGCTTTTAATCCTCTTACGGAGTCCGAAAACTAGCCATTTCAAAGATGGGCCAAAAAGAATTTAAATTGCTTACAAATGAGGCCTAATTCCGATTTCTCAGTCTACTTGTCCCTCGGTGACCACATCCAATTTCACCATAATTTCATGATCATGGCTGAAGCAAATCACAAACAGAAAGAGCTAATATCTAGAAGACCAGCCACATTATTATATATTATTATTTACTGTTAAAGATATAAGAGACAGTGTTGTATCATGCATATCCAATGATTCTAATTACAGACAGGGGTTTAAAAAAAAAAAAAAAAAAAAAAATATATATATATATATATATATAGGATGGGTGTGAGGCAATTAAGAATAAAGTTTTGTAATTTTATATTTTATAAAAATACATGAAACTTGAACATTTCATGAAACATTCAATATTAATGTTAACACAATCAGTAAATCTGTAAATTTTACGATGAAAACCAGCAGCTGTGGTTGCCAGACTTCAACCATAAAAAAATACGGTAACAGGGCTTTAGGTTTTACAGTTTTAAGTTACATTTACAGTTAAATACTATTATTTTATGAACTGATATAATGTTATATACCAACCTATTAAAGTACTGAAAATCAGTTTTGTACATTTGGAATACACTGATAAGCACCAAATGCAGGTGGTGATGAAAAATTCACATGATGAACCAAAGCCCATCACAAGCAGCTTTTAAACATTAACAGAGTAGAATGTGATCAGTGTCATTCACACCAGCACTAAACACCATCATATTGAGACTCATTAAACTGAAATATGCATTAGACATTAATTTAACAACACTACATGTGACATACAACCCCTAATAAATATCTGATAAAAAAATAAATAAATAAGAAGAAACATAGTTATTTAAAATAACAAAAAACATACAAACAAATTTATGAATTGCAATTCTGGAAATGTCAGTTTACTGTTTTGCCTGTAAATTTGACAGGAATTTACCAATAACCATTTAGCATTTTTTTTACCACTATAACCACTGTAATTTTTACAGTGTATGTATGTATGTATATAGATATAACCCCATAGATTTTCTGTGGGGTTAAGGTCAGGTGAGTTTGGTGGCCAATTAAGAAAAGGGATACTATGGTCTTTAAACCAGGTACTGGTAGCTTTGGCATTGTGTGCAGGTGCCAGGTCCTGTTGGAAAATGAAATTTGCATCTCCATAAAGTTGGTCAGCAGCAGGAAGCATGAAGTGCTTTAAAACATCCTGGTATACAGTTGCATTGACCTTGGACCTCAGAAAACACAGTGAACCCCAACACCAGCAGATTACATGGCACTCCAAACTGTGACTGTGGAAACCTTACACTGGACCTTAAGCAACGTGGAATCTGTGCCTCTTCTCTCTTCCTTCAGACTCTGGGACCCTGATTTCCAAAGGAAAAGCAAAATGTACTTTCATAAAGAACATAACTCTGGACGACTCAGCAGCAGTCCAGTCCTTTTTGTCTTTAGCCAAGACAAGATGCTTCTGATGCTGTATGTTGTTCAAGAGTGGCTCGACACAAGGAATGTGACAGCGAAACCCATGTCTTGCATACAGTATGTAGTGGTTCTTAAAGCACTGACTCCAGCTGCAGTTTATTTATACAGAAATAAACAGAGAGAGTTTTTGATTGTTTGCTGCCTGCCTAGATTCTAGATTGACCTCAAATTTAGCTTGCACATGGATCCGCACGCCTCTGTCCCTGTTGTAACAGCAACGTTCTTAATGGGGGATAAAGGTTTCAAATCCCAAAGGAGCTTATTTTTTATGTTAAGAAACTTAATTGTTGTATATTTAGAATTTATTTTCTACTTTGATAAACTTTACCTGACAGCATTATTATGATCCCTCCCCCAAATTTTGCAAGTAAAGACATTTGTTTATGAGCAGACTGATTATCCTATTTCTGTGGAGAACAGACAGACAGCAGCCAAATTGAGAGGGGGCGGAAAAGCAAAACACACAGAGATTCACAATTCATTTTCACTGAGAGGCGCTAGCGGAATGGAGAGCGGGCGCAATCCGATAAATCTGCCCCAAATATGAGGCGTGGGTTTGAGAGCTGTCTCCATCCCTAAATGCCTTTATCGCCTTTGCTGAAAACAAAGTTTGCTTATTGATGTAATCACTTATTCATTTTTATTTTGTTAAAATAAAAATGAATAAGTGGGTTAAATAGGGTTAAACACAATATTATGAGTTGAATCAGTGAGAATTGTCTTGACGAAGCTTTTAAAAGTTTTGAAAAACCGCTGAAAAACTTTAAAGCCTTACCCTAAGTGCACTCATGCCACATTTAGACAAAAAATCCATCTCATTCAGTAGCTATTTTAAAGCCTGTGAATTTTGAATAAAACCATTCTGCAACCTTTCCATCATGCCACTTTCTCACAGAAAGTACACTCCCGCTGAGACACAGCCATGAAATTAAATTTAGAATTATTAGTGACGAATAACCCCATAAGTTCATGAACACCATTTTCATTTTGTGGGGACTCATTGAAGGAACTCCACATTTGTTTTGTACACACAGGCTGTGCTTGTTTGAGATTATTGTTATCCGGTTACTCGCCACTGAGGAGCTGTAATTGGTAACTGATAAATGCCCCGTCGAATCCAAAGAGTAAACTTAAAGCCATCAATAAAAAGAAGCACAAGGCTGCCTTGACCTTTTTTTTTCTCCTCTGATTTATATACGCTTTCAAACCCAGGGGAGGTTGTATTGTGCTCTGCAAGTCTTAACAGTAGGTTGGACTTTGAATGCCCCTCATGAAGTGCATGACGACGATATATATAGCCTTTATAAGAAAAGCTGAAAAATCTGCCGCTCATTCTCACAAGCACATGCCCTGGACATGATTGAAACGCAGATTAATGTCAAGATGAGTGCAGCGAAGACGTTTACTGACGAAAGTGCCCTGACTTAAATGTTAGCCATGATTTCTTAGCACTTATTCAAAGAAAAACAGTGCGGTGCAATCTTTATGATTGCAAGAATAGCATTTAACAAAAACGGTGGAGTTGTATATTTGACAGGCCTGCGCTCTCGATCTTGGCATCGAAACATCCAATCCAAAGATCACCGATTCTGGAAAAAGGCATCCTGTCAGCTATTATCGCAAACAGAATTATCTCAGCTGGGTGGCACTTGTGGAGAAATCCTCGCAGCCATTTTCACATCTAAATGACCTGCCATTCCCTTGTCATATTGAAGTTAAACTGATTTTCCATTAATCAGCTTAGCCTCACATCCCAAAGGACAGGGAGATAGAAGGAATCTTCTGGAATCCTTGTCATTATTCATAATGACTTTTGGAATCCATAACATTTGTTAGAGGTTGTTTGACTAGCTGGAGATGTTAATAAAAAAGGTGCTGACTTGTGAGTGATGGCTAATTCCTTGTAATATGTTTTCCAGGAAGTGACAGGGTCTGTGTTGCATCCATCAGCATATTCAATATTCATGGGGGGCGAATGGAGACTCTGATGGGCCTAATGTATTATTTTGGTAAAAGCCTGCATGCAGTAACGATTGACAGCTCTGAGGAAAGTTTAAATATGTAATTACACAGATGGATGGGTATTCTAACTTGCACGGGCTAATCTTAAGTCCTAGTAATTAAGGGCTTCTTTTCCATCTCATGCTTTTTTAATGTGACGTTCTGATGTAAACAAGTGTTCTGCGTTTAGCAGAATTTGCACCATGCACATTTGTTTCTGTTTGGAGAAAACTCTTGAGATTCTAAAACTGCAGCTTTGGTAATGTAGACAGCATCATCCTGAGAGTTGTTTCCAAAGGCAATGTAAACTGTTTCCCAAAAGCATTGCCGTGCCAAGTAAACATAATACAGACAATGACACATTAATATTATGTTGCATTTAAAAAAATGTTTGTTTTGTTCAGTAAATTCGCATGGAGGTCCATCAGAAAACATTGACCTAGACATAAAGAAACTACTGTACCATATTTTCAAGTGCTCTCAAATTTCTTCAACTACAGGCCAGAAAAGTTCTCGCCAGCGATTTGTCAGAGCAGAAACGTGGAGAAGCCTGAATAGATGAAGAAAGAGATGACAATATACACACAGTTGGTAATTTTTCTCCAGAAGTATCACTTCATCTTCTGAACTAGGATGTCAGAATAATTCAAGGCACGCAAAAAAAATTTCTTGCTCAGAATCTTTCAGGCAGGGGCATGCAAGTGTTTTATCAATTTCACTCTTGTTATTTTTAGCATCACAGCCTACTAGAAAGCTCTTTGTCACAGCATTTATCTGTTCCAGTGTGACTGATGTCCATGTTTGATGACAGCCTGAAAAATACGTCCATCAAATGCTGTACGTCACAGTTTCGCTCTGTCACTTGTTGATGGTTTGCTTGCCCAGGCAGCCTCCTCCTGTCTCGTCTGTCACCGAGTCGTGAGTCGCTAGCATGCCATGATGGCTTTGTAAATCACATTTCTGCATCTTCTCTTCTCTTTGGACTCAGTTTAACGGCAACCCATTTACTGCAGACTATCCATTGGTGAACAAGTGATGTCATGCTGAATTTCTACAAATCTGTTCAGATGAAGAAACAAACTATTTAGAAAATCTGATTAATACAGATGACGTAAGGAGTTTATAGTTACACCTTGGGTTTGGTTTTCTATTCCACATATATTTATTAACATTTCGATATAAATGTGTTTTGCCCTTCTCGTGTAGATCTTTCTTTATAATCAAGTTTGTAATTATTCTCTCAACAATCATTTTAGAATTTATGGCCAATATTAAAATAAATCTTTAAGTGATTTTAAGCAATAACTTTCATACAACACAAATAATTTTCAAGTCAATTGAAAGCTTTGTGTTAAACACACACTACACTTTTTTTTTTTTGCTACCACTTTTATACCCTCTACCTAATTTGATGTTCCTATCCCTGGCAGGAAGACCCACCCTATCCCACATAAAAAAGTAAAAACTGATCAGATTTTATGTGTTAGTTTAAATGGCGCTTAGTTTTCTGATTTGAAGTACAGTGAGATTTGTTGGATAAAAAGATTTCTTCTTTATTTGGAGTCATGATCTTTGTTCTTGTACAGTTGTGCTTGAAGTATTTCGTCTTTGTATCCCCATTATTCTAGAGCAAACAATCGGAGAAATTCAATCTGGCAGTTCAAACACTATACTTCTAAAAGTCTGATTTCTGGGAAGACTGTTTACTTTGGGCCTACACTGGACTGATTGCAAACTGTGAGGGTTGTCATTTTAAAATGAAGCTGGAACGTTTCCTCGTGACAATTTGTTGTATTGTTTGTTTGATTTCAGTCATTGTCAACAAATCCTTACTATCATTCTTTTGAATGAAAAGCCTCGTTATTCAAAGATACGTCCGGTTGTTTAGATTATTAGTATGAGGAAACATTTGGAGGACGTTTAAAATAATTCAGCTGCATTTGTGTCCCTTCAGTATAAAAGCATTGAGGCAGGTTCTGTGTATGTCACTGATCTAATTTTGTGTAAAACATAAGCTGTTTGATCATAAGCGCCATAATTATCAAATTCCTTTTATATGTTAGACTCATTAATTAGCACATTGAGTCTTCAGTGAATCGACAGACGCAGCAAGAAGTCCATTTGCATAAACTACATTAATTTCAAAGCGACTCACAAAAAAACTGAACAACAACTCATTTAATGAGAAAGTTTGCAAATCCTTTGTTTAATTAATTAATTTGGCCTGAAATTGGAGCTGATACTGATTTAGGTTGTTATATTAAATTAAACGACTAAAAGAAAATATTCATAAAGCAATCTCAATTTTGGGGGAAAATGGCATGTGAACCTTTGTGAAAATTAGATGCAATCACCATCTCATAAAGGAAATACATACATATTTGCATTAGTTAATAAGTTTATAGATGAATGCTACTGCATTTTACAATCACAACAATGTTTTTTGCCCTTTCATAAGCTATAAACCTAAGAAGTAACAATTACACTGATGATGTTAATATTTGCTCAAATTACCATCCAAGTATACTACAAACCTTTTGTGCAGCTGAAGCATGTTTCATTTATGCTTCAGAAGCATCGGGACCTTTATTATCATTAAGGCCTCTAACAAGGCTTTTGAGGATAAGACTGCTACAATGTGCATTCTGCTCTTAAACATACTTTTCTATTTTTAGATCTGTCCTCTAGATTTTTTACAGACCAGTCTCAAACTGAACCTAATGACTTTCAATGACAGGTCTAGGCCATTAAAATGAACAATTAAATCTCTAAATTTTACAATATAGTGACATTAAATCTATTCAAGGGTTTAATGTTAAACCTCTTTGAAATTCTTTCTTCCCATTAACATTAAAGAAGACTTTTGGTAAACACCATTGCTGATAGCCACTTCAATAGTATGAAAAAAAAATAGCTGAAACCATTTACTCTTAGTAAAAATAGCATACTTTATTAGCATAGATGCTATTTATACTAAGTGCACATACTGTAGCTATAGATTCTATTTACACTATATTAAAATAGCATGATTTTCTGCTAGTACTTATTGGAAATAGTGGTAATTATCTGCACCTCAGTACTGTAGTACATCATACAGTATACCATAATAACTTAATGAGCGTACATTTTAATTTTAATTCAACTTATTATGTGGATGCGACAGTTGCCACGTTATTGGGACAATTAAGTCCTTTCTGCACCTACCTGATACTTTTACAATTTTAAATTATTTCCTTCATTTTTTATTGAAAATAAATGTTTTTCTGATGTGATTAAAAATGTTAAATATTTTTTAAAAAGACAGGAAAAAAAGATAAATGTTTGCCCAAAGGCAGATTTGAACCGCTGATTTGCTGCAACATTTTTCCATCTGCACCGCTGGAACTGCGTTTTGTAGGTGACCCTGTCCCCTCTGCTCTGTCAGAGCCCAGCGCCGCCAAGCTGGGAATGGACACTGCCCTTTTCCGTGTCCTCTCTAAAGCGGTCTGCGAGCTCGGACTGGATTGAACTCCACCACAGGAGCCTGCACGGAGCTGCTTGGATGAATGGTACCTGCCGGGGCGCCCACAAGCCCCTCGTCAGAAGACCACGCCGTTCTTCCTGGCGCTCTCCCTTTTCAGCGAGACTCTGCAACTCTGCTTCTACCACCTTCGAGTTGCTCGATGGCGCCAAGGAGAAGGGCTATGAGAAACTACCCCTTCTGGACGAATCCGTGGCCGCTCACCTGTGCCTCTGCGGTCAGCTGGAAGGCGAAGCCCTCCCTTCCGTCCAAGCCGTGTCGATGCATCCGCCGGCAGGCAGCCTCGGAACTTCACTCGATGGCTCTTCTTTAAGTTTTTCAAGCCAAGCTTTTCACCACAGGAGAACTGGATGCTGAAACGCTGAAGGAACTGAGGAGCTTGTCATGCTTGAGCCTTGTCTTGCTTGAACGGCATCTTTGGCTCAACCTGACAGACATAAAGGAAGCAGACAAGGTCCCATTTATGGAAGCGCCCATCTCTCCGAACAGGCTCTGTTCAGGGACAAAAACCCCTCATCATGCAGATCTCTGATTCTAGCTTTAGTGGTTGGCCACCTTAGACGGTCTGACCAGCTATTTATCTGCTTCGGCGTATGCTCCAAATGGCTACCGGTCTGGAAGCAAAGGCTTTGTAGGTGGGTTGTAGACACTATTTTAATGGCTTACTCCTCTTTGGGCCAGGATTGCCCCATAGTAGTAAAAGCTCATTCAACTAGGAGCATCACCTCATCTTGGGCGTGGTCTAGTGGAATTTCCCTGTCAGAGATTTGTGAGGAGACCGGCTGGGCCTCGCCGTCCACTTTTGCCAGGTTTTGTAATCTGTACATCCCGGCATTACATGCCACGGTCCTCTCTGTCTAAAGGGCTAAAGCTTTCAGTTTGTTGTGAGTTCAGGCTCTCGAGCCTTTAAAGTGTGTATATACAGGCCCACTGTGTTTGGCTGCTGAACACTCAAACCGTGAGCCTAGGCTCACAAGCTCTTATATGTAAATTAACAGCTCGCTGTCTTCGCCCGAACGGCAAGCTCAGGCACAAGGCTTTATACATGTAAAACCTCCTTGCTGAAGGCTCATACCCCTTTAAGTATAAGAACGATATGAATGCATATATGCGAGGCATAATTTCTCTGCATGCTTATGTGACTGTACACCCCGGCTTCGCTTGCACTTGCTTGGGCATATTGATCGTTCCTCATTTACTGCATAGCGGGATTGAACTGAATTCCCATAGTGTCTTATCAGACACAGTACAAGGGAAAGTGTCGAAAAGGGAACGAATACTTTACTTCCGTAACCCTGGTTCCCTGAGACACGGGAACGAGTACTGCGTTCTATGCCACGCTGTACATACCTGTCGCTTCAGCCGAAGTAACCTGAAGTCCTGGAGTAAAGCAGCCGCTATATATAGACAACCCCGCCCCCTCAGACGAGCTTCGACAGGAGCCATGGCCATAAGTCGGCATAACACGGCGCCCTGCCGATTGGTTTATCAAAGTACCATTGCAGTGACCAATGGCCAGGCAGTTTCACTGCATGATTAAAAAAGTTTTTCCCATAGCGTCTTATCAAACACAGAAAATTACTATTTTGTCATCATTTACTGTGCTCCTATGTAACAAAATAGTTTTCTGAAAATTAAAAAAAACAAAAACAGAACATTGAAACAGCTTTGTTTGAAAAACACACTAAAATGAAAGGTGCTTTTCCCTCTGAGTCAAATTTCAGCCAGTTCACAAAATCATCCTCAGCTTCATTTCAGCTTATTGACTCTGTGAGTAAATGATTACAGAAATAACAGTTCTGGATAAACTACCCCTTGAAGAATTCAGTTTGAAGGAGATCATTTCAAGTAAACAAGACATGGTATTTATCAAACAATCACTTTTTTGCACAGCATGCTGGTCTGTTATTCACTCATAAAAAATATGTATGATTTAGCAAAAATCATGAATTTCAAATTTGTACGAATTATATACAATAAACACAACTCATAATGAACAGAGATCATCTGAAATTTAAGTGATGTTATCAGCACTCCGTCTGCCCTTGTGAAGTGCACACCACCATAAGTGTCAGCGTTTCGATGCTGGAGGAACGCCTTCCTCTGCACCTCATTAGTTTACCATACATGACTTACTCTTTTAAACCCTGTTGATTAGTCTTTTACTCCCTAGAGTGAATGTAGAAACTCATTAAAATCCCTAGTCAGGACGGACCGCAGTGTCACATTATGTAACGCTTATCTATATCTGAGCTGGACAGTGATGTGTTCGGGGATGTGGAGACTGTGTCACTTCGCTTCCAGCAGGTAGTGATTATTTTCCAGCCATCAGGATTTAATGGTGTTTGGCTCGCTCAGAGCAGGATGGGTTTCCGCACCCCTCTGACCTTTCCTGGTAGACACATCGCGCAAAACAAATGGCACACATCTGCTTCTGTGTCAGTTTACTGCTGATAGAGATGTTCTGGGTTAAGGGAACCCGAATCGCCTACTAGCTTGTCCCTCAGGTCATGCTGTTTAGATGCGACCTTCTCATTGCCCCAAGCCAATGGGTGCAGCTCCTCACCCACAGATATTGACCTTGGGATCTAGAATAGATGCTGGCTATGTAGTCAATTGATGTTTCATGGCTCTATATACAAGCATTTTTAAAAAGACTTTGTTTCTCTCAACCATCCTTGAAATGAAATGCTTGACAGTATAATGAATATACAGCCTGAAAACAAGATGGATTCACAAGTGTTATGAATAAGGAGATTTACAGATGTTCTGTTCACTGACATTTGCCGAGGCCACATACAAATTCATTCTTGCAACCCTTTAATATTTCCAAAGGACATGGCTCATGAATTTAAATGTGGATGTTCAATAAATCAAATTAAACTGATTTGTGTCAAGACAGCCCAATGCACTTGCATTAAAGTTAACTGGTTTTGAGACAAAAAGAGAGAATCCTGCATGTTTTCCCCCTTTTTATTTAGTTGCGTTTTATTTATATTTATATAGTTTTGAGAATGCAGTTGAAAGAAGGTCAATTTTCCATGGTTTACTTCAGGACTTTATAATGGGTTTTCAGAATTTTACCATATTTATATCAGGCTTATATATTTATAAAACTAATATCTACGGCTAACATTGCTTGAAAAGGCATTCATGTTTTATTAAGGTTTCCACAACCTACTGCAAAATATGAATTCTATGACCACTGTGTGCTTTAAAACATACATTGTTGGCAGTGAAAAATCCATTATTTTGTTGAAATCATAAATGTGAAATTCACAATTAGTTTGAATTCATATTTTGTGCCACTAATGAACAACACAGATCATAAATGATCAAATGCACATCATTTACTGATCTAAAATACACATTTTGTTCTTCACCATGTTACAGAGAAGAAATACAAATTTGAAACGACACAAGGGTGAATAAAATATGACATTTTAAAGGGATAGTTTACCCAAAAAGGAAAATGTTGTCATTAATAACTCAGGCCCCTTGTACACTAGTACATTTTTGTTTTAAAACGTCGTTTTAGAATAAAAAAGATCCATGTTTACACTAGAGTAACAAGTTTACACTACACACACCTAAATGTCACATGACCATTCATGCACATGCATATATGCAATTGTATATAGATAAGTATATGTAGGTTCCCTATTATTTAAATCGTAGATGCGTCTGCGTGCTTGGAACGATTGAAAGGGGATCTGCCAACACATATCTATGGGTACAGCAATGAGCATGATATTATAGTTTACACAGTCATCAAGGATACGCAAAGAGAATGTGGGCACCCAAGCCATCAATTTCCAAATCTCAGTTTTTGCTCAGTTTACACTGAAATGCAATCCCGAGTCTGCAGCGTTTTTAAAAGTGTACATTTTCAAAGGTGGAAAATGCCAGGGTAGTGTAAACGATTGGCGTAACCGTTGCAAAACGTATGCGTTTCAAAAATAAACTGGTGTAAACAGGGCCTCACTCTCATGTGGTTCCAAACCTGGAAAAGCATTGATTTTTAGAATATAAATTAATGCATTTTAATTTGCATGAAGATGTACAATGGACTTATAACTTTGAAACGACATAAGGGTGAGTAATTCATGACAGAATTTTAAATTTTGGGTGAACTATCCCTTTAAATTATGCTTTTAAATTACATTTTTTGTGTGTGTTAGTTCCGTTATGCAATAAACTGTCATAACATCTTTAGACAGCTTTAACAAAAGACCTTGTTTAACTCACAAATTGAATGTGCTTTTTAAAAAAACCCACAGAATAAACCAGAAACCATGGTTTGAAAATGCTAAGTATCTTTTAGATTTTAGCACTGCAAACTGAACAGCTTTATTCCCGACTGCTGCTTCCTTTAACATATTCCCATGTCTTGTTACTCTTCCCACATGGTGAGAATCTCATTTCAATTATGTAGTCACCCAGAGAATGATAATGTCCTACAATCTTCGTTCCGAGCATGACACCTCTACTTTGCGACCTTTCTGTCTACTAAGCGCCCGAGGGTATAGATAATTACTGTACTTGTAATTGCAGCAGGTGTCAGTGCAATGCTTTTGCTGCTAAGGCAATACACCAAAAAGGTCATTTGTCATAATGAGGAACGTTTATATGTTTTGAGATACGCTGTGGCTTGAAAGCATGCGTTGGAATTCCCCACAAGCTCAGGCTTAAATGGAGGTTATCCTTTTCGCATTTATCTTTTGGAATTATTGTTAATTATGGAAACGATTGATTGCCATTAGTCCGTTATGGCTTATCGTAATTGCTTTGTCATGTATATCTGACTGACAGCATTAGACAAATAAGGCTGTCTTGACGCAAAGCAGCTGTATCTCGTAATTAATCGCTAGACGTTTCCAAAGAGGGGGAACGTTAAGACATGTGTTATGAGGAGGGCACTGAAGGGTCTGCTGCAATTAAACACGCATTTACAGTTTTGTAACAGCACCACTTTTAAATATAAACCAGAGTAATTGCACGGCAAGTGGCTGCAACTTCGTTTCAGAAGAACTTGGTTTAAATGGGAAATGAAAAGCCTTTTAAAGCCTAGCTTTTGACTTTCTCATTCTCTAATGACTTGTGCGCCCTTGCTGTTTATTGTATTTTACCACATGGGTCCTATTTGCTTCCCCTTTGAAAATTAAGACGCTAATTAGTTCCCATTGCTTGTAATGCCAGAGGAAATGACATTAGAAGAATTATCAGATGGGGTAGAACATGCTTCGCCTCATGGAATTATAGCCACAGAACTTTCAAATGATTTGCATTCATTTAGATTCTTCATTCACCTAGAGCAAGTTTTCTGGAAGATTATCGTCATTACAATGGTCTACTAATGAACAAACCTTGCCGTGGGATCTTATTTAGGAAGATGAGACATTTTTCTGATACTTGATTATCACGAATGGTCGCCTGCTCAGAGCCAACTTCATCAGCCAGTTCTTCAGAGATCTTATCAAAGAACGCTTTGCGCTAGGAGTGCCATGGCACACGAAGGTGAAACAATTGTCAGTTGCCCCTGGTGTGTCTTGTTACTTTAATTGGGTCACCAACTTTGAAGTATGTTAAAGGGATAGCTCATCCAAAAATGGCATTCTGTCATTATTTACTCACCCTTAAAGTTGTTTCAAACCTGCATGAGCTCAACACAAAATAAGCTATTTTGAAAAATGTGCATAAACAACCAGTTGCTGGTCCTCACTGACTTCCAGAGTATGGGGAAAAAAATTAAAATACTATGGAAGTCATTGGGGACCAAAAACTTAGATTCTTAGATTTAAACTTAGATTTAGATTCTTAAAAATAACTATCTCTGTGTTCAGCAGAAGAAGGTGTTGCAAGAACTTGATTGTGAGTGAATGATGACAGAATTTAATATATAAAAACAAATCCTTTTTTCCCTCTTGACATCCAAGACAGGCAGGGTCTTGCAAGTAAAGTGAAAAACTTAGTTGCGACTAGGCTGAACCTGACAATAAACACTTCCCTTTCCAGATATAATTTTCATCACCAAAAGCAGTCTGGGGACATACTGAGCAGCATTTAATAGGCATCATTTTCCATATACATCCATCTTCAATCAGCAGAGCACCACTGCAGAATGGCTGAGCAGACTTGGGTTTTGTAAGTACCTGTTAGCATTTGGCTCAATTTTTAACACTCTAGAAAGGCGTATATAGCACTAAAATGTTAAATGACTTTGCAAAGACATTACGTAATGATGTACTCCCTGTGATGCTAACTTTGTGTTGTTATGGACATGTTTTGGTGGGTAAAGGGTTAAGGCCTCTTTTTGGCAATTAAAGAATGGTCTTAGCAGTTATATTGACAAGTTGAGCTTTTTGTAGAGCTTTCTGTAAAAAAAAAACAACAAAAACAAAGAAGCCAAAAGAAATTAGAGATTTTCAGATCTCTCAAGATTACTCGCTTAAAAATATTCATCCCATAACTTGACAGAGTCAGAGGAATACATGGATAATTCACATTTTAAAGCTCCACCCAAATCCCAGCAAATTCTTCAAACCATAGTATTTCTGTTTTTTATCTACCAGGCCTCAATGCATTTAAATAGGATGTTTAACTTTGCTGTATCAGGCTTCGGTCTCTGGTGTGGTTGAATGTGTCATTCAAGGCCATCATGGTAACATTTTCACTCAGTTGCTCAAATATTTCCATTTACTTTCCTCTGTATGCTGTCTACAAGGTAAAACACACAAATTATCCACTGTGTTACTGAATTTATACAAAGAAAAATGTATAAAAAAATAACAAAAATGGCATATATATGAAAAAGTAAACTCGACCTTAAATTTATTTGTTTACCAAAACTCTGATAGATGGAAACTTTTTTCACTCAGAGGTGACTAAACGGTCACAAGCATACATACAAAAACAACTGACTGACAATAATTTGACATCATTGTATTGCCCAAAAAAATATTTATATGGATTTTTCTTGAGATATCATCGCACTCATTACATGTAAGTGTTTCCATCACAGAATAACCAAGGCAAGTGTGTAGCGTTATTTGGTTTGCGATCAGTTATTGATTATTGGTGCTCTGCTGATTCACAAAGTGCCTGAGCAGTAAGTTAGGGGTTTAAATCAGAGTCTCCAAATCAGAGAAAGCTAGTGGACTCCCTCACTGAGCATAAATTAATTTATGTACAATGTTTACTTACTGAGTAAAGATGTATATTCAAAAGTAGTGTTATTGCACTAAAGTATAAATGCAATTTAATGTTTATTTCACTAAATCTTTCCCACCCTTTTTATTGCCCAGAAGAACTGTGTATTACAGCTGGCCAAAATAAATACATTTTGAGAAAAGTAAATAAAATCAGCATTCTTTATCAATGTATATGAAGTTTTACAGCAAATATACAGCCATAAACACTGTGTTTCACTATGTTTTTATTATCTGTTTCCTGTAGTCTCATACTGTTCTTCAAACCCTGATTCATACCAACTGCTCTTCGCAGCATAGATACCACAGTACAAAGACGAATGTGGCTTTTATATCACTGCACAAATCAAAATAGAAGTTTATAGAGCTAAAAGAATCTCTAACACTGGAATATACAGACAACAAAATATACAGTAAATATTTAGTCAAGTAGTTTAATGTCCCTATCCGTTTCACATAGTTTTTTTTAATAGATCTACTATATATATAAATCTTTAAAGAATTCAGCTTGATCTTAGGCATTGAAAAGTGAATCCTGAAAACATTGAAAACACATAAAAAACAGTTTGTATGGAATGACAACGAACTAAAATGTCAAACTTAATGGTAACGTAATACAAATGCTCTGATTACAAAAAAAGAAAAGAAAAAAAAGATAAGTCATTGTATGAGCCATGTGAAATGAGTAATGCATTATGAAAGTAATATATTTCAGTTAGCAAAGACTGAAGTCATCATTTGGACAAATGATAGTCATTATCGAAAATTCCTTGGAAAGTCTATTGTGTCATAGCATTCTCATAACACTACTATGAAAGCATTTGAGAGAGTTCTCCAGTGGTAGCAGATGGAAAATAATCTATTCATTACAACAAGCAAAATCCAAAATAAACTGTCTCCACACCTTCTTGTTTAGTGGCCATGGCAATAAAATGACACTTAAGAAAACTGAATACGCCCAATTCAGGAAATAGTTTATAAAGGAATTGTGACTGCGGATTTATTACTGTTATGTGGGCAAAATAAGATCCTAAATAAGAAACTAAATCTGTTTTCATCAAAAGATCCACTAAAAAGGACTTGAATTAGAGCACAGAATTCAAATAAAAATGTAATAAACTAAATAAATTAAATAAATAATTAAAGCTTACAGCAAGTTATGCTAAACCTGAAGACTTATGTCAGTTAAAGTAAGTCAGCAAATTGTTTTAACGTGTATATTTAATCATAGTACATACACACTGTTATCTAGGTTTTAATTCTATGTGATTGTGGGATGTGATTGTGGGTTTTTATTTTAATTAAAAATTATTTTTTTTGGTGGTCAAAATAGTAAGGTGAATGCATTTTCACTTAAACACAACAAAGAATTCAAAATAAAATTAATAATAAAATATAATAAAATATTTATGAAAACATATAAGCTTACAGCATTTTAAAACTTATTACTTAAGTCAGCAAATGTATGCATTCATACATATTTACACACATATATGCATTTATACATACACATTAAAGGGTCCCTATTATGCCATTTCCAATATTGTCTTTCATGCAGTGTGCAATGTAGTTGTATTTAAATGTAAGCAATCTGCTTACAAATTGCATGCATGTAAACCTATTGTAGTAGAATCCCTAAACCTACCTGGAGAAACAAAATACAGACCAACAAGTAAATATTACTGCAGTTCCCCTTCAGTCGAGTTCACTTCGACGTTACATATGGGATCTCGCATGAGAGACCAATCGCCTTTGAGTCTTTGGAAAAAAGCCAATGAATATAGGCGTGCAATAATCACAGCCAGTGATTTTTTTGTGATTTTGAAGTTTCCTTACTTTCCTCAAACGGGCATGATTGTTGCCTTGTGGACTTCTGCCGTCACCCGTAGTCCCGCCGAGGATGTTGAAATGTCTCCCGCTCCATCAGAGGGAGAGTCGAGTCGTGAAGCACTCGCCGATCTCTTATCTCGGTATGGAGCTGGACTCGGTCGAGATGACTGCCTGCTTAATGGGGGAGCGTGCGCAGGGCATGCTGACATGTCTGAGGTAATTCAGGCACAAAACAGCGGTTCCTCTCAAAACTTTTCAGAGGCTCCTGGGGCATAGGGCAGCCGCAGTTACACCGCTGGGGCTCCTCCATATGAGACCACTTCAGCGTTGGTTACACGGCCGAGTCCCGAGATGGGCATGGCACCGCGGCACTCTCCGAATTGGCGTTTGCCATGAATTATTCAGCCTGTGGACAGACCTTGCCTTCCTGCGGGCTAGAGTACCTCTGGGACAAGTGTCCAGGCACGTCGTGATACACACGGATGCCTCCTCCACGGGTTGGGGTGCTATATGCAATGGGCAAGCAGCCTCGGGCACCTCGACAAGTGTTTGCCTGCTTTGGCACAGCAACTGCCTCGAGTTGCTAGCTGTGCTTCAGGGCCTTCGTTGCTTTCGCCCGATGTTGCTCCACAAGCACGTGCTCGTCCGGACGGACAACACTGCAGTGTACATCAACAATCAGGGTGGTCTATGCTCCCGCCTCATGTCGCAACTCGCCCGCAGACCCTGTGCAAGATCAGGGAGTACGAGGGGCAAGTTCTGGTGGTAGCGCCGTACTGGCCCTCCTGGACTTGGTTTTCAGACCTGAAGCTCCTCGCGGCAGCCCCTCCCTGGAAAATCCCCTTGAGGAG
>JAUMHI010000052.1:9197346-9207841 GCA_032359435.1 Enteromius unitaeniatus
GCCACGACCCTGGGTTGCGCTGACGCCAGCTCGGCTCCTCAGCAAAAACCTGCATGTGCAATCCAGCCGTGCCCTCTTATGCTTTTTCCAAAGACTCGAAGGCGATTGGGCTCTCATGCAAGATCCCATATACAATGTCTACATTACCTCCTTCAGGGATTGTGGGTTACCATGAACACTTTTCTTTTATGTATTTTGACACAAATTTACAGATTTGAGATTAATAAAGCATAATTTCTGCACAATTACTTGAAGATTATCATGTTATGACTTCAAAACAAAATAGGTTGGGAAGACAAATTTCTGCAGGTGATTTACTAACAATGCACAAATGAAAGAATGTAACTCTATATCAAGCTCAGCACGAATT
Source organism: Enteromius unitaeniatus (assembly GCA_032359435.1). Lineage (NCBI taxonomy): Eukaryota > Metazoa > Chordata > Actinopteri > Cypriniformes > Cyprinidae > Enteromius > Enteromius unitaeniatus. Next base: position 9,197,717 of record JAUMHI010000052.1, read on the forward strand.
AGTGCAGTTGCAAATAAATAATTAAATAAAAACAATAAAGAAGACAGTGCATTGAAAGGAATTGGAGGCTTTGCTAAAAGTTTTGACAGACTTGGTTTTCCAAGTCGCCTTTTATTTCCTGAAGCAAATTAAGAATAACATGGCTTACTAAATTAGCTAAACTAAAAAATGCATATTCAATAAGATCAGGTGCAAAAATAACTGTGTTCATGCCTTTTGAGTGCTAATTTGTCACTGCGCGTCTTTAGTAAATCCTGAGAGTACAATTTTAACGGCAAAAGGTGGTTTGCGCTAGCGCAAGCTGTTAGTAAAACTTGCCCAAAGCCTCTGGACTCTCTAGAAATCATATGACCTAAAATATACCACCATTATAAGCCCGAAAGCAAGTTTTCAGCTGTCACAGTCCGCAAACCTCTTGTGACACTGACAAAATAGACTAAACAGCTGAGGTAGGTGTTGCAGCCCCGGTCGGCCCAGCTTACTTCAACTTGTGATAGACCAGCAGATATCACCTCACCACCTTCCTCCGCATGGCTGTCAGCTAATGGCCTTACAGGGATGTAGCCATCTCACAGTGCCATGGACAATAATGTTCCCACTTCTTCTTTAGCCTCAAAAGGGACTTAGCTAGTAAAGTTTCTAAACCTCCCTGGCCATCCACACAATAGTGCCATCCATCACAAACTATCCCTTTGATGCAACACCCCCTTTGTACTGGAGTCACCTGGAGAGCTATTGTAGCGAGAGAGCCTTTAAAAGATTTCTTCTCAGAAAGCAGAGGGAAAATAAAAAACATATATCTATTGTGAATACAGATGTAGGTTGAAGTAAAAGCCTTTATACTTAATAATTACTTTTGCACACAATTATTCAAAAGGATGTCCATGACATACATGTGCACAAGATCAGTGTTTAACCGAGAGCTTGAAATAAACTTTTGTCCTAAGAACTGAAAATGTTTTTAATTTCTTTTAAATTTAGTCTGTATCATTGTAATGCTGTAATGCTTTAAAAACTGTATTTGATGCCATCTGTCTCCTTTTATTTTGATAAATATCTGATCATTCTCTGATCAGCTTTGTTTCCTTCATATCCTGCAGTATGTATACAAAATGCAAAAAAAAAAGACAAAAAAAAAAAATCCTGATTATAAGAAGCGACCTGCATTCTAGAAATAATATCAGTTTAAACCAAAGAATGAATTCTATAACAGCAGAATTCTGTATTGTATTAAAAACCAAACAAATATATAATGACCACAATATTAAAATCAAAATCATATGTTGCAGGATTGTGGGTTACAATAATCTATGAAAGATAATCTGCTTTCAAAAAGAGACCAGATGAAGGCATCTTCATAAAAAAGGATGATACACAAACACTGAATTCAGACTTGACTTGATGTCTTCCCATCTCTGTATTCTGCTGGTATAAGGTTCTAGACACAGGCGCTAATTACCCTGGCCACACATTGAGTCATACAGCAGTGATGGAGCCTTATAATTGGTACTAACAATTACCAGCATCTGCATTAGTGTGGAGACAACGCTTTAAAAAGACAGGTTGTAAGTGAGTCCAAAATGAAGGATGGCGCAGTGAAGAGCTGACATCTTTGACCCTTTTTTTCTTAAATAAAATTAAGCTTTCTAAAAGTACACAAGAAAGTGCAGACATTACAGTCTTGCTTATTGCAACATTTACCATATTATTTGAATGTGTCACAGAGTAAGGTTTTGGAAGTTTGTATATACCTGCAGAACATTCTAGATCTCAAACAACCCATAGATACCACATTTTATACTGGGGCTCCTTTAAGCGGATCTAAATGGAGTGATCCATATTACCATTTAAAAGACATCTAAACGACAAACCCAGGGAATCAAATCCAATGAACTGCGACGGTGCTGTTAAATGTTACGTTGCGAAACATGAAACCCATCAGAATAATGATGAGTTTATTGGCTCAAAAGAAGAGCGATTAGCTCGCTGGCTCGATACAAACTGAAATCCGTAAATGAATGGTTAATATATGTCGTAACCACAAAATGGGTTGGCAAATGGAACATATCTGACATTGATAAAGGACAAATAAAATGGTCATGCTTGACCTGTAACTACTGATAAATAGCAAATGCTTAAAGAGCAGTTAAAGGTTATCTATTCTTTCCAGGTCTTTCCAAGCAGATAATCGTAAAGTCACAATATAATTTTTTTAATAGCGTAAAGGTTGATCCAATACCTCAAATTTGTCCCTTCTTGCATATTTAAGGTTTAAATGTATGTAGGTAACATAATAATAATAATTTTGTTATGGTCACTACATTCAACTTATTCAGGTTGCAAGCACTTTATATATTCAATATATAATATATTCAAATCATTTTGATGATAATGATGAATTTAATGGCTAAGTTGTGTTCTACTGATTGCAGAAAGATTCCAGCATTTAACAGACTGCAATTTGAAGGACATTTCCATTATCATTTTTAGTTATCAGATATCTGAATATTGCATCTGATACATTAATACAATAACAAGTGTGTGTGGGTGGGTGAGTGTGTGTCAATAATCTATTTCTGAAAGCACTTTTTACAGCACATGAAATAAACAGCAACAAATTTAGGCTTTGACACACTTAAATTGTAAGAATAATGCTTTAGACAAAAGCCATTTCTTGTACTTGTATTATACAACAGCAAGTGTGCAACAGAGTCCCTGCAATAACAAGCAAAGCAATTTTAGCAGAGCACCTATGCTTTGGCATCATTTGATACTATCTGCATTAGTGGAGGAAAAATATACAAAGTGACTGGTTGAATATTGTGCTTTATTTGAGTCTTTCAAAACCTCATTTGGCACGATGAGTTTACCTAATCAGTGCATGCCGATAAGAAAAAGACAACTCACTCCTATATAGCTGAAACCGAAAATGGATCGATAAACAGCACCAAGGAATAGAACTAAATGTACAATTTTGCTGTGACTCCAATCTCATCAATGTTTGGTTTCCAAGGGCACATCTACTGAAGATGGAACAACAGACACATCAGGAGAATGCTGTTTTCTCTTAGTGATCAGCAATCACTGATGTGATATGAGGGAAATCTTAATCGGAAGGTTCAATTTAGCATTTCCATAGAGTGTTTAGCATGTTTCTAAGATTGAAATTTAAGCTTTTCAATACCCCAGAGCCTGATTCAGTGTGATCAAGAAAGCAATTCATACAGTGACAAAAGCTTATTTTTGTCCTTGTTTCATTCACATATAGTGGTGACTGCATGACTTATATTTTTTGATCAAGGCAAAATCAGCAATGGGCAGAAACAAATGTTTTTACATTAGCACAGGACTTCCTAAACATCTATGCATGTGGATATTCAGTTAATCTTTTGATGTTATCATCACAGTCGATTTAGCATTCTGTTGATCTGTTTTATGTAAATAAACAGGATATGGCACAAAATTTGCTGAAAGGATGGTTTTGAACAAGCGGTCACTTGCTGCTGAGCCTTGTACCCTGACCCTAATGATTTTTCAATCAAACTATTTCTGTTACTTGTTTTTCTACAAAATGTGTTGCTCCTTCAGTGATTTATATAACACTTTTAGCACATCTATATACATTCATATACCCTACTTGTCATAAAATTGACACCATCAATAAGAAATGTAGTTAAACTAATAGTTTTGGTATTTTTACATCCAAAACAGAAAGCAAAATTCATATTTATATACCTGATTTTGTATTCCCTTCTTAATTATTACGCAGCATGGTGGAACATGGTATTTACCGACACAACTGTCTCATTATGCCACATACAGTGATATATTATTATTCAACACTTCAAAATATGATAATTTGCATGATATCTACCCATCATGTTCATTCATACTTAATTTAACTTCTGGAGATAGGACACAAGGGGATAGGATTGACTTATGCTTTATGCATCCATCATTTTCTCATTTGAGAACTAATTAAAGAAACCTCAACCTGTCAGTCATTCACTTTTTGCTTTTTATGTTACATAATACATTAATGAATTTCACTCATGAGTTGATAATGGTTGGTTCATCAATATTTTGTCCTATATATTTATTCAATGGAAGCGCATCTGTGTCTTTATAATGATGCAGTGAAGATTATAATACCTGCAGAAGGTTAGCAGTTAGTGTTCCTATTCATCTCAATGGCAGATTCTGGCAGAGGACACATTATATGTGCAATGTTAAATCTGCCTTCTTTGATCATTGCACAGGAAAAAGACTTGATGAACACAGTGACTCAATGACTTTCAATAGAGAAAGACGTTAAGATTCAAATAATATTACAGTAGGGGCCGACTGGGCAAATGGTAACAAAATATAAAAAAAATTTAAAAGAAATATCTAAATTGTGTATTAAATACAAAGCTGATGCAATCTAAATGTAAAACATTAGTTTAAAAATTATACATTTGTGCTATATATGCACATTATGTATAATATATTGTGCATTCCTAAACGTATTCTAATACCATCTTTGTGTAATATACCCATCACTATGAGAAAAATATTCCCATATTCAGGGGAATACAAGCCAATTGAGTTGGCACCAGATGTGTTGTGTGTGTGAACGTAGCATTCCTCTCACTGGACTGATAGACGGGGTCACTTTCTTGGCAGTGGCCTGCTACACACACTGCTCATGCAGTGGAACACAAGCCCCCACTGAGCTCAGATCAATAACACCGACTGAGATTATTGCTAAAGTGGGTCTCCTGTCAAGTGTAACAAACACTTTGCAATTATACTTCACACAGACGTATTGACTGGAAAGGGGCAGTCGCAAATCACTTGTTAGCGGAAATCAGAATCTGATGATCATTGGAAGACAGTTTAATTAACTCTATTAAAACAGCATAATACGATGCCCTGGTTCATGGGAAAATGCAAACAAACAAAGAGTATCTACCTGGCTTGACGTCAGGGTCAGCGCACACTTTCTCAGATGCCTTTAAGTCGAATGTTAGCCCACCTCATCTTTCTGCAGACCACATTCCCTCAGTTTATGACAGCATTAAATATAGGCTGTGCTCCAGGTGGTTTACATGTCACTGCAGATTTCTGGACATCCAAATAATTTATCTCTATGACATTGTGGTGCTGTAAGGGGAAGTAAACAGAACCCTGTGTAAAACTGTCAGAAGTATAGCTGAAATATTGACAGAAACATACACGATATTCTCATTTCTTGAGCGTGTTAGGACAACGTGCCATTAGCGAGGGGACTTCCCACAATTTGCTTTTTGCACATAAGAATCAAATCTTCATTTCCAGGTTTTCATTCTCGGTGCCTATGGATTCCATCATTTTGGCAGCTCAGCTGTACTTGCAGTGATTGCAATAGTCCACATATATTCCCCTCATGCCTGTACTATTTAGAAATTCCATTTGATTGACAGCCAATAGTTTCTTGTGAGTCTGCATGCTAGCAGGGGATGAGGAGGCAGCTGTCATGCTGCTCAGTGGCCAATCTGTCAAGACTGCCTTATATGCCGTTTCAGTCTCTGCGAAAGTTCCTTTTCCTGTAAGTACAAGGGATACCATTCATTTATTTGCATTTCAATGTTTCCAGTGGTTTGTTCCAGCATGGAAAAACATCATTATTTGTATATGTGAACCCTGACTTCAGCGCACATATTACTTATTCTGTAGCTAAATCAGTACAATATTTTTTTTTCATCTTCACATCACTGTTAAGCTTTGTTATTCTCCTCTATTTCAAAGTTTTGTTAACAAAGTCAACAAATAGTTGTGTAACTCCAGTAAGTAAAGCTGTTGAGGGTATTTTATCCACTTAAACATTAAAGGAAGTGATTATTTTCTTTCCTATGTTAGCTATGATGCCACAAAAGGGTGCCAGGATTCACACAAAATCCAGCTAATTGCTACTCCAAACTAGCTCAAACTATGTTCAAGGGCATCCCCCAGAAAAAACACACGTTAAATAAAAATGCACGTTATCGGGGTCACTTTCAACACACAGCAGCTGTGTTAAAGTAGCCCAATTGCACAGGAAAACCATGAACTTGGCAACACTGTGATGGATAGCAAGTGCGATCACAACAGCTTGAAATTGTCTAATTTGGTAAGGTCTCTCTGCTGCACTTATAGTAGTGAGCCAGAGAAAGATTGCTAAGCTACTAGGTAAAACTTGAACTAAAATGTCAATGAAAACATTCAAAATATTAATAGGATCGCTAATGGAATCTCATCGATACAGAGATAACACAATTCAGACGTGTGTGTGTGTATGTGTGTGCTAAAACTACCCTTTGCAAGAAATCATGGTTTAGCCACAATAACATTATCATTACCTACCATTAAAACATCATCATATACACTACATACATATTCATCATATACTGTATATTACCAGTATATTTAAAATAATGTGATAAAGACAAGGCCATTTGATAATTAAAATTCTATCTTTGATTTAAATTATTTAACACCTATAATTGTCTCATGCATATTTCACACACAAATGGCTAGTGCTGGCAGAAATTGCTTCATGCAGCTTTTTTATTAGTCCATCTGTAAGGTACGTTGTGCTAAGAAAGTACCAGTTGCAGTACATTTGTTTGAGACACTTTATACAGCAAATATTTATACTTATATTAAAAAATTACCAAACTAGTATACGGCAGGTCACTTTACATGTTCACTTTATACAATGCTTAGAAGGACAGTTGGGCTTTGTTGTAGTCAGAGATCATCCAACAGGTTGTTGACTCCTCTACACATCACATCCTCTAACTTGTTATGACTGAAGTGAAGAGGGAAACCTTGACCACAAGTATTGATTTTCTCCTGATGGACATTTTTGATCGCCTCCCAGTCAGCATGAAGTTAGCAGTCATGACTGATAAGATAACGACGAGGAGACAGCGTATCTTGACATCTGTAAGAAACATAAAGCAGAATGCAGCTCAACTGTAAAAGAGCACAAGTAAATTTAAGATTATTCCTATGAGAAACACTGTAGAACCGGGCCTGACATCGCTGCTATATAAATGAATTGTGAGTAGAGGTTCTCACTGCCAGATACTGCTGCTGGACTGCAGACTGCAAAGGTGCCCCTTAGTGCTGTTACAGTGGAAAATAACATAAGGAAGCAAATTATAATAAAATTATAATTTGACGGCAAACTATACATTTTAGTTGGTGTTTTATATACTTCTATACTACAAAGTTACCATCAGGAGTATATTTGAAGAAAAGTTTTCATTTAGTTGGCAAAAAGAAAACAGAAAAGCTTTACAAAATATGACATTTCAGCAGCACAGAGCTCCTCAGTTCTCAAGCATTTCAAACTGAAAATGACTTAGCAATATATAATCACTCCTACTTGTTTAAAAATAGGAACAACTGGCTGAACAAGTTGGATTAAAAGCCTTATTAGTATATAATGCAGTTTTTTACCACATAGAATAAATAAACGAAAATTTCCAATAAAAAAAAAACAAAATTAATAATAAAACATGAAGTGTACTATGAGTATGTGCTTTTTAAAACCCACACTGGAATGCATGCTGTGTGCTATAAATAGCATATCTAACAGAGTAAATAATATAGTTTGAAATAGTAGCCTACATAGTATAGAATAATATTTGATCACAAAACCAGTCATGAGTCCCACAGGTATATTTGTAGCAATAGCCAACCATACATACTGTAGTTTGGATCAAAATTATTGATTTTCTGGTCCAGGGTCACATAATCTATAGTAAAATACAGTATGAAAGAAATAAACCAACAATAAATAAAAATACAAGACTAAAGATCTATTGCTATCTTTTTTTTTTAGCAATGAATAGATCAGATGAGCACACATTCATCGGTTTTCCATCTGTAAAGATTGGTAATATCATATAGAGTGAATCAAAGAAACAGATGGCATAATCAAAAGATTATTTTGAGTGCTGTCGACAGATAAATATGTTGCTTGTGCAATTTAATGGCAAAAGCATGAACAATAAGAACACAGCGAAGAGCAACATGAAGCAAGCAAACATCAGGAACAGACAGTCAAACTACTGTTATCTAGAACCTTTGACCTTTGAAAAACGCAAGAGTGATTGCCACTTCGAGTGTCTTTATCAAATCCCAGTGACATATGGACTTGATGAATGCCGTTCGAAATCTGCGACTATGAGACAAGCCACCCAAATTTCAAAGCCTGGGGCAAGTGACAGTCCAGTAAACATGAGTTGACGCTTGACTGAGCTACAGGCCACAGAGAACAAATCAGAATAGCATGTCTGTGACAGACTATGAGTACAGTGTTTTTTAAAACCCACACTGGAATGCATGCTGTGTGCTGCTAAATCAAGAGTGGAATGTGGATAGGGTTTAGATTTTCTGTTCAAATTACTCATACATCATGGTATGTTTTCCTCTGTGCTTTTTGACAGCCCGAGTGCAGTGTCCATTTCACAACCTTATAGGTCATGTCTGTTCTTGTTGTTTGGACGCCGTGTAGAATTCAGATGGGTTTTTGAAAACTGTGAGGGAAAACAAAGTGGAAGTTGAGACAGTTGAAGTATTATCTAAAGGTCTTTATATATATTTGTGTCTATTTAACACAAGTGCACAAATACTAATGAAGGACTTCTAAATAAACTATTCCACAAATATTTATTTACATTGAACATTAATAAAAAGTTTTCTCTCCTCATATTTACCATCATATTATATGACTAGCTTTTTAGCTTTTTAGCTTTTTAGCATATGACTTTTTTCAGAAAAAGAGAATGTTTTTATTTCTCATGCCCTGGAAATAACAAGACATTTGTGTTCCATAAAAGTCAAAAAGGTCTGGAATGACACAAGGGCGACTAAATATTAACAGAACCTTGATTTTCACAGAGTTTTGTTTAATTAACAAAATGCTGGTCAGCCATGCTCTAAATAGTCTGACTTCCTTGATGACCTCTATTTTAATACTTCTCTGTGTTTGCTAAAAGCACTGAATCGCAAAATGCTTTCGAGAACATTAAGCAATGATGTATGAAAATACAGAGATGTGTGAAAACCACTTTTTTAAATTTATTAATACCTTTGCCTTTGATGAAAATTGGTTGGCCAAATTTGGCAGTGGACACTGGAGCAAGCATTCTGCACACTGATTTATAATCCGTAGCCCTGTGACCAAGTCAAACACTTTGGGTTATTAGCATAATAATGCTAGCCTGGATAGCGCTTCATGTTTTTAAGGTTCAAACTACTGGGACACTTTTTGCACAAACACCTCCCTCGGATTAAATTTTTCATAGTTTAACAAAATGTGCCTCATTTGTGAATCTCTGTCGACTTCTGCTAATGGCAGACAGATGTGAGGAGAATCATTTTCATTAAGTATAGATGAACAGCCAGAGTTTTAACAAAGATTTCTGTCTATGTAAATGTATATTTAAAAAAGTGTAAAAAGGAGTCATCTGTGATGTTTAACTATATTTATATATATATTTATAATTATATCATGATGAATGTTTTAAGACAATCACACTAAGTGGTTTTATTGTACAGAAAAATATAGCAAATATACAAATATCTCAGAGAGAGAAAATTATTTTTGGCCAGACAGGATTGCAATATGACGCAATGATGCAGTCCAAAAAGAAAGGAGAAAAAAAAAGGCCAAGATTGTGGATCAAAGAAAAGACCTGAGTTACTTTCAGGCTTTTACACCACATGTGTCTTGCTCTAAAAATGATGATGCTTTGTGTGGAAGAATAATAAAAACTTAAGAGCTTGGGCCCTGTCCAAGAAACCTGGCAGCTAACCTCAATGTCAAATACAACCCAAATTTTATCTTGAACAAGGGCACTTGAAATACTTTCTGAGTGGGTGTAGTAGATTTATGTAACCGGTTTTAGCATGTCATGATGTCTGATCAAAGGTCTGGTCGCAGTAAAACATTGTGACGTACCTTGCTGTTGTGACTCAGCCTCAGACGGTTCAGGATCCATTTGCAACTTTTAATGGTGCAAATACAAACGACAATGCACAGAGGTACAAACACAACAAAAAACACACAAGGGTAATCCAAAGGGGTAGTCGTAGTCCAGGCAAAAGTTC
>JAUMHI010000052.1:9207941-9223388 GCA_032359435.1 Enteromius unitaeniatus
CGGGTAGAAACTAGTACTCAGGCGATGGTTCCCGCTGCAGCCTTTCGGGGAGCGCCACAGAGGCACGGTTTGTGACAGCTGTGGACTGTCTACTTACAGAACACAGTTGCTTTCTGTGGCAATCAACCAAGAATGCAACTACATACATGACCATACATCAATATAGGCAGGAATTCAATGCACAGAGCGTGCCTAAAGAAATAGTTCACCCAAAAATGAAGATACTGTCATCATTTACTCACCTTCAAGTAGTTACAAATCTGTATTAATTTATTATTAATACAGGAGTCATAAAAAGCCAATTTTCCACTAGCTTATATGATTCTTTAGGGTCTTAATGGAAAGTTTGTAATATAATTTGTTTTACAAACAGCTCTTTAGAAATCACTCTGTTCTGTGTACTTCCCCCTTTAAATCTTTACGAGCTCCGCTGACCCCGTCCCTCTTTTCCGAGGCAATCTCAGAGGATCTTTTTTTAGCCGTATTCATAGTGAAACTTGCTAATTAGCACATTGTTAGGAAAGGCGATTTGCAAAGATTCATTAAAAGACATTATACTCACTGCTTCTGTAGGTGAGGCTGGATCAGTCTTGCTTGTCTCTGCATCTCGGATTGATGACGGCTCATAAGCGGGTCAGAGGTAAGACACCAGTTTAGTCTGTGTGACACACGGCTGTCAATCAACTATTGTGGGAGTGGCCTCTGTCTGTGTGACGCCACATCGACATGCATTTGAGAATGGCTTGATTTCAGAAGGGGCAACTTATTTTTTCGCAGTGTGGACTGTAAAAAGGGAGGCTTTCTTCTTCTTCCATTTATTGGCATTTATTATCCTGAGTGCATATTGCCACCTACATTTTTTGTTGTGCAGTCATGAATAATTTTATTCGTTTACTTCTTTATTTTTCTTTCATATTCCACATTTTTTAAGTAATTTTATTCATATAAATATTCAATGCTCTGTTCTATTCCTTCTCCCCAGGAGCCACCTGGCAACAAAAAACGAAAACGATGACGCATTTTAGTCATAGGATGCAGTCATGTGACCAATGAAAAAACTTGGTAGCCTGGGCCCGCCCATACTTCCTGTGACACTACATTCTATTTCGCGAGCAAATCTAGTCTGGCAAAGCTGCCGTTTTGGAGCATTTCTGTTCCCAAAAAAATGGGAACCAATGAGAAATGAGCACAAAGTCGCGGAAGCCAGGCTAAAACCTTGGTGCTTTTTCTCAACATTTTGCTGAGAAGCGCTGGAAAGTAAATAAACAGCCGACAGAAATTATGCAGATCGAATCGTCTGACGTTTCATGCATGCGCAGTACAGGAATGTAAGCGTTTTCAGTCATTTCAGTGTGGATGATCAACTCTTCGCAAACAACTGAAAATGATAGTGTGGATGCAGAGAAATTTTAGACGAAAATGCCGTTTTCAAATTTATCTGTATTAGTGTAGACGTAGCCCTAGAGTAACCCTGGGCCTTATAAAAGGGAAGTTAAAGAGCTAAAGAGCTACACCGTAGCGGTAATCAGTCAAGGTTTGTGGGTAGTTAGAGTCCAGATGGAACTATCAGTACTCTGGTAAAGGTTCGCGCTGATGTCGGTTGGAGAGAGGCACAGAGATGTGGCTCGTGACAGTGCTAATGAGTATGTACTTACAAGCAGGAATGAAAAAAAATATATATACTTGCTAAGAATGGCTTATAGCATAACAACCTTGTTCATGATTTTCAAATTTGTGCTTTCTAAAAGTATAAATTCAAAGGTGACATTTTATGACACCAGAGTAAATATTAGTTTTGGTGTCATACTCAGACAGAGGTTACAGTAATTTAGTCAGTTTGTGTGTGCATAAGAATATGTAATGGTAGTGACATCCTATCTGTTAGGCGGGATGTTTCTCCCTTTTCCATGCTTTTTGAGATATAATAATGACTCCAATTATATGTGGAGGCAGACAGGCTTTCAAAAGTCCACCACTGGAGTGCCTTTTCACAGCCATGGTGCAAGACTGCTTTTACTGCCAAGCAGTAATATCCACTCCTGTCATAGTGATGTCTCTCAAGTATGTGTGCTTTCATCTATCCACATTGGATAGTTAGAAGCATAAAATCTCAATTCCATGTAGGTGAAAAGGCATCATTTGCTCTCTCTCTCTCTTCCTTCTTTTTTCTAAAGCCATTTTGAAAGATTTTATCTGATAAATATATTTCAAGCTGTGTCTTTTTTGGTCTTTGCCTTGTTTCATGGTAATAATATTTGATCAAATGTAATTTCTGAGGTGCGCAGGCACAGCTGTTGGCTCCCTGTCATTTTTGGCAGTATCATCATTTTTTTTTTTTTTTTTTTAAATGCTGATGTTGTTAAAGTTTCATCTCTTAACTAGGAATGTAACAAAGAATAATCGGACATATTGGACTGCACACCAGGGCATTTACCATTTTAATGTACAGTTTAGGTTTGGAATATGATTATTGTTATGCTTTCCAACAAGTCTCTAATGTATACAGATGCTACATTTATTTGATAAAGACAAAAAACAGTAACTGTCTGAAATAGTACTACAAAACTTGATCAACTGAGCAACAGTGACATTAAAGACATTTATAATGTTACAAAAGATAAAAAAAAAAAAAAAAAAAAATAGTACATTTTTGTATTTTATTAATAAAAAAAGAGATTTAAAAAATGGATGAATGGATGGATAAAAGTTCACTATTCCAAATTTTTAACTGCCAGGGTATTTGAAGTTTCCTATCACTGTTAGTTTTGATCAAATCCTTTTATATGTAATTACGGATTAGTTGCTTGGATGTTTTATTGTTGTTTCATCATCCCACCTCAATCCTCAAGCTCCATGAACCTGTTTTGATGTACTCTTTATGCTTGCTTGCTTGCTTGGTTGTGAACTGTCTGTTTTGAGCTGACAGAGCCTCTGTTGTGTTGGCAGGGGATGTCTAATGAATTATTTAGAGTGAGATATTATACTAAATAGATTTACACACAGAACCTAATAAAGAATTGTATTTCTATCATCAAGAACTATATTAGAATCTCTTGTTATAGCCATTAATTTTGTCATTATGTCACCATTTTCTATTCTCTTAGGACCATTAACACTTGTAAACATTATCCACTACAAACTATTGAACAGGAACAAATGTTTTACATAGTCTAGGGCTGGGTATCATTTAAATACCGATATACCGATACCGGTTTCTGAACAATACTTTTTTCGATACCAATTTTATGAAATCAGTTTTAACAACATTACATTATCTCAAAAAAAATTGTTTCAGCTTGTTGACATTTATACCAACATGTCCTCCAATACGCTCATATAGGTCATTTGTACATAGCAGCGAAATACAACCCATCAGAGCGTATACTACACTTGCGCCTCTATCAGCGAGCAGGACATTAGTACATTAAGCCTTGGTGTAGCTCAGGTTGTAGAGTGGTGTGTTAGAAGACAAGATGTGATCATGCGCTTATGGGTTTGAACCCAGGGGACACATGTGCTAGTGAATCCCTATGAAACATGATTTTGCAGCCTTTTTATAACAGATAGGGTTAGGGTTAGGTTAGGTGTGGTCATTCTTATAAATTACACCTACTAAAATACTTTTTAATCACAGTGAGATCAGTGTGGAAAGTCGACATACATATTTATACAAAGCACGCATTTTGATCGATAATGACAATAATATGCATTTCATGGCGACAGATGCAATACGACACTGTCATTATTTTTATGCCCACTAGAGGGCACTTACCTTTAAAAACTTAAATATAGGTCGAAAAACGGTACTTGTACAAACAACCTATATAGTCGTTTTTTTGTTGGTGGACAGGCTGTTTATACAGACTCAAAACCTCATCTCCTTAGCCACTGCATTGAAAGAAAAAAAAAATATCCAACACAATGAATCAGTGCAAATTAGTTTTAATAAAGTTTAAATAGTTTTCAGTTTACACATCTGTTATGCTACCTTTACACTGGTGGGTTATTATTTATTTTTACAATATACACAATACACACAATATTAATACAATATTACACACTGATCCACAGCTCTAATATTTGTGTAACAAATTACACATAAGTAACAACCCACTGAATGTATGTGCAAGCACAAATGTGTAACAGGACATTGGTAACAATACTTTTTGGTAAAGAAAGTGTTACACTTTATTAAGTAGACAATTCCTATGGATTTGCCATGCAACTACTCTGATGTTACACAGTAGTGGTCAGTAAGTTAGGCCATAGACAATTCCTATGGATTTGCCATGCAACTACTCTGATGTTACACAGTAGTGGTCAGTAAGTTAGGCTTTACATATAAATTGTGGTTTGTGTCCAGAATGTTACACTTTATATTAAGGGGAGGGTTCCTGTGGAGTTACAATGTAAGTACACTGGTATTACAGTGATGCACCAAATCTAGACCCAACTTCACCCACTTTATATATCCATAAACCTACCCATTTCACCCCCTGGATACCATTTCTACACCTTAACCTACCGATTTCCACCCCCTGGATCACGCCCAGTTTTAATGACTCTAATTCAAACTGTTGTTAAAAAATGTATTCATACAATTCCTGTTATAAAAGTACTTAATGAAGTAAAAAGAAAATTGTCCAATGTCTTCTTACACATTTGTACTTACACATACCATTCTGAGAGTTTTTACATATAACAATCATATAATAACAGCCTCATAAATACAGAGCGAAAGGGAAATGTTCTAAATATTTGTGTTAGGACTGTACTTTTATTAAAATTAACCACATTGACTTATAATATATGGTAACACTTAAGGATAAGAAATGATTCTCACTATTAACCTGTTATTAGCATGCCTATTATTAACATATTGGCTGTTTATTAGTTCTTATAAAGCGCATATTCCAAATGACCATATTTTACATCCCTAATCCTATCTAAACTGAACAACTACCTTACCAATAATAACCAGTAATAAGTAGTTAATTGAGACAAAATTTAATAGATACTCCGATTTCCGAGTTTGGGGCAGGCAGCACGAATCAGAGGTAAGAAAACAGTCAAAGATCACAACACAAAAAAACAATACAGAAATAAACGCTCGGAATTGCAGGCCGGGGCAGTCCAAGACTTTGTGTTCGTCTAGCGTGTCGTGTTAGCCTTGCCGTTCTTCGAACCGGGCCGATAGGTAATCCTGTCAAATCTTGTAAAGAATAAAGACCAACGTGTCTGTGCGGAGGTACTCCAAATTTATACGTTGGATCCTTCAAGCTAATGCCTCCATTCGGCCAGGGCCTCCTTTAGTGCGAGCAGTTCTCAATCTCCAACGTTCGAATTACGTTCGGTGGGTGAGAGCTTTCGAGAATAATAGGCACATGGAAACAACTTCGGAGGATCACCTTGTCGCTGCGATCGAATGGCGCCCACTCCAATGTTTGAGGCGTCTACTTCCACAATGAATTCAAGGTCCGGGTTGGGATGATGTAACACTAGGCTGGTCGTGAAGCGTTCCTTCAGCAGTTTAAAAGCCTCAAGCTGCTGTCCTTCTTTTTAATGAAGAAGAAACCTGCTGAGGCGGGTGATGTAGATGGTCAAAGAAAGCCTTTGGCCAACTCCTCCTTGATGTAGTTTGTCATGGCCTAAGTCTCTGGTCGAGGTAAGGGGAACACACGCCCCCTGGTGGGCTTAGTTCCAGGCTGTAACTCAATCGCACAGTCAAATGGTCGGTGAGGGGGTAGCTGTGTTGCTTTATCCTTACTGAAGGCCACCATAAGATCATAATAACACCTGGGTGGTGTTTCGGCCGAGTTGGATTCTGGTTGACTGAGCTGGGAAGTTGTAGGAAGTAGAGTTATCCTCTGGAGACAGTTGGTGTGACACTCAGGGGACCATTGAAGAATTTGATGGTGGGTCCAGGAAATAACGGGGTTGTGGAGCTTAGTTCCTCCTTCCAGTTCCGTCCGTCCAGCACTGCCACCACCATAAATACCACAATCTTTAGCGAAGGTCTCGTCCATGAAGTTACCAGCTGCAACAGAATCAATAAAGGCTATGGTATGAATAGACTGCTGGTTTAAGATTAGCACAATGTCTATTTCAAAAGTGTCCTGAACAGAAGCGAGACTCACCCGGGGCGAATCAGGATGATGGGGCCTGATTGGGCAGTTGACTGACCACAATAAAGACATAAATTGTTGCCCTTGCGTCGTTCCTTCTCCTCCTGGGTGATGCGAGTCGCTCCAATTAGCATCTGTTCAGGCTCCGGGAACAGTTGCTGTTGATGAGTAGCAACCACAGAGCCCTGTCTGGAAAGCTCATGGGCCAGCTGATAACCCGCCGCTGGATCCTGAGATGACGAAGTCCGGTTCCGGTATGTGGGGGTCGAAGGAGTCCTGGTAGGAACATTAAAACTCAGGCGAAGGTTCCCACCAATGACAAGCGGGAGGAGCCACAGAGGCGTGGCTTGTGACAAATACAGTATTAGCCTTAAATTAAAATGTGACCTAATTAGTGTTAATTTTTTTGACAACAAATTTTTATTTAGTTTTAGTAGTTTGACTACAATGTCAATAAGTTTTAGTCATATTTTAGTCATCTGAATTGTTTTTAGTTTTAGTCTAGTTTTAGTTGACTAAATATCATATGATTTTAATCAACTAAATCTACAGTAAATTGAATTGGCTAAAATCTAATGAGATTAGTTACAGTGTAATGCATTTATTAAGCATTTGTCATAAATTTCCAAACTCATTATGTATCACATTAAGGTTTTATCATAATAGACACTGATTTAACTGTGGTGATACACAACATGCCATTATGTTAAAATTAAATATATAATTCTTTATATAATATATAATTCCTTCTTATAAAGGACAAGGACATGGTCTTCTTTTCAATGACATACCAATGGTTATAAAGGCTAATTTTGCATTCTTTGGGACAACTTGTTAACCATATTATTCATTCTTTCAAGCAGACATATTAAGAGTTGTCAGTAGGGTTGTGCAATATATATCATCTGTGAATATAATAACTAAATGGTCTCCGATTTCTCTCACACATCTCTTAAATGTGTTGCAAGTGAATTAGTGAGTGTTTTGATGTTCAATGTAAGGCAACTTTCATCAAATCATCATATCAGAATGATTTCTGAAGGATCATGTTACACTAACGACTGAAGCAATGGCTGGAGAAATTTCAACTGCCATCACTGGTATAAATTAAAACAGATATTGAAATAGAATGCAGTTCTTTTTAATGTAAGTCCTTATACTCTTATTATATATTGTGATTTTGCTGTATAACACAGTATTGTCACTTTCATTGCAGAAAGAAAAAAAAGGCTTGTCTGGTTGCAACAAACTGTTACTGTTTAAAAGTTAAAAACCAATAACAAATGTTAAGACACTTTCTGAATGAGTAATGTTCCTTAGCACCCAAACCCAGCAACCATAAATTATTTTTTAACTGAACAGTTGCCTTCATTGATTAACAGTTTCTGTCCGTTTAGGCTGGACCTTCAGAATTATTGCTTCTAGCTAAAGTCTTACATTAACCACATAACAATGAAGACTCAATTTTAACAAACAACACTCCCTCGAACCAACAGGGACATTTTTCATTTGGTCGAAAGTTTGAAGTAAACTTGAAAACCTCTTGAAAATCTTTCACACAATTGCCTCCATGTTTGAATGTTCAATATTTGTCCTTGCAGGGCTCCAATTAAGGTTAAATGACTGTGAAATTGCAGCTGGGATGAAAAAAAAGCTGACAATGGCAACAATGATATCTGGGGACGTGACTGGAAAGGTACAAGAAAGGAATTATATGGGGTGTCTGTAATCAAAATACCTGTCAAAAACAGTCTTGCAACTGTGAACGCTATGCTCTCAGCTGAAGCTGTAATTTAAGCAAAGACTTCCAAATTAGACACTGTACTGTGATTGTCATTTTAATGTCTTTTTAAATGCAAGCCGCTTCGACAAATGCAGGACAATGAGATTTTCCCCCAAAGCACTCAAGTATTTCTTTATAAAACTAGAAGCCGTGATTTAATAAAGCTCTCAAAAGAAACCCATGGAACCATGAGATTATTGCACTTCCAGAAGAATACAAAAAACACCTTAAAGACATTTAGTGAGTCTAAGTATAGATCATGTTTAAAATATTGCTCTGGAAATCCCATATATAATAAGGCCTATTTTAAAAGGGGGTCAATAAACTGTCCCTGTTGTGTTTTCTTATTTTCCAACTTCACATCTTCAAATTGTCAGCACTCCTGCTGCGGAAATTATACAAAAACAAAGAGGATTCAGAGAGAATTCACAATGAGCCATGGTTAAAACAATAGCAGGGTGTCTGTTAAGGAAATGTCTGAAGGTCCGCATCTATTCTCTCTCCTATACTTTTGATCATAATGCTCTGCAAGTGTCTGACCTCAGTGACCTTCTCCATGGTTTGACCTACTGGGAGCCTCAAAAAGTACAGCAGTTGTCTGAAGTTGTACAGCAGTCTGAAAGTAGTTGCGTAGTAGTTGAAAGTGGACAAAATTAATCAAAAGCACTTAACCTGTGCTGACATTCAGTCCTGCATGGCTCGCTCACCATGGCTGTTCTTCAGTTCTTAAGTTTTTCCATTTTTTATATTTTCTTTACAACAACTGTGGATATCTTCAAACATGGATCTAGTGCCAAAAATCAAAGAGAGAGAGTTCTGCAACAAGGCTTTAAATAAACAATATATATTTTTTAAATCAATACTAATGAATACTAATTAAATCTTTTAAAGAGTTATGAAGTATGCAACCATTGGCACAAATTAATTATTAATTCATCATAAAAATGCATAATTTAATTTATTAATAACAACATAGAAAATAAATGACTTTTTTAATTGACAAGTACATAGACATTTATTAAAACAAATCATTTAATTGATGTAATACTTTTAAAATGTAAAACTGTAATAAAAGCAAACAATTATACATTGGTAAAAGAAAGAAAAAAAAATCAAGACAACAATAAAATTCTAAAGTATTTACAAATCACTTTTCTTTTTCCATTTGTCAAATGTTTTTCCCCATATTGTTTCATAAATGTATAAAATACTTGATAGACTTGACAGTATACTTTAGACATTCTACTAACTAACTTTGTTACATGTCAACTAATTCTCATTAACTTGCAACTACAGTAAATGT
Source organism: Enteromius unitaeniatus (assembly GCA_032359435.1). Classification (NCBI taxonomy): domain Eukaryota; kingdom Metazoa; phylum Chordata; class Actinopteri; order Cypriniformes; family Cyprinidae; genus Enteromius; species Enteromius unitaeniatus. The sequence continues at coordinate 9,217,153 of JAUMHI010000052.1, forward strand.
CTACTAACTCTCAGAGTGGACTGTTAGGACAGGTTTAGAGTTAGTGGAATAAGTTGACATTTACGTGCAAAGTTTCTCATAGTCAGTATGTTGTACATTGTGGACCCATCAAAATAAAGTTTAAGAAAATAATAAACAGACAGTATATTAATGCTCTAATGACTTTTAGTTGATGTAGTTGCGAAGTTACTTACTGTTAGTAGAATGTTAAAGTAGACTATAACTTTTTTAAACTTTTGTACATTGCTTGTCTAAGTGTTCAAGATTTTAGACCTCCTGCAGACTATTCACTTACATATTCGTTTCATGTCATTAATATGACTAGACTAACTTTACTGTGGCCATATCTTAGATTTGTAACTTTTTTTTAGTTTTATCTCACAATTACTTTTATATTTTCAGCTCTGACTAGAAAACAGCCATTTGTAAAGATTTGATAGCAATTCAAAAAAATCCTCTGAATCTGAAATAAACCCAACATAAAAATAAAATAAAACAAACAAATAAAAAAACTACCTTCTGGCATCATACGGAGCATAATGTTCCTCAGACGTTGGGTAAAACATCATCAAAGTGCCTTACAGTGCTAATTTCATGCATCAGTAATGTAAGGGCGTGGGACCAATAAAAACATGGCTCTTGATTAAAGAAGGCCTACACTCACTGCACACAAGCGTACTGGCCACACACACTTCACACACTCTCTCGGATACAAAATCATTTTTATTAGGAACATTTTTCCTTCAGGTTCTTGACTAGATCCCCAAGGGATGAATAGCTGTGTGTAAGGCAGGGTTATCGGGACTGGAAATTAACCGTCCACTCTGCCATATATACTCTGCCGGAATGAAGAAGAGAATGGAAGAAGATAATATATAAATAATATAAATAGCTTGAAGAAGAACAGAACATGTCACGTCATAAAAGTAACCTTGGATTTAAAGCACATATCTCATCAAAAAAAAAAAAATAATAATTCAACAAAATAAAAAAAAATTAAAAATTGTTAAACCCAGTCAACTATGCTAGTCTTGCAGCTATTCTGGTCTCTTTAGCAGGGTTGTCAATATACATTATTTTCTACAAATTATAATGGAGTCTTGATATAAACACCACCGTTAAGCTATTAGGCTAATTCTTGTCACCACAATAAATCCACGTCTCCTCAGAAGTGTGTTGATAGTGCCCTTGAATTATCGCCTCATTTATTTTGATTCATCAGCGTGCTCAAGCCCAATTCCAAGGGTGGGGCGCATTAGTTCCAAGGGAATTATTAGACTTCAAAAGTTTGCCTTGAAACCACTTTGGAAATAAGACAAGAAATGTAATAGTTTTTGAAGACTGATAAGAGGAGCCATCACCGCTAGTTGCTGGAATGGTGCGAAACTGCTGGATCAAAAACTTATAAACTCTCTCTTATAAAGTAATTAACAGACAGTCATGCATTTGATGTACATGGTCATGGGCCATCCTCCGTTTATAATTTTTACACTGAACTAAGTTTTACTTCAGTTCAGAACATTACAGCTTATTTTTTGAAGGAATGAAAATTTGCATAAAATTGATTCGCCATCAGGCCATCCAAAATGTAGATTATTGTTTCTTCAACATTCTGAGATATGCTCACCAACTAATCGAAAGTGAACGGAGTGAATATTTGATTCACAAGATGCTAATTGATTGACTGGAGTAGTGTAGATTACTTGTGGATTGTTGTTACCTTTTAATCAGCTGTTTGGACTATAACATCCCCCATTTACTAGAGGATCCATTTGTTATCTTAAAAGACCTGAAGGGGAGTACATTTCTATTTTTGGGAGAACTATTGCACAGGTTTAAAATTTAATACCAAGCTACAGTACTTTTAAAGGAAGGATACAGTACTTTTAAAGGATACTTTTAGCAAAAAAAAATAAAAATAAAATCTCATCGATCGAAATGCAGCAGGGAAAAGAAAAAAACCAAAGAAAAAGCATATAACACACAAAAGCTCTTGGGTTGATTACATTTTGTCCCTTAGGTATGAATGTCGGACTCATTTGCTCACTGCCACATGGTGAAAAGCACACACATCATGTTTGACGCTAATTAGACGCTACAAGCTACACACACGATTCAGAGGTTTGAAATGACTGTGTGATTCCAAAGGGAACAGCAACATGACACAATGACTGACTCACCAGCGCAGACTTTCAGTATCAATTCTCTCAATACCAACTTGTTATGCCCTCACCAGGGGTAACGTAATGTCTCCATTTGGGTTATGATTAGTATGGAGCTTGGTCTTTGTTTATTTAGAGGTTGTTTCTTATTGAGACTGTTGACTGTCTTGGCCATGATGAACAACGTGGGCATTTAAGAAATGCTGTTTTATGGCTTTATCTTTAAATTCAAGGAAGTAATTGAGTTGGGACTTACTCAGGGAGCTGGCAATGAGGCATCCTACATCCATCAAATACTTTTTGTTTTGACTTGCATCAAAAAAAAGCTGTTCTCTCTGTATGATATCCAAGTTCACTTAACTGCCCCTGTATGGATAAGCAAATAAAAGTATCCCATAAAAGTATCTTTTCTTCATTTATTTTGGACAGCCATTGGGACATTATTGTTCAGAGATTTTCTCTAGCTCATAAAACTAGCAAAAAGGTGGAAAAAATGGCAGAGAAAGACCGTGGCGGGCGGAGCGAGGCAGATAAACCGGGCAGCTGGTGGAACGGCCAGAGGGCTGGCAACAGGTAGTACAAGGCCGGAGAGGGCCAGGCGCAGAAAATATGGCCAGAGAGAGGGTGTGGCGAGCAGTCGGAGAGAGGCCGGGCTGCGGGCAAAACAGGTAGTACAAGGCCAGAGAGAGGCCAGGGGCAGAAAATATGGTCAAGAGAGACCGTGGCGGCCAGGCAGAGCAAGGCCGGAGAGGGCCAGGGAGCAGGCGGAAATGGCCTGGGGGCTGGGCGGGCAAGCAGGCAGTACAAGGCCAGAGAGAGGCCAGGTGCAGAAATGCGGCTGAGAGAGACCCTGGCGGGCGGGCAGAGCGAGGCCGAGAGGGTCAGGCAGCAGGAGGAATGGCCAGGGGGTCGGAACGAGCAGGCAGAAAGGCCAGGGGCAGACCAATGCTGTGGCGACAGGGAGGACAGGAAAAGGGCGGAAAAGGAGAGGAACAGCTGGTGAGAATTGTTTAGAAATGAGGATAGGTATAGGAAGGGAGCCGGAAAGGCTGAGGGGCTGGATTGGGCGAGGATAGCTTTAAGATGTTTTTTTTTTTTTTTACTTGTTTCACTTGTTTGATGAAAAGGAAATAGAATCTTTGACAATTATGGACAGATCAGACACCGTCGGATGCGTTTTTGGATTGAAATTAGAATTGACTGTAAATTCGGAACTATTAAGAAGGCAGAACGCTAAAATAAACAGCGTCGAGGGTACGATCAGTGTGCACAAAATGATAGCTGAAGCGAATTTGTGAAAGCAGATTGATAATATTTCCGAAGTGATTGGCAATCTAGAATTGGGTTTAGGAGGATTTGATCTTTGGATTCCTTTAAGTAAGAGAGCGATCTGTGAATGAGCGAGGTGTTCAGCTGAGCGGCCGATATTCATTTACGCAAAAATTGTAAACTGCTGAAATACCCTTTGAAAGAGCAGTTAAGGAAGGATATGTAGGAGGTACATGTAAGCAAGGAATAAATCAGCCTAAGCAAATCAGACATAAGCAGCGAATAGTGAGGAGCCAATGTCTTGCCATCTGAAACGAAAGAGAGTGTCAGGAATCTGATTTATTTGCCATACATGCGGTGGCCTAGCAAAAATGAGCCTGGGAGTAGACTATGCTAGTGAAGGAATATCCTGATTCGAGTGGACCTTGGTGGAGGAAATAGATGGTAAGAGTCGGAGCTGAATGTGGGAGGTGCTCAATTGTACTGAGAATCTGAAGTTTGCGTGTATGTATTTGAAATGCTTGTTCCTATGCAATTTTGAATAAAAAGTTGATAACGCTTAATGAGAGGGCAGCGTGCTTCACGCTTCTGAATGATAACAATGCAACAGCATAACGCTGGACAACAATACGAGCGCTATCTATTGCCTACCATGGTCCAGCTTCTGGTATCGCAGGAGCGCCTTGGCCTCAATGGTTAAGTCGCAAGACTTCTTGTAATCCCAAACCAAACCAAGGTAAGGTAGTTTGTGTTAACATTAGTACAGTTGCCTCGTAACTTGACAGAAAGAAATGCCATTGAAATTAGACCACTGCTTTGAATGCCGGTAAGAGCTGATACGCTGCCTGTAACGTATTAGAGCCTGGACATGCGAGCTAGGCTTAAGGCTGTAAGAAATGCTATGGCTGGAGGCTGCGAGAGCGTTTGGGCCGAAGCAGAAAGCACAACTAAGTTTAGTGGCGGTGAAAACTGCGGTGCTGCCCGGCTCGTGGAGAAACAGCTCTGAGACAAAAACACAGATGCCGAGGATAGGAAGTGAGCGGCATTTAAATCGGAGGAGAGGAGATTCACGGGGTAATCAGTAATAAGGAGATTGGTGGCAGCTGCGATCGTTCGTGCGTGCTCCTCCTGAAATTCGATTAATTGCTTAATCATCATTTAAAATTTTATAGAACAGTTCTTTCTGGACCTTGTATTTGATTGGCTGAGAAGTTTCTCCACCCATGTTCACAGGTTTCTTGGTTTGTATAACTCTGCATGCATTATTTCTCACATCGAATGTCATTATGGATGCTCAAATCCACTACAATTTTATAATAATACTGTTTTTGAGTCACGGAATGTAGTTTTAAAAAAAAATTTGAAAATTATGTAGCTGTTTAGATTTTATTTTTTTTAAATGTGGTTTGTTAATAGAGATTCTATTTGAATTATTTAGTCTATTTGAAAAATTGCCATGACGTTTTCTGAGATGGGAGCTCCAGGACACCAATGGGCATTCAGCGCTTATAAACCTGCTAAAAGCAGTCTCACCTCGGCCAACTTCTGGAATTTGCTGCTGGCTCTGATGTCTCTGATGTTAATGTGATATAATTTGTTTTGTGTCAATACTGTATAATAGAGAGTCTTTAGTCTCATTGATCTATTATTTGTTCCAAGGTAAAGTCCCATAGCTCTTAATGTGATATTTAATGTGTTTTTTATTATTATTCAATAATAATAGTGTTTGTTCAGTACTGAGGAGCAGTCTATGTGTTTGTGATAATGATTTCTAGTAACATTGTTTTAAAAATTCGACCAAAGACACTGGTTGTTTAAAGTGTTAAAATAACAATAATTTGTGATTTGCTAAAGATAACAATTATTAACAATTTATTCAATTATTTGTAAAATAACTTCTGATGAATTGATAACATTGTGTTTTTCATATTTGTCCATTTGAAGTGACTTTTGACTACACACATTTGGATATTGGTAAATCTGAGCACAGTTTGAGACAATAACTCTTTTAAAATCTAAAGTGGAAACAAATGCATTCCTGTGGGCATTTTTTAAACCCTTAAGGAAGTTTGCATTGCATTTCACCTTACTGCTGTCTGTGATAAACTATCAAGCTATTAGAAAGTCCTCATTTGTGTCGAGAATATGTTTTCTCTTTCGATGGTAGTCACTTTCCCACAACATTTAAAACCAAAACCAAAAAAGAGAAGTGACACAGTTATTTGCCTTGGGCAGATTACAGCCAGGAGTGTTGTCAGTCAGAGCGTTTCATTAACTTTTCAAGAAGACAGTTTCACCAGCATTGTAAGTATTTACAGTCAGACACCCTTGAGACTAGAGAGTCCCCAGTCAAGGCCTTTATGCCTCTTATCTGTCCTTCAAATTCGCATTTGGTAGGAAGGGCAAATTGGATTACACTGCGTGCCCATCACACTGGAGATCCACCACCAGGGCAGCTGCCAATAATGCAACCTTTAAATTAAATTCATGATGCTATGAATGCACATCCAAACTGTAGATGCATTTTTTATACAAGTTTCTAATAATGCTATTCGTGTACAACCACAGACATATCCTTAAAGATTTTTTTTGTTGTTGCTGTTTTTGTTAAAGAATTACAGAAATAACAATCTCAGAAGTCTGCACATTCATCAGTATTGAGCACTGCACTCGACTGCACCAGTGTAAGCATAAATGACAGAAAATGCCAACACATGAGGCCTTGAGCACCAAGGTTATAATAGTTTTGGATTTTTCATTAGTTTTAGTTTTTATTTCGTTTTGACTTTTTGTTTTCAAATTCAG
>JAUMHI010000052.1:9225745-9240597 GCA_032359435.1 Enteromius unitaeniatus
GGGGCGGTTTGCAGCTGAGTGTGAAGCGGCTGGGATGAGAATCAGCACCTCCAAATCTGAGGCCATGGTTCTCAGCCAGAAAAGGGTGGCCTGTCCCCTTCAGGTCAGTGGGGAGTTCCTGCCCCAGGTGGAGGGGTTTAAGTATCTTGGGTGGATGGAGGCGATGAATAGTCTCGGTGTGAGCCCCGATTAAACCCGCTGCTGAACTCTGTGTGATGAATCATTCTGTAATGAATACGGACGTGAAGTGTTCGAGTTCAAGTGCAAGTAGGTTTAATAAAAGCTCAGGGTCAGGACATGCATAAATCGAGCACCGGCATACAGAGTCAATGGAGGCATGGACAAAGGCAGAAACATAAACATGGCAATGGTCAAGTACCGTAGATCAGGGTCCTTAGGGAGAGACAGAGAGAATATCCAGATACAAGCAGTGATCGGCAACGGGTTATCCAAATGACAGTTGACAGTTTCAACATAAAAGTCGTGGCTGAATACACAGAAATGAAAACACAAATTCATGATAAGAGTCTGGGAATGAGAAGCAGAGATAAACACACAAAAGGAGTCCTGGGTGCTGGAATGCCATTTGGTGGCCTGTGCTGGCACAACCAGCTGATCCTGACACTAGTCACAGTCTTAAGTCGCTGGGGTTTATTTGTAGCAATATCCAAAAATACATTGCATGGGTCAAAATATTGTATTTTTATGTCAAAAATCATTAGAAAATTAAGTAAAGATCATGTTCCATGAAGATTTTTTGTAAAGTTCTTACTGTAAACATATCAAAATGTCATTTTTGATTAGTATAATGCATTGATAAGATATTCAGTTGGACAACTTTAAAGGTGATTTGCTCAGCATTTCGATTTTTTTGCACCCTCCGATTCTAGATTTTCAAATAGATGTATCTCGGCCAAATATTGTCCTATCCTAACAAACCATGTATCAATAGAAAGCTTATTTATTGAGCTTTCATATGATGTATATTGTGTTTTGTGGTCCAGGATCACATATATGCTATCTGATGAGGTTAGAAGAATTAGATAAATTCATGTGGAGCTGGATTTGAAAATTGTTCTCCATTGCATGTGCTCTAGACTCTGAGCCAAGGTTCTTGACAAGGGAAAATTTACATCTGAATGACCACTCTCATTTTATTCACAACATGTAATCCACTGTTTGGGTGGTTAAGCATCATTCATTCCCGACAGCATTTGAATGACACTGACATGTCTACTTACAGTGCTGTCTAGTATTTATCGTAGTGCATTTATTACAACAATGACCATGAGAAACACTGTCTTTACGCTCCTTTGAAATATTTATTTAAAAAAATCATCATTTAGTTTCTGACCTTTCCAGATGAAATATATATATATATCACTACCTGCACAAGCTATCCCGATTTCTGCCTTTTCTCAGATCCTCTCTTATTATCCGCATTATGAACACGGCATAATTAAACAGAAATAAATTCACCAGAGCAGCTGTTCAAATGACTGTAATTCAAAGAAGAGCGCAAAAGACAAGTAGACAAATAAGACAGCCATCTGTTACAGAAGGTTGTCATTTTCTGTGCCATTTGCATCCGCCATTCAGCATTCATTTTGCCAGTCTCTGTTTTGAACATACGCAATTTGAGAATGTTTGCACACAGACCATCTCAAGAACTAAAATTCACAGTTGATCACTGTTTATATACACAAAACATTTTAAGGTACCATTCAAGTACACCAATTTTTAAAATAAAGTAAAATAAATTCATTTAGACACAGAAAAACTAAATTCTTTTTACATTCAGACATGCTCTTTTACCATGATTAGGCATATTTAGAACGTAGTATATACCACAGTGTCAGTAGACATGGTACATAGTATCTACAGCTCTAGTGTTTGTGTAACTACACATACGTAACAACCCACTGAATGGAACGTGTAAGACATTGGTAACAACACTTTTTGTTAATAAAAGAACAAATGTAAAAAGGAAAAACCCTTAATTCCTAGGGATTTACCATGTAATGACTCGGTGAGCATGATTTCACACGTACAAGTACAAGATGTTCCTGGATGAACATCTTTGTTGATCTTGGAACAACATTCTAAACAACCAATCATAATTGAGGAATAACATATCTGTTTTAGGCTTATAATGATAGTTAGGTGCTTCTACACCTTTGTTAATCAGCCATCATTTCCCACTGATTTTAGGAATACATTTTGGGTAGGGGTATGTTTATGGGTAAGCATTGGGATTAGTTTATATTTTTGGACAGTAATGTTGATCCAGGATCATGTCTTACTTGCCAAAATCACGGCGTCCGTAACTACTCTGATGTTACACATTTTTTCATTTGATATGGACACCAAAATAGCAAACTTAATCTTTTACTCACAAACACAAACAAATATATTCCTTTATGAATACTTCAACAAGACAAAAAAAGTACTACTACTCTGCTTCCAGCACAGTGACGCATCATTGTTCACTGCAAGTGAAGACAAGGTGTAACAGTAAAGAACAGAGTGCCTTAGATTATCTCACTCTGAACAGATGGAAGTTCTCACAGCAAACTTCACAGGTAAAAATAATCCAGTCAATCATTCCAAATCATGAGCACTGGAGGAAACAGGAGATGAGGGATTCACTTCCATGTAGCTGTGATTCATGCTCATGCTGTCACTTTAATTCCAACAAACAAATCATTCCGAATAGCTGTGTTGATTACGCATTTAAAATAAGCAAAAGTTGCAAGAGTGTTGACAAAACACTACACGAAATGTCTCTTTTTATAGATATTGTTATCGACGAATAGCAGGTCAAGGTTTATTCTGGCTATAAAGATTTTAAATCAATGTAATATTGTCATTGACAAAACTCACAGGGGTCATAAAAAGATGTTGTGCAATGTCACGGAAGAGAAATCAATATTATGGTAATATACCGGGAAAAAAACACACCGTAAAGGTTATCACAGTGAATAGAGCCATTCTTATGACACTGTTGACAGTCAGACTTACTTTGCTGTCAGCAGGCAAATGCCACTAAACCACAGGGTGTGTCACCATCGCCCTGCTCCTTCAATTCTCCCCCTCACGAAAGCCCACCAGGTGGGTAGATTGCTGGCATGTGGCATGTAAAAAAGAACGTCAGCATTGTTGGGGGAAAAAAAATTTAATTTCCATTCTTTCAATTGATTCTAATGACTAATTTGTACCTCAAAACCATTTCGGGGAACTAAGTATTGCATTTTTTTTTTTTCATCATTATCGCTTCAACAGTAATTGCTTCTACATTAATTAAGTACTTACTCAAGCACAAAAATAGTTATATAATTGACCATCAGGTGGTACGGTTATAAAATATACGGTGCACTTCAAAGCATGGCTGATATGAAAGAAAAAAGCTAACACAAAAGAAACTCTCAGAGCCTCAACAATGGTCTGAAAATCTCACGCTGTGCCTATTTGGAAAAGAAAGTGGGGTGATCCAAAACATGGCTATCAAAACTGCTGTTTATGTGAAGAGTGACGACTGACATCACTAGCTCTGATTTAATATTTAGGATGACACGCAGGTGCAAACACGAAGACCAGCGTCTGCTGCGCTCTGACTAACATGCATGGCTTTGTTGCAGAAAGCCATCCTTCTCCGCAAGGCATGTAATTACTAACACAGATCATCCAGAGATAATGCCTCCTGGCTAAGATTAGCATATAATCGACAATAATGTCAGGGCTTTCACTGCATAAAGGAGTTGGTACAAGATGTCTGCTTTTAGTGAGTATGAAGTGGATGAAGTGTTTTATATATTCATTGGCACCGTAGGGGAGAGGAAGCTGCTGTTATCTGGTCAACCATTAAATAGTTCATTACTATAAGCACTGTAAGTAGTCCAGTCCTGTTTTGTTGAAATGTTGCACAAGCATTTGTTTAACATGTGGACACGTGCTTTCTGTTGTATGATTTTACAAATAAATGTAGGATCTTGAAGGATCTACTAATGCTACACAACTGGCATTTATCTAAGCAACTAAAGTTTAAATTGCAAAAAAATACATATTTTACACACTATATTTGAAATGAATTCAATGCACAGCACAAATATGTGTTTATGTTCATACATAAAAAAAAGTTTATATATGTCAAGGTGGAAAAATAAGGTGTATATAATGAAATGTATAAATTACATTTCTGCCTTATTTACTTCTCTAAAAGCAGAAATGATCAAACACTGTTTTCAAACCTTCACTGATGACTATTGTCAAGGTCTCACTGAGTAACAAAGAATCAGAGTTTTTACAAAAAGAAAAAAGAATGGCAAGAAGTTGAATCAGTAACAGGAAAAACACAAACTGTGTTTGTTTTCTCACATACAATTGGGCATAAAATCATTTTGGCACGCTTAATGTTTTTTTTTTCAGTTTGGCCATTAAGAAAAGCTTGTTTAGGAATTTAATAGTGACAAGGATGTTCAGAAACATTTCATTTTCACTGTCCTTGGTGCACATGCACAAGTCAGACAAACAGTATTTTTCACAATTACAAGCTGAACACAGACATAATTTGCTAAGATTTAATGGCTGATACAGATATGTAGTTCTCTGTACCCACTGGTTGCTGTTTATAAATAAATCCATTATAGTACAGCTGAATAACCAGCACTTATGTTGGCCGTTTTGAGTTCTAAATTACAGCAAGATTATACCTATTTCTTATATAACTTGAAATTACTAAATTGTCTACCAATGGTAAACGTTAGAACAGTTCTGTGTTCTGGTAAGTGGGTATATTTATATGTTTTGGTACTCTGCAGCCAGGTGTTGTCATCACAATTCAACAATTTTACACATTATATATAATATTATATAAAATACCACGGGTTAACACAAAACAAGGGGAGTCCACTTTTAGCTACCATGCCATCCGCAGTTGCAGTTTCACAAACTGGGCTTAGCTTAAGCCAGGAAAAGGCATTAGTTGAATTAAGAAATGTAAGCAACTTTTACAAAAATTCCTTATTACAGGTGTGCATCTTAACACAGAACAATGACACTGATGTGTTTTAAGATATGCCAGAGCAAGATATTTTCATCAGAGTAAGCTCAAACGTGCAATTTAGTCTTGGACTAGCTTAAGCCTTGTCTGTAAAACTGGGGGAATATGTGCTAAAACATAAGCCAAACTCAAAACTCAGTAATGATTATTTTACTTAATTTTATGTAAAGCACTTTGAATTGTGTATGAAATGTGTTATATTAATAAACTTGTTTTAACATATAAAACCTAAGTTTCTCAGTGGTATTGCTTTTGCTATGGTTGGCACAGACCAATGATTCAATAACAGTTTCTTTGCTAGGCTGGCATTACACAGTGACAGGCTCATGAAACAGTCCACCCAGAAACAGTCCACATAGAAAAGTGCTACACAAACAGTTTTTTGGGGAAAGCCACACATAATGTTCCAACAACCTTACAGATCACAGTGAAATGGGAGACCTGGAATAGGCACAGGTAAGAGGTGTGGCCCACACTTCAACGGAAATACAAAATGATTTGCAAGCCCAGAGTAATTAGCTAGTCAGCTAAACTAGCTTTCTGATTAGCGGCACTGCAGAAATTTTACCTTCCACTCCACTATGGCTCTAAAGCACATATTCAAGAGTGATGTACTTGTTTACACAGCATTCAAGAACCAGCTGAATCTGGTGCAAAAGGAGGAACCGCTCATCTGTGAGAGGCAACAAATCCTGGTTACCATAGTCATTGTACAAATTAATTTCTAAGAGGAATATAAAGAAAGATTTGTTTATGTATAGAATGATACACTTACAGATACCATGTATGCCTTAATCTTACTTTCTCATTAATTATCTTATAATCAAGTTACATATATATATTATTTTATTTCAGAATATTAATTTATATTAAGTTTCAGAAACTTTATAATCATTATAAAAAAAGATTTCAAAATATACAATATACCTACATATTTGCTTTGACTATTCAATTATTTATTGTCAACTTAATATAGACCTAATTTGTAGAGAAAAAAATCTAATAAAAGCTTTATACGTTTTTGTGGTCAGTATCTGTTGATCTATTGGCCACAACCACAACTGATATGAAAAGGTGAAAGTCTGCCTTTATATGACAGGAGACCTTTTATGAAGCTTCTATGCTTGCCAAAGTGAGAAAAATCGATCAACAGACTGCCCCTACATGGCATAAGGGCAGCTTTTCTTTTCCTCCCCTGTGAAAACAGATAAAATGTTACTGAGTGAGAACAGCCATAAATAAACTGGAATAACTTGAAATAAATGTTAAATGTACAGTAAGTCACAACGGCCATAAATTCAACACAACTGAAGTTAAAACTTCTTAAACAAGCAAGGAGTCAATATTCATGTCTGTACTCTCACGGGTCCTCTAAACCAATGAAAACACAGCAGGAGCATCTTTACCAAGGGACAGACTCTTGTTCGTGAGATTTATTATGCAAAGTTGACAAACTCAAGTGCTTACAAAATTTCTCGTACTCTTCTTGCATATCGTAACATCTGTTTAGCTGCCTCATTGACTACACACACCTAAGGATTACTAAACTATTGAGCTTGAGCCAAAAGACATTTTTCTTTTCAAGCTTGATTTGAAGAGACCAGGGATATTTCTGCAGAGGAATCTCTAGAGACACCAGCCTGTTCATTAATAAAACGTGTCACTGGCCAACACTCTAATGAGCACCAGCGCATTATATTCTGAAGCCCCCTAGTGTTTTAATTACAGGCCCAAAAGAGCTTCATTTTCAATCATCATTAATACTGTTTCCAAAGTCCTTGTTTTTCTACTACCTGGATGCTCCCTGCAATACCTGCTGACATGTCTGGAGATGGCGGAAAATGCATGAGCTTCATTACAAAAATAATTGAAAATTTTTCTTTCAAAACTGCCCATCCGTTTTTGCTACAGTCCAAGAGCAATGTTTTCCAGAGGAATGTAAGGTTTTAATAGGGGAATCCTGGGTAAGCTAGGCTATTGATTTTTTTTTTTTTTTTACTTGCTGTCAAGTTTTAATGTGTCTCTTTGGGAATTTCCACATTATACATTGTAACTGAGTGAGTTGGAGTATTGTGGTAACTCAAACTTTGCGATTGGTTTGACTCAAATTTTGACAACATCCTTATTATGTCAATATGTCGACTTCACACTGTACATGTCCAAAGCTTACAACTTTCCTCATAGATGTCAATAATATGAAAACTTTCAGCAGTGTTTCTGCTTTTTAAGTTTGCCTTCTCAAATATCATAAATCTACTGGAATCTAATCATAATTTGAAGCAAGTCCTTTGACAAAAATTCTGAGGAATAAAATCCTACAGGAATAAAGGAGTAGGTGTAAAATAGGAGGCGTGAGAGTTTGGATCAATGTGCAGAAAATCTTTATTCCATGAAACAGGAAAAAATAATAGGCGAGAAGGTCGAGACAGGCAGCGAACAATTAAACAGGCAATGGTCAAAAATACTAAGGAACGGCTTCCAGATGCTCCAAACAACGATTCCAGTGAGGGAGGGATGGGTAGGTGCTCTGGAGGCCTCCCGGGCATAGATGGCCACGGCGGATCTGGACCCTTAGATGGCCACGGTGAGTCGTGACCCTCAGACAGCCACAGAGGATCTGCACTCTCAGGCAGCCACGACGGTTCTGGACCCTCGGGAGTGTATGATTCGATCTCCATCCCACCCCTCCCCATTAAGACCCAGGCACAAAAAGAAATCTTGGTGAGAGGTCCCATTTACACCGGCCCTGGGTCATCAGGTTTTTTTGGGGAGGAGCGGTCTGAGGATCTCTCAGGCCTGGATTCAGGATTAGGACCTGACAACGGCACTCCTGGCCGTGACTCGGGGGTGGGACCTGATCACTGCGGACTGGTTTTCTTGGTGGTGAAGCTTTCTTTACTGTAGGAGGCGTGAGAGTTTGGATCCATGTGCAGAAAATCTTTACTCCATGAAACATGCAGGGTCGAAGACATCATGAAAACGGGACGAGAGTAGGCTAAGCAGAATCATAGTCAAAAATAACAGGCGAGAAGGTCGAGACAGGACTGAATACTTTCAGGAAAGTAATGGCAATACAATGCTTCACATCTGACTGAGTGTGAATGGGACAGATAAACAGTGAGGGTGAATGGGTGTGGTGATGAGCAACAGCTGACAGATGATTACTGAGTGCTAGCAGGTGTGGAGGTGCAGTGGTTGATGGGAAATTGAGTCAGTGAGAGAAAGAGTGGTGAATGCAGGGGCCTTCTGGTGGAGCTAGAGCGCACTCATGACAGTAGGTAAGATAAGTTTTAATGTTATGAAGAGAAACCTCTTATCATGGGCACAGTTATTTAATTTCACAATAATGTTGTGAAATTGTATTATATTTTTCTGTTTTATTATATATTATAATTATAAAAAAAAAAATCTGATTTACTAATGATTTTGTAAATCTTTTAGAGCTGCATTTGTTGTTGTTTGATTTGTACATAAGTATTTGATGTTTAAAAAGCTTAAAATGTTAGTTCACCCAAAAATTAAAATTCTGTCATTTATTACTTACTCTCATGTCGTTCCAAACCCATAAGACCTTCGTTCATCTTTGGGACGCAAATTAAAATATTTTTGATGATATCGGAGAGCCATCTGACCCTCCATCGACAGCAATACAACTGAAATAATCCCAGATCCAGAAACATTAAAAAAAACAATCCATCAGTGACATCAGTGGCTCAACTTCAGTTTGGTGACGCTAGAAGAATACTTTTTGGGGGGGGCAAAGAAAACAAAAAAGAGTTTATTTTATGTGTCTTTTCCAATAAAGCCATATTTATAATTGACGTATTTTGTGTTTTGTGCTTACAAGTTAATGTCTTAACCTGCCGATCTTCTTACTATGCTTATTAATAGTGTTTAAACTATAATCTGGATTTTAACATCCAGCGCAGAGTTGATGTTATATATCGTTCACCGACCGACTCAGTGACCCGCCATAAAACAGCAATTCTTTGCAAATTCCCTAAAGAATCAATATAGAAAATCCTGATAGAAAAAGATTCTGATTTGATTCTTTGTTTGAGCTAATTTGCTCCAGATTTCAGCAAAAGTTAGCTAATGGTTTCTTGACAAAATGGGTTTCCTAGCTGGCTACATGTTTGAGTTTGAGTATAAAAGGGCTATCATCTTACAGTAGCTCTGTCTCTTTTATAGGTCTTATATGTGAATACTACCAAAATGTCATAACAGAGCACTATAGTTTATACTTTCCAGTTGCGCTTCAATACTCAAAGGCAATTCTGTCTGAACAATCTTTCATTGTGTAATAATATTTTCAAATCTGCCATCATAGGTGAGACAGTCTGTTATTCAGCACGTCTGTCAAGAGGACAGCGCAATGCCAAACAACAAGGCTCTCAGGGCCGGTTTCAATCAGAGAGACAATGACGTGTCAACACAACGCATCTGCTGAAACTTCGCAGAACAGGTGAGCTTTCACAAAAAATAATGAGGTAAGTTTTCCAAAGGAGATATGAAGGAGAGAAAAGTCAGTGCAATACATGACAGGCCCACTGTATGCCACTAATAGCTTGTTTTCTTAAGGAAAACCACAACTAATCCATTTCTGCTCAATCATAAATATGTGGATTACTGGAGACTAGCTCATGCCTGGGTTAGCCGAGATGGGTGTCATTTTTTCTTGTGATACATTCCACTGCCGCGCCACTTGTCTTTGGCCCGGGTTCAGGATATCAGTCTCTTTTGCCAAGATTTAATGGAATTCCACTGCCATCCAGAGCAATCTGTCTGGATCCAGATGGATTTGCTCATTTCATTAATGTTCAACTTGTTCGGAGACCACCTTGAGCAACCAAAAAATTATCACATGAACGATTGGGTGGCAGAAATTACCAGCCGCCCTGAGATTTGATGGGAGAGATTGATTGACCGACCAGAGATTTTCATATATGAGCTAGACAGCATTAAAACAGGAGGTCTACAATGTAATATTATTCTTTTTATAACCAAAACACATAAACAAAAAAACACAGTGACATAATTCAGTGCCACAAGTCTGTTTTGTGTATCATGAGACTGAACTGTTTCTTAAATTGCTTGAGGGGGTGTGAAGTGTAAATTAAATAATTATGTATCGGTATGTGCAATGATTAGACGAATGGAACCTGCTGTCAATTTCAAATACCAATGCTGTCAAATAGTTAGATGCTCAGTATAAAAAACAATGCACCTTAAAAATGTTATACAAATTCAGAATTAATATTAAAGATTTTAAATTAAAGATGTTTTGCCAGAATGACAGATTATTGATTTACTGTGCTGGAGCTATTCATAGCCAATTCAAACAATGCATGCATACGCAATAATTCTTCAGAGGCAGAGGTTAACAAAATACAGTTCATCTAAAACCTCAGTTGGCTAATTACTTTATATTTAACATGCATGTAGTGTGACCTTATATTATATTGACCTTATATTAATTAAGAAACAGTTATTTCAGAAATGTAGTTCCAATGTGATTTCTGTTCATAAATGTCATACAAACATACAGGTGCTGGTCATAAAATTAGAATATCTTCAAAAAGTTTATTTATTTCACTAATTCCATTCAAGAAGTAAAATTAGTATAATATATACATTCATTCCACACAGACTAATATATTTCAAGTGTTTATTTTCTTTCATTTTGATGACTGACAACTAATGAAAACCCCAAATTCAGTATCTCAGAAAATTAGAATATTACTTAAGAGAAATTATTTTTAGAAATCTTGGCCAACTGAAAAGTATGAGCACTCAATATATAGTTGGGGCTCCTTTTGGCTGAATTACTGCAGCAATGGGGCGTGGAATGGTCTCGATCAGTTTGTGGCACTGCTCAGGTGTTATGAGAGCACAGGTTGCTCTTATAGTGACCTTCAGCTCTTCTGTATTGTTTGGTCCGGCATATCGCGTCTAGCTGGCCAATTAAGAACAAGGATACCATGGTCCTTAAACCAGGTACTGGTGGCTTTGGCAGTGTGTGCGGGTTCCAGGTCCTGTTGGAAAATGAAATCTGCATCTCTATAAAGTTGGTCAGCAGCAGGAAGCATGGAGTGCTCTAAAACATCCTGGTATACAGCTTCATTGAGCTTGGACCTCAGAAAACACAGTGGACCAACACCAGCAGATGACACAGCACTCCAAACCATCACTGACTGTGATGCACTGGACCTCAAGCAACGTGGATTCTGTGCCTGTCCTCTCTTCCTCCAGACTCTGGGACCCTGATTTCCAAAGAAAATGCTAAATTTATTTTCATCAGAGAACATAACTTTGGACCACTCTTTAGCCCAGATGAGACGCTTCTGACTCAATGGCAATAAATCAACTTTTGGAAGATATTCTAATTATATGACCAGCACCTGTAACTTAGAGTAATACTAATCAAAATGTCTTCACATCAAAACAACCATCTGTCATCTGTCAAATTGCTTTTGAAGAAGACATTAAACATTTACTTGGGGTCTAATTAAATCTCATAAACAAGCTTAAAGCATATATTATATTTTGCATATACTGTAGTTGCAAGCTAAACATTTTTATATGGTTATTGCAGCCCAAAATGTATAGCTTTTTCGCTCGAAGTTGGGATGCTATAATATTATTTTTTTTTGCAGTGGGAACACACAAATAATCTTAATGTGATTGTGTAATTAGTGTCAGTGACAGCAGAAAAACTGCCTGTAAATATTTTAGTGCATCATAACCAAATATGCAATAAGCAAACAAATACCAGTCCATTTTTCAGTCACTGACAAATGATTTGAGAGCAATTATGGCTGCTGCATTTTGAACTCAACAAACTGCATTAAAAGCACATCAAAGACACAAAAACACACAAACTTACAAGTTAGAGGAGAATCAGTATTCTATTAAAAGTTAAACATTAAAGTATGTTATTAAATTTGATAAATTAGAAAGTTTAGAAAATCACCTGTGTGATTTTCAAAATCAAAAAATAGATAGAAATATTTTTCACACAGTTATTTACAAAGCAAGAGCAAGTACCAAACTAAATTAAACTTGACATTTTGAAGTAGAGAGACTGAAAAAGTATGTTCTTGTAAAACATTTTTCAACAACCTCCTTCACATATTCAAATAATATTTTTGTTCATACTAGTATTACAAAAGCAAAAATAAATAAATAAATAAATGGAGAACTAACGGTTTAATGTACAAATTTGTTAAATGTGCATTGCAAAATCAATTAATTCCCTCATCTAATAAAGATACCTCAATGCAGTTACTCAGGATGATACCTCAGCTTCCAATCTATCCCACTTTTATCCCAGTCTTAGCCCAGCTGCTGCTAACTCAGCGGCTCTGATTAAATGTCAACTCAAAGCAACATTGAGGAGTGTCCGGGTTAACCTCGGGCCACCTAACTAGCAAACACATAATAAGAGGATTCTTCTGGCCCCTGCCGTCCATGATGCCCTGATTCTGTAGGGCCGGTCTGTGACAACTAAATGGTTTAACGCTCTGCTGTTTACACTATATTTCTTCATCGACACTGGCTAGAGGCTGTAGAAAAGGTTCAGATAGCTTTGTTTGCCTGTGGAAACCTGTGCCCTCTTTGCTTGCTTGAAATAGGGAGCGTTTTATATTGCCTGTTTAGAAGGTATATTTCCTCCTCTTTTGTATTTTTAGATCTTCCATGAGATGTTTTTACAAACCTCACCCTATGCTTGTAAGTATAGGTAACCTAAACAAGTTCAACTGCATCATGTATCTCTATTACAACTTAGACAACTTCCTTAGGGTGGGGAAAAAAATCTCACGTGCAATGAGACATAGCTAAAGGACATATGTACATGCTTCTTACAAGAGCACCATCTGCTCAGAGGCTCTTATGTTTTGATTATAATGTATTTACCCTGAAGTGTGTAGGAACGTGCCAGTGAGATCAGGTGGGCTTTGACTCAGGCTGTGATGGAGCAAAAGGTCAATATGCCAGGCTATGGATCACACCATATGGTACTGAACGGCGGGGGAAGAACTCATGGTGAAGCCTTTTTTTATCAGGCCAATGAAAGTATGTTCAACAGAGCTGTTGTGTAACTCGTCTTATTTAGCTTTTTGGAGAACTGACAGATCTTCCCAAGCTGCCTTCCAAGCTCCTCACTTAAATTTTTCCTCCCTGTTTTGACTACTGTGCTAAAAAAAGCAGAAACAAAAGTTTAAATAATTTGTTCATTTTAAATGTATCTTTTACCTCAGACTAATGTCATTCATTTCCACCACATAAGCAGTGGCTAAACTACATTGGTTTGCCTTCATAGTTGCCATTTTATTTATGCCAAATACACCAAATTAAATAATTTAACATTTTGTTTCTGCATAATTTCACAGCTTGTTTGGAAAGATGCTCAATAAACTTTTGATTAATCTTTATTTTTTTTTTATAAAAGAGCTCTTACTTTAGCTTGTTCTTTATTGACACTGTTGCCTCCCTCTTATTTAATATATTAGTATAAAAAAAAACTCTTTTAAGAAAAAAACTATTTTATAAAGTACAAACTTTTAAACTGTTTTGTACTTTTTGGCAAAGCCTTCGTATTTTATTTATAATGCTAGCTGTATGTAGCTGACTAGGTGGTGTAAAAACGACTTCTTCGACTTCTACCCCACTTTTAACAAAATCAACCAACTCCGACTGTTTAACATACTATTATGCATGATCATCCATCCATCCTTGTGCCAGTGGCCTCTGATTTTCCTGTAGAACAGGTCACAGACTGTCAGGATGACTAATCAATCATTCCTCAGACTGACCATGGGTACTGAAAGCCTCAGGGTTTTGTCCTCTACTCCCTGCTCCTCTCAATTTTCACCTGTGATGCAACCTTCTCAGAATTCCTGATGCGTAGCTGTCTCTCGTTCCATTCTTTATAGTTCACCATGACACAAAAATTCAGCACATTCAGGCCAACAATAGGTTTGTAAATTAAAACACAGCAGGTTCACACATATTCAAACAATTTGGAATACACATCAACAGATTATTATAAGTGTGTAACACAGCTCTAAGTGAATGAAAACATCCCACAAAGTACACTTACAAAATCTGAAAGTGCACCGTGTATAAATTTATTGTCTCTAAAAGTCAGAGGGGATCCTCTGCCATTCCTACTTGCAGATCCTCTCCAGTTCTGTCAGGTTGGATGGTAAACATTGGGCAGCCATTTTTAGGTCTCTCCAGAGATTCTCAATTGGGCTTAAGTCAGGGCTCTGGGTGGGCCATTCAAGAACAGTCACAGAGTTGTTGTAAAGCCACTCCTTTGTGATTTTAGCTGTGTGCGTAGGGTCATTGTCTTGTTGTAAGGTAAACCTTCGGCCCAGTCTGAAGGTTTTGCTCCAGGATATCCCTATATTTGGCGACATTAATCCTTCCCTTGATTGCAACCAGTCATCCTGTTCTTGCAGCTGAAACTATCTTCCATCTCCCGACTGCATCTCTGGAGCTCAGCCACAGTGATCTTTGGGTTCTTCTTTAACTCTCTGACCAAGGCTTTTCTCCCCCGATAGCTCAGTTTGGCCGGATGATCAGCTCTAGGAAGGGTTCTGGTCGTCCCAAACATCTTCCATTTAAGGATTAGGGAGGCCACTGTGTTCTTAGGAACCTTAAGTGCAGCAGAATATTTTTTTGTAACCTTGGCCAGATGTGCCTGTGCCTTCTGTCTCTGAGCTCTTCAGGCAGTTCCTTTGACCTCATGATTCTTATTTGCTCTGACATGCATTGTGAGCTGTAA
>JAUMHI010000052.1:9246027-9258282 GCA_032359435.1 Enteromius unitaeniatus
CGGCGCATGTTTAGTTCTGTCCCTTTAAGAGCTGCACACGTTTAATATACTGACACGTTTTTCTCCTGAAGTTTTCTTGTTGTTGTTTATTTTTTCTTTAGATACAAGCAGCTGTGTTTAACGCTGTGTTTTTTTCTTTCTTTTACTCATTATGCGAACTCTTCATGTTTGCTCCCTCAGAAAAGGGTCCTTGCAGATCATGAGAGGTTGTACTCGGATGTGACTTGGGCTTTTGGCTATTTGAACCTTGAATCATGGAAATGTGTGCAATTTAGAGTGAAAACTAAATGTTTTGAATATACTTTGAAATATTAACAAAGGTGAAAGACCTCTTCCAACACAATCCTGTATCATTTAATATCCACGCTGCCTTCATCTTGAGAATTCTTAGCAACTTCTGAATGTTGTGTGTGGGATGATCTGGCCTGCTGTTCTTAAATGCCTAGCTGAAATATTGCCTAAAAAGGACAGTTTTTATTTCTATTTCTTAGCTCCCTGTGCTGCCAGCATGGATGGAATGACCAAAAGATGGGCAGTTCTTTGTGAACGTGTCCTCCAGGCTTGGCTGCTTGTTTTGGGGACGTGTGGAGAGAAGAGAGAGCAGTGCAGAAGCAATGGGAGACTGCCAAGCCTCCCACTGGGTGTTTATGGTCCTCATCAGTTTGAAATGTCAGCCTGGCTTGAGAAGTTGCACTAGGCTCTTCTACAAACGCCTTTCTCTTCAGTCAAGTGATTTGGACAAAATCAGCCTCCTGCCAGTCTTGGCTAGAAAAGTCAGTAGGTCAATCATTCCGACCGAAGCAGTTGCAGTGCATATCCTTACAAGACATGGAAACACAAACCATCGTATTTTCCAAATCCTGTCCGGCATGTTATCTTTTGAAGTCAAAGTGTTCCTGTTTTACCCTGGAAGTGCAGTTGAGCAAAGTTTTAAACTGCTGGTGAGTGACCAGATAGAATACAGAGTTTGTAGTTTTGTAGGCGAATAATTCATGCATTGCTATTTTTCAGAACAGGGTGCAAGAAAACATGTCTAGATGTGTCTAATTCTTCACATTTAAATTCCCCAGTGAACAACATGCTAATTTCACTCCCTCTTCCATTTTCTTCTATTCCTCTGGAGCCTTTTCAGCAATCGGCATGTGACCAAGCCACTGATGGGATCTTCTGCGCTCAAACAAACAGATGTAAATGAATTTTCTATGCATTTTCCTCCCCTCACCCCTTGAATGCTTTTTTCCCATATGTTACAGGCGCCACACAGCGCAAGTAGACGATCTGTGTTAAAAGGAGTTGAATGGGTGCTATGGTTGTTCTGTTCTTATTCAAAATTCAAAATTTTCCGTACACGTGTGGCGCTGAGATCTGAAACACAGCCTCCACAGCTGTATGATATGAATTGATTAAATGGTCGATTAAACGCTAGACCGAGCAGGATGGCTGTTTAATTCAAAGGCATATGCAAATCATCTTGCTGTGTAGATTGTTAGACTGCTACACACACAAATACACACTCGCACACACGCACGCTCACTTCAGGATAATATGAACAGGGGCCCGGGAGAGCGTACTAAAGAGGATTACAACTCTCACAGACACCATTTCCTATATGCAGCCTCAGAGATATGCATTTGTAATATAAATGGCTCAGCGGACTCATAACCTGTTTGCATGTTGGCAAGTTTCTTTCTGATCTCACACAACAACATTGCTTCGGTTCGCGTCAGAATTTCCTCACTAGAGCGGTTTTGGTTGTTACATCCATGATTAGGCTGGCAAATCCTTCCAGCACTGTTGTTGCTCAAGCTTGAACGTAGCAGTCGTTTGCAGCAAAACCAAAACCTGGATTTTATGTTGCGCATCATGTATATGTATACGTGAGGGTGTGTGCATGATCGCATGTGTAAGTGTGTGTGTGTAAAAATAAATTAACTTATGTATACTTAAGACTATTATTTGATAATAAAAGTAATTATTTACTAATTGACAATAAATTTGCCTCATATTGAACACTATTATTTGTTATCATAAAGAATGTTCATTTCACTTTCAATTTCATTTCAAATTTTATTTTATTCTGTTTATAGTTCTGTCAAATGATTAATCAGGATTAATCACACACAAAATAAAAGTTTCATATATATGTGTGTGTGTGTGTGTGTACTGTGTATATTTAATATGTATATATAAATACACGCACATGTATATATTAAAATAATGTTACATGTAAAATGTTTGTTACATATATTTATATATCATTTAAATGAAATAAATGCAAATATATGTCAGTATTTTATATTTTCAAAATATGTGCGTGTGTCTGTGTGTGTACAGTGGGTATGGAAAGCATTCAGATCCCTTTTAAATGTTTCACTCTTTGTTATATTGCAGCCATTTGCTAAATTAATTCATTCAAGTTCATTTTTTTCCTCAATGTACACACAGCACCCCGTATATTTAACTCAGGTGCTGTCCATTTCTTCTGATCATCCTTGAGATGATTCTACACCTTCATTTGAGTCCAGCTGTTTTTAATTATACTGATTGGACTTGATTAGGAATGCCACACTCCTGTCTATATAAGACCATAAGCTCACAATGCATGTCAGAGCAAATGAGAATCATGAGGTCAAAGGAACTGTCTTAAGCACACAGAATTTTTGGCAAGGGATAAGTCTGGCCAAGGTTACAAAAAAAATTCTGCTGCACTTAAGGTTCCTAAGAACACAGTGGTCTCCATAATCCTTAAATGGAAGAGGTTTGGGACGACCAGAACCCTTCCTAGAGCTGGCTGTCCAGCCAAACTGAGCTATCAGGGGAGAAGAGCCTTGGTGAGAGAGGCAAAGAAGATCCCAAAGATCACTGTGGCTGAGCTCCAGAGATGCAGTCGGGAGATGGGAGAAAGTTGTAGAAAGTCAACCATCACTGCAGCCCTCCACCAGTCTGGGCTTTATGGCAGAGTGGCCCGAAGGAAGCTTCTCATCAATGCAGGACACATGAATACCTGCATGGAGTTTGCTGAAAAACACCTGAATGACTCCAAGATGGTGAGAAAAAAGATTCTCTGGTCTGGTGAGACCAAGATAGAACTTTTTGGCCTTAATTCTGAACGGTATGTGTGGAGAAAACCAGTCAATGCTCATCACCTGTCCAATACAGTCCCAACAGTGAAGCATGGTGGAGGCGGCATCATGCTGTGGGGGTGTTTTTCAGCTGCAAGGACAGGATGACTGGTTGCAATCGAGGGAAGATAAATGCGGCCAAGTACAGGGATATCCTGGACCAAAACCTTCTCTGGAGTGCTCAGGACCTCAGACTGGGCCGAAGGTTTACCTTCCAACAAGACAATGACCCTAAGCACACAGCTAAAATAATGAAAGAGTGGCTTCACGATAGTTCTTGAATGGCTTGAATGGACAATTTCTTTTTCATTGTCAGTTTAATATCAGTGTTATTTTATTTATTTATTTATTTATTTTTATAATTTTATTTATTTTTAAAATCCTTTTTATTACACTGTGTATCAGCTTCGCAACCTATATCTATCGTAGTCTGACTTTGGTTTCTAATTTACGGTTTCTAGCTTCTTCAAGGGACAGATGAATATGCTGCAATATATTGTGTGTTAAATGATATGTGGCATTTGATGTTCATCAACATTTAATGCATTTTCTCTTCCATCTAATTTCTCTTCCATTTAATTTCTCTAAATTGACTATGTGTAATTGTACTGTTACATTTATAGTTGCATTTTTGCATTTAGCATACTTTACCCCCTGCTGTCTGCAGCCCCATCAGAACAGACCTGAAACCCACCAATTGTGAAGGACTGGTCTAAATGACAAGTCCCTGAAAGCACTCTTTGAGAGCGTCCTAAAAAAAACAAATATATTCTGCACACCTGCAGCATTATCACAGCCAATGAGCACGGCTGATCTCCCTTGCATTACTTCCACATTTATCACCTCATCTTTCTCGCTCTGCGCTAAAAGTCACAATGCCGCCCCCCGCAACGCTTGTTCTGACATGCCTGTATACCCACCAACATTTCACACATGACAAAACCAAAAGGCCCACCTGTCACTAGCTGTGCCAGCAGGTGATATGGAAACTTGAAGCGACGTGGTGCCAGGCTGCACACTGACCCAGTTAGTTGTGGACTCGGTAATGAGGCTGTAACTCGCCTCAGCTCTTGCGATCCATGCATGTCAGTGCCCTGCGGCTGCACAGCATCTGGACCTCAGCTGCATTTTGTCAGGTTCAGCAAACATGGCCAGGACCATGACAGAACCGCCAATATGTGCAATCTACCGCATACATCATACCGTACTGAGTGCTGTTTTCCAGGTGCGCACAGATGAGTCTTCAGGGACCTGTTAGGTACAGAGCTGGTTCAATATTTGAATCGATATATTTAGAGAGGTAGATATGCTGGAATTACTTTCGCTGAAGCCTCAATGCAAATTTCACATTAGCTTAGCAGATGTACACCACCTCTCCAAGATATGAAGTCTGTATTGTATGTATGTATAGCTCTAATTAAATGTGTAATTCTCTATTGTATGTTTTGTTAGGCACGTCTGGGTGGAGGATAAAGAATAAAGATGGTTTTGAGCTTCAGATTGTCACGATACTTAAGTCAGACAGCTCTAATTATTGCATTTCTCCATAATTCTCTCCCTATGACAGATCTTAATAAAACACTCTTCTATCAGTAGATCAGAGTGCATTTGAAGATGTTTTGCAGACACAATTGCATCATGTTTCTGTTTCTAAAAGTAACTTTGGGTTGAACTTTGTGACTTTGTTTCTGCCTCCAAGTTTTTTGATGAATTATTATGAAGAGCTTCTATTGATTTCTTCGGTTAAATGTCAGACTTTGCAGACTGGATAAAAATATTTTAATTCTCTTGGACTGATTTGGTTATATTCCCTTACACAGCAATGATGCGGCCAGAAGTAATTGTTTCAACTAATGGGAACTGAAAATCGAAGTGGAAGGATAGATTACGGAAAAAACTTAAAAAAAAAAACAGACTGCTGTGACTGGTGATCTAAGGACTATTAGAGTCTGAATATAATCAAGAAATCTCGAGTCAGTAATAGAGGAGCTTTGCTTATTTAAATGGTCCTATCGTTTGCAAATCCATATAAGCGGTACATAGTTGTATATGCTTTCGCTGCAGCTTTGGGTTGCTGGCGGTAATGAAGATAGTTAGGCGGCACTGGATCTGTTTTGTGTAGTGAACCCCAGGAGGATCATTACCCCTAGTTTCTGCAGTCTTTAGCCATTGTATTTAAAGACAGACCAAACTGAAGAGCTCAGCTCTCAGTGGAACTGGTTAAACCAATGGAAAATTCCCTTGTTAAAAAAAAAATCCATGCTCGTAATTCACATTGAGCCAATACAACTCTGCACTTTTTGCGGTCTCGATGAACAGGTGAAGAAAGGCTATAGCAAATGTTAAAGGGTCAGACTGTGATTTTATTGGGTTTCTTACAACAGAAAAGCCAACAAAGCAACAAATGCATTTTCTGAGTGAGCTGAATACTGCTGAATATATGCAATGATCTGTATATATGTTTTATTCAAAAAAGTAAGTAGTAATAATATTATTTAGCAAGGCATGTGCATCTATAACATATTATCTTATATTGATTGGCTCAT
Source organism: Enteromius unitaeniatus (assembly GCA_032359435.1). Classification (NCBI taxonomy): domain Eukaryota; kingdom Metazoa; phylum Chordata; class Actinopteri; order Cypriniformes; family Cyprinidae; genus Enteromius; species Enteromius unitaeniatus. The sequence goes on from JAUMHI010000052.1 coordinate 9,251,696, forward strand.
GTATGTGTGTGTGTGTGTGTGTGTGTATTCGGGTAAATATATATATATATATATATATATATATATATATATACAGAGAGAGAGAGAGAGAGAGAGAGAAAGATGAATTTTAGGCTGCATTTATTTTATTAAAAATACAACGAAACAGTACTTTTGTGAAATACATTACAATGCTATCTTTCTTTTTGAATACATTTTAAAATATGGTATATTTCTATTGACAACAGAGTGGAATTTTCCACAGCTACAGTATTACTCCATTTATCACACTTTATGTATCACATTACCTTCTTTGAAATCATACAATTTAATATCTATTATCACGCACTGTTAAATTTGAGCAAATCTCAAAATGAATATCCACTACTGAATACAGAATACTGTAATGCTGTAATTGCATATTTAAATTCAGTTTAAAACTATTCATTTTATTTTTGTATTTAATTTTGAAAGTAGGTTATTTTTCTTGGTCTTCGTTCTAACTCTGATGATCATAAATAATAATACATTAAAAAAATCTATGATTTTTTTGTTAAGCATCAGCAATGTGTGCTTCAATTAACTTCAATTTGTATTTTACATAAATTGTTTTAAATTGAGTCTGTCAGAGTATATGGAATATACGGGTCCAGCTCAATTCTCTAGATAAACCCAACAGCTCAAGTCTGCAGACCCAGTGCAACATTTCACATCTCGCATCGCTGATTATATTACCTTTTTTGTGTTTATTTGCATGAGTTTGTTTGGCATGATGATAATGTGCATTCCTAATGTATAAGTCACATGAAACGTGCTCTGCTCAGTATGCAGATGGGAATAAATCAAGCACAATATGGCCCGTTGTTAATATGCCTCAGTGAGGAAGTTTGCAGAAAAAAACAATCTGCTACAGTGTTCTCGCCCCATCGGCCCTCTTGATTGGCAGGCAAATGATTAATCTCAAACTGTGATGAGGCACTTTGGATCCAGGGCAGTTGAGGTGAGAGGGTATTTTCATTAGGGCCTCATACATTGTGAAGATAAAAATATTACCATGATTATTAACTATTGTTCTGACTTTGATTATGTTTGATTGCATTAATGGAATTTAAAACTGCAACAGTGGAGATCTGGACTAGTTTGAAGGTCGTCCTTGACTTCATCTTAAACTCTGGTAGACACATGTTTCTGAAAGATCTAATCATATGTCTGGGATATCAGCCCATAGAATGTGTTAATTTAGCCAGATTCATACACACACACATACTAAAACAAATGAAATCAGGCAATCCTGTTTCATTCTTGGTGTGGAGCCAGGACCGTTCAGAAAATTATTTCCAGTGAGTCTTAAGGGATACTCATTAGTTCCGGCAGGAGCATAACATTTCTACACGCTCTTTTTGAATAAATGCAGGCAGGTAACATCTTGCCAAAGGCCGTTTAATTCTCCCGTTTATCAAATTGCTTGCCTAGTTTCAGAGCACTTTTTGGTCCTCGCCAAGGCCTTCAGTGAGTGCACTAATCATTTAAAGCACTGAAATGCAATTTCAAAACCACATTTCTGTGCTATAATTACAAGCTTTTGTTCTTGTGTGATTTCCATCTGCTTTTAAATGTCCCTGCTTGTCTCTGCGAGCTAGCAAGTGAAAGCTTGTTCTGTCCAAAATTAGACTTTCTGGATTGGCATTTGGGACAATTCTCTGTTTCAGGTGACTCTTGTATTGTCACCTTCATGTAACATCTTTTTTGGCTTGAATTCTGTTTCAGTAAGTTTTTGAGAAAAACAACATCTGTAACCATAGTGATGAGTTTTTTATATAATTATTTAATATAGAGGTTGCATGTTTTCGAAAAATTAGAATATATAATTTTTTTTATAAATTTTTAGGATTATGGTTATGGCTAATTTAAGATATAAATTAAAGCAATTTCAATGTAATATATATATATATATATATATATTGATTTTGATATTGCAGATTTATTTTACACTTTAAATACAGTGGATTATTTTATCTATGTTTATTTTGAATTATTTACATTTGTTTTATTACCAATACCAATTACCATTATTATTATTATAAGGATAAATGGATAAAAAATTAAATAATATATATATAATATGTATATTAGTAGTGGGCCATTCTCTGCGTTAACGTGAGACTCTTATTGCACGATAAAAAAAATATCGCCGTTAATCTATTCACAAAGCTGGGTTGGGAGCTGGGTCTATACTACTCAAGCTATGATGACTTTAACCTTGAGATCACACCGTCACAGAGATCACTCGCTCTGTATGCGTGCATTGATATAGTCATTCAGATTGATTACAATTAGTATAATAACAAATACCATGGTGAAGCTAAATGGCTAGTACAGCAAAACAGTGTTAATGTGTGGTTACTTTAGCTCAACTTTTTTGTAGTAAACATGTTTAATTTTGATAATTAAAACATATGTAACCGAGTGCAGAAATGAACATGAGTAATCCTACCTGATACTGATATTACGATAGACAGTCTTAACAGTTTACGTGATCTAGCTCTTTATTTGTATTTATTTATTTATTTTATATATCAAAATATATTAAACGTGTGAGCGGTAAGATCATCTACGGCATAAACACACAATGAAACGTGTTGTGAAACAGAAAAAGCACAGACATGGCAGATTCGGACGGGATTAAAATCATCAAGTACCTCTGTGAAAAAAAACATTCTCTAAGGACCCCCTGTAAAACTAGTCCCGTCTGAATAGGGCTTTACTTTTAGTCATTATTTGGTTAGCACACATATTATGAATGCCTTTGGCGGAATTCAAATGAGCCATTTTAATCCAGATTAATTTCAAAATTAATCTAGATTAAAAAAATGTATCTATGCCCACCCCTAATATATATACATACAGCTGCCTCAGTGTTTGAACCCACTAATTTAGTAAGTCCAGCTGAAGCATAAGTTCAACTGTCATTGCATTAGCCAACAGCAGCTTTGAATGGTTTTTTTTATTTTTTAAGAATTAGGAAGTGTAGACAGAAAATTTATGAGAGCAGCTCTGGTTAGGTAGAATACAGTGATGAAAAACGAATGGGAGACAGGTAGGCTATAAGAGTTTGTGCTGCATGATAAGATAACTAGCTGTCAGATAATAAAGTATTTGGCAGCTGTTCGTGCAACACGATGACAGTTGTAATTTTGTTGTATTTACTAGGTTCACAAAGCATTCTTAATTATAGTTTTCAGTGTTTGCTTCTGCGGAAAAAACATTACTGTAGTTCGATCATATACATGACAATGGTACCATCTGCGTATATTCCTAAGGACTTTTTTAATTATTACTGAGCCTTTTCAGGGAGATTCTGAAATATTCAAATTCCGGAGTCCCATTTTTTCTTATTTATGGAAATATAGTATTTATATGTACTCATGTATTTGCATATTGATGACCCAAAGCTTAATTTTTATGCATATCCACATATGTGCTTTAAGTCGACAATTGCACTCTCTCATATTGCATGATTCATGTCTGCGGTCTCTTCCTAATGTGTTTAAGAATTCAAAGCAGTTTCAGCTCCAGCTGGGATGAGTTCTGTCATGGTGACTGTAAAATCACATGGAAATCCAGATGAATAAGAAAGTGACTTACAGTGGAGAATTGTTTTGTAGTCTGCCAGGAATGTTGTTGCTGTTTTCAGATTTTGTGGGTGGAAGGACTGGCAGAGGAGGTACCACAACGCTGAACAGCCCTACATTAGGATTAAACATTAAAAATCATGCATTTGCATAAAATATTGCATATGGCTTTGTCTCCTATGGCCCTATGAAGGCTAAATATTAAGCCTGCTATCATAATGGCTGTATGAATTTTTCATGAGTTTTAGTTTTTCTGTTAAGTTACAGAAGAGGAAAAACTGTTTCAAAATATCGATTACAGCACGGTTAGCGGAATTTGACAAGCACAAGATGTTCCTGGAATAACATTCCAATCAACCAATCAGAATTGAGGAATAATTTTTCTGGAAATATTAGGCTTATAATCATGGTTAGGTGCTTCTACACCCTTGTTAATCAGCTAACATTTCTCACTGATTTCAGGCATAAATTTTGGGTTTGGGTAAGTTTAAGGGTAAGGATTTCGATAAGTTTATATTTTTGGACAGTAATGATGACCCAGGATCAACAAAAGATGTTGATCCAGGATCACGTCTTACTTGGTAAAATCACAGTGACCATTAAAGCACGGTCAGTGTATTGGAATATATGAAAGCAGTAAGCTAATGAATTAGCAAGAAGTAACTTGCCATTGGCTTTAGCATGTGCAGCCTCATTTATAGTCACTGAATGTGAGTCAGAACTATTCATTTTATGAAAAGGCAACTTTGAAGACATTCTGGTAACCTTGAATATTCCACAAGGTCTCAGTGATTCATATTTTTCAGTCTATGCCACAAATGTGCTGTAATGTCACTATGATGATCTAACCCATAAAAAAACTCTGTGCTCTGCCTTATAACTTGGTAATTTCTTTGTTCGATCCTTCAGTGACTATTGACGAAAACATCCCATTTCTTATAAATTCTCATATTGTGTTGACATCACTGCCTAAGATGAAGCAATTAAGAGCTATTAATGCAGCACTAATACGCAATATCGACAGAACGATAAGCTTTAAAATGTTCTAAAGAGCCTTTCTGTCTAACAAAGGGGAATCATTCTTTCCTGGAGTAAAGTGGAAGTATAAATGGACCATTTTTCAATTTGAAAGTCTCTCCTTTTCTGCAATGCGAGCAATTAAGTTGAGCTCCTGTGGAAGTCACGCAAAGCACTCACCGCAGCCTTTGGCGGAAAGAGATCTTGAAAATCCTCTTGTCCGTTCCTTCTGTCTTTTTTTCCCCTTTTACCTCATCTTCCCACTGAATGTATTCATGTCACCCAGAGTGATCGCATGAATAATCACAAAACTCTGACATCCTATAGTGCGTCTTAATCTGAGTTATTTTCTAAATATGGATTCACGTGAGATTATGGTGTAGAAATGGCCTAAAGAAAACCTGTTTTATGGTCGAGTACACTTAAATTAACGTGTCTCCAATATGTTGTGTCTCATAAAGTGATGCTTAAACAAAACATTCAAGTACTACATGTATTCATGTACCTATATAACAACATTTTAAGCTTGAACTTGAGCTTATCATTCATTTTCATATGTGTTTCACAATAAACAAATATAGTTACACTGTATAGAAATTACATTAAGGGTGAGGAAAGGATTCACTTTTGGATCAATTAATCTTTAAAATTGTTGCATTCCCTTATCTGTGGATAAATTTGGAAAATTTGGTGTGAAATATCAGATATCCCAGTTTCCTGAGACGAAATACCACAGAGTGCTTTTGCCTGTTTTACATTTTTTTAGATTACACTTTTCACACTAATGCATAGCTAACAGTGTAATAAAGGATATCATGACAAATAGGCCTTAATGGCCTTGTCCTCTGATGGGATTCATAACACATTTATTTGAACTTTAAATTATTTCTGGGTCAATCTCTCTCAAACATTTTTATTGGAATTCATGCTCATCTTTGGTGAGTGAGGGTATCATATGATGACTGTCGGCTTCCTTTCAGGCAATGATGGAGACAGATTTCACTTAAACACAATGCATAATGACTCATTAATGCGGTCAGCCATTGAAAATTGATGAGATAGACATTTTATCCCGATTAGCTCCGTTAATGGGCATGCCTGTAAAACCAAACTGTCCTTTTAATGATGCGTGCACATTCCTAGGGCCTCTTATTTTTAGATCAATAATGCGTTTAGTAATCCATCAAGATTGACAGCAATCATTAAAATAATAAGGAAAGTGGGTATTTGATACGAGGCTCTCCTGGTGGCTGCTTCTCGTGGAGGCTAATTGTCTGTGGCTGAGCAAGGCATCTCCACAGTATCAAATCAATGGTGATTCTACATTTGTAAGAAGAATTTCTAAGGAGGGGTTTCACAAAGATGCCAAGAACCATTTTGGACCCCAAGAACATTACTGTAAAGAATCTTTTAGTTCTAGAGAACCTTTTGTGCAATAGGAACGTTCCATGGATTCAGAAAGTGTTGTTAAGCCACATGTTCTGTTGAGATTTTTTTTCTTTATTGCTTTTGTTTGAGGTCCCTTAGACTCCACTTGGGGAATCCCCTCGTAACCCTTGGTTGCACCGCCATTGAGCGCCGAGAGGGCCGATGGGCTTGGGCGCAAGCGTGACGAGTAAGGGGCTCTCCGTGCACCTCCGGGAAGAAATGCACCGGGGGAGAGTGCGGCGGCGCTGCATCTCTGGCCCCCAGAAATCAATCATCCAGCCGCAAAGGGTCGGCAGCAGGCGCACGGGGCACCTGCAAACAGTTCACCATCAGACTCACCCTCTTATGGTGCAGAAGACATCTCAACCTCACAGGGTGCCCCGAAGGACACACTCGGGCCTGCCGTAGCAGGGGGAGCGGTCTCCTCCGAGGAAACCACGGGACTGCACGGTGTGTCAGAAGTTCGCGCAGCTGGAGCACTGGACGAAGCATTCTAAACCGTCACCTGGAGGTCCCCCAGGCGTCTCGCCG
>JAUMHI010000052.1:9264607-9280533 GCA_032359435.1 Enteromius unitaeniatus
TGCTAAAATCAAAACAGGGACAATAATAGGTGAGCGCCAGCCAATAAGACTGTCATTAGCGCATTAGTCCCGCCCACTTCAGGAGAAACCGACAGTTCTTGAAAACTGAGGAATTCCAATTGAAATCTGTTATTTTGACAAGAAGACACAACAAAGAATATCATTTACATGTAGTGCGTCAAGTCTGCTTGTTGTGAAAGACTCTCTTGCTCTTTATCTTTCTTTGTTCCCAATATATTTATACTTACTGTACTAGTTATAATCCAAATGCTTGCTTAGGTGTATTTACTTAATCATACTTTTTTTCCACCAGACTATTGCACCAACAGGTGGCTTTTTCTCTTTGCAGTGTTACTCAGAAAGTAGCTTGTTACCGCAGCTATCATTTAAAAAAAAAACAATGAACATCTGTCATGCTACAGAAGAGAGTAGTTAGCAGCTATCACCTCTACTTTCAGCAACACTGCTGTCTACCTGTCTTTGTCCATTGGCCCATGTCCATTTAGCACATTGCCTATTTTATGCTGAACAATTATGGCCTATGGTTTTCTAAGGCCCTACATTGGCTGGGCTGTGCAAGCTCCTCATTAAATGATGTGAATGGCATATCTGTCAGGCCTCATGAGCTCTTGGCTGGTGAGGGGAAAGATGTGCTAGCGTTGGCACCCTGTATGGGCTCACCAAGGCACCCATTTTGAGGTGCAAAGAAATAAAAACAGTTTTCCGAGTGCCAGGTTGCCCTCTCAGAATGCTAGCACCTCTGCTAACGCTTGTCAGTCCTGTTTGGAGGTGTCAACAGCTGTGTACCAGCCTGAACAGCTCACCTTTACTTTTTCTCATCCAGAAACGATGGATTGGCAGACCAATATTTAAATGTGCTTTCAAACCCTTGAGATCTAACCAACATGAATCTAATGGCGCAAAGGCAATGTTATTTCCAAGGGAAATAGCGGAAGGGGGTTCTTCATTCCTCTGATTTGGCAAGTGAACAGACCCATAAAATCCGATCGTTAATCAATTCCCGTGCCAAATTGAAGCCGTTTAAGAGATGTTGTGTCATTGTGGCTTTCCTGCTGTTTTTCATTATATATCCCTCTCGGCACCTAGTTATGTGAACTGAACATTGATGATTAGATGCGACTTTATTTTTGAAATGCATTTATGCGCAGTCCTTGCTAACCTCTGTCTGTCTGTTTTTCATTATTGTTCTGCATTACTGTGCTGCGTCTCTCTAGTAGAGATGCAATGATGTGGGAGTCTGAACTGCATCCTGAATGACTGATATTTTGTTTATGTCTCTATTTTAAAGGGATGGTTGTCTGAAAAATATGCATTTTGTCATTTATTTACTCTCATGTTGGTTCAAAGCTATAAGATTTTCTTTCTTTCTTCCTTCCAAAAAAAGGTGGTAAAAGTATCGAAAGTAATTTAAAACAAAAAAAACACATAATTTTATAGTAAATTGTGTTTGAAACAATATGAAGGTGAGTGAAGACATTATCTTATAACACATTCTGAAATCTTTAATATACTTTGTGAGCTGATTTATGTTTTTTCTCATTACAGCATCTTGTACCTAATTGTATTCAGATTCTGATCTATTATATCATCATTGCATTCATCTGACCATTTCTAAATAAGCATTTGTAATGCACTGTAATGGATTTATTTTCTTTAAAATGAATAAAATGTTAAAATTACACAGATCTCAAGCCATAAATTAGCTCATAGAGTGTGTACAAGTGCAGACTATTTTACATTGAGTGTGTGGCAACCTTTTGAATGGTATTCAATGCAGTATGAATACAAAATGGAGCAACTGTTAGGAAAAAGAACATAACAGGCATAACAGTCTACATACTTTATACCTGAGGTTATGAATGTATTTTTCCATGTGCCCCGTAATTATTGAACAGTACGGAGCTGTATTTATTCCTTCTGAATGTATTACTAATTACTTTGTTGGATTTCATTCAAATGATTCACTTTTGTAACTGCTCTCACAGAAAGAAAAGTGTGTAGTACAAGTGTGTAGTTAACCCTCTGGAGTCTGAGGTGATTTTGGGGACGCTGAGATGTTTTGACATGTTCTGATATTTGTGGTTATTTCAGCTACTTATAACATAATGTTGACCAACATATAATTGTTTTTGTATTAGCAGAAACTGTTCTACAGTAATATGTGACCAGGATGTGTCACAATTGAGGAGACGAGAGGCGTGCGGGTTTACGTGCAAGCTGTTTATTAAACAAAGTCAGAGTGCAAACGGGCAGGGTCAATGACGGCAAAACAACAATGGCGGAGGCAGGGCAAAAGAGTAGTTTCACTCGATTTCAAACATTTCAGTCATCAATTATAGTTCGGGGAAAACCAAAACCAGTAAATGTGTTCAAGTTTATGCCACAATACCATACAAACGTATACAAAAACAAGCAGTACTTACTCATGAGAATGATCGCTCTGTGGCTGGACCAGCTCGCACGCCGCATCTTGAGGTGAATTATATTTATTTCAGCTGTCTTTCTTCTGTTATCTTATAGCGGGTCTTTGCTGAAGTAAGTGCTGTGTGTTTTCTCTCTTCTTCCATGCTGAGCACGCAAGCTGTTGTGGGCGTTTACATGTCGCACGCGACTCACGTGGACGATTGTAGTAGCAAAACGAGATCAGATCGAGCAACTAAATATAGTGTTGGTTACTTACTTATATTGCATTCAAAGAATATTTGAATATTCAACATGATGCGTTTAACAGTAGACACTTCAAGCTTTCTATAGATATGTGTCTCATGTCTGTGTCATGTTTTCGCGGAGTTTCAGTTCATTTTAGTGACGGCTTTCTAAAAACAGTTTGCGGAGAGAACAAAGAAAAATCTTTTCACACGTAATTTTCCTTATTTTGCAAAAGCATACACTTTTGTTGTTACTGAGAGTGTACTCAAAAAAGTAACATTCGAATGGTGTGTAACACTTACTTGTGTGACCAAAGTCAACAGAGTGCTATTGGTGTCTTTTGCACTGAAAAGATAAAAAAGACCCCGATCACGCACACGTGATCCGCATCCTCAGAGTTAAATTTGAGTTACAAATAAAAAAAACGTTGACAGCCTGAAAATTACCATACAAGTCTTTTCTTGAGAATTGAGGTTACTTGTACTTTTGTATTTAATTGTACAGTGGCATAGTATTATATTAGTATGTGTATTTTACCATAAATTTAAGTAAGGCATACTTTTTACTATTACAAAAGCATTTTGTGATATATTTTACAGTATAATTAATGCATTTACCATCTAACATTTTTCACTGTAGGTTTATTGACCCTGATTAACAGGTGCAGTAATGTGTAATAATGCAAAATATGGCAAAAATGCAAAATAGCATTTTAAATGTAGAGCAGAGACCTTACTTCCCATATGGAGCTTTGTGATTAGCATTAATTCTGTCTGTGGCGCCACATAACTCAGCAAAAGTCGGGATGCCATCTGCACTATTGTGTCTGTTTATCAAAGGTTTGGGCATTCACAGCTGTATATTAGGATACATGTTGGTTACGGCTGCAAGCACGGGTTTGCTTGATTTTAAACATTAATTCAAGACGTCCCAGTCCCCCCTCTTTTATTGTTTAGGTTAGTTGAGTCATTCTTATTTATACACTGTAAAAAAATAAGTTGCTGCCTTATATATTTATTTTTTAAGTATCAATTTATCTGCTTAAGGCATTGCAGATTTAAATTGCATTAAACGGGCTTAAAAATAATCTCACACCACTTCAGCAAAATAGTTGTAAATTAAAAAAAAATTACCTTATTTTGATGAGGTAATGTAAAAAATGTGCTTAACCTTTAATGATAACCCTATGCAATGTACCGATAAAACAGTATAATTTACATACTTGGTCTTTGAACGTTTGCTATTCTTTAGCAGAGTGTAAAATAGACCATTGGGATGGATTGAGGTATGAAGAGGTGTAAAATGCAGTATAATCCGACATGCCATATGTAATATACGTAACTATCCATAATTAATGTCCTTCTCCGCTAAGACTCCCTCTGGTTCTGTGGTTTAACGCCACTGGCTAAAAGGTCAACCTTAGCAAATTAGTCTTGTCATTCCACCGGACCACCTGCATGTTTCAAATAGGAACATTTCAAACCACAGGTATAATGTCACTTTGAGTTATCGCCAGTTGCAGACTAGCTCCGGGTCCTTGGCACAAAGTTCGGTGGAGCAGCAGAACAGAGGAAGCTTGGAACGCTAAAGGAAGGATGTCAAAAAACTTCTTATGAGAGAGCCAGAGAACGGATCTACATCTCGCCCCCTGTGTCCTTTCCTGTGAGTCCCACTTGTATTTCCCATCTGCATTTGAATCATTACCTGCTCTTGACCTGGCGGATATAGACACCGAATGGGTTTCCGTGGTAATGGTTATGTGAATAATTAGTTTAATCACATAATTACGGGCTCATGGGGCTTTGTCGGCCCTTGGGGACTAGCATCAAGGAACCCACTCAAGTGCAGTGAGACACAGAAGCTTCAGCACTCGACAGAAGTCTGCAGAGCTGCTTTTACGTTGATCCATTCATCTTGCACAAAACAGAGGGTAACGTTAGCTTTTTTTCTGTACTCATTAGAGGTGCACTTACGAGCTAATGAGGGAAGAGGAGGGATGGCAGTCTTTGCATGGAGATACACAGCGGTCACCCCATTTAGACTTGAAGAGCGTGTTTTGTGTGTTTGTGTTCGGCTGCACAGTGTAGATTGTCTTCAACGAGGCTGGTTAAAGATGGTGTGTGAATGTGTGCATGGTTTCTTTTTTTCTCCTGTCCTAGTTTATTATGCAGAGATGCAAGTTAGCTATCCGTAGGTTGCTTTCTGTGAAAAGTATAAACACTGTGGCTCTGTGGTGCTGTCAAAACATTGTTAGTTTGTTACTGCGGCAACATGATGTAGCAACATCAGTGCAACCAATAATGCAAGTTTGGGGGCGGGATTTTCGTCCTGAACAATGGCAGATGGAGGAAGAAAAATTATTTAGACATTCATTGAAGCAATATGCAAAATGAGAAACCAGAATATTAGTCAGCTAGCAACCGTAATTGAAACTGAATCAACCCTTCCATGGCATTCTAGAAAGCATCAAGAATCCTCTCATTGCCAGCACATCCTGATTTTGCCAAGTACTGTGTGTCCCTAGGTCAACATATTTTGTTGACCTACCCTGACCCTGGAACAACATTTTAATGCAAAAATAGACTTGCCCATATCTCTACACCTAACCTACCCATGAGTAATGCCTAAAATTAAATGTAATGATAGATGACTGACATTGATGTACAAGCATCAAACACTAAGTGTAAGCCTAAACCTCACAAAAACTGCAAACTGTTTCTTCAAATCTGATTGGTTAATCACAATGTTGTCCCAGGGTCAACAAAGATGCTGACCAAGGTACATGTTTCAATTGGTAAAATTAGGTTAGTATCACAGGCACAAAGCAGTGCTCTTCAAATCAATGGAAACGTTTTGCAACTGTGTAGTAACAGCCTTGCAACATTCTTCTTAAACCCTTTTGCAAACACATTCTTAAGCAACACCCTTGTAATAGGGTTGGGCGATGTCGACCAATTTGGCCACAATTCTAATGTGAAATATCACGATGACATCGTCGTCGTAGGCGGCAGTTTATGGGGGGCAGTGTTTAGTTGTAACTAAAACACCAAGCCCCGCCCCACAACTGACAAAAATACCAGTGTTGGCGCGAGCAGGTGAGAGAGGATCGAGCGCAAGAATAATCGCGTGCGAATGCTTAAATTAGGGTTTGAAATGAGCTCGCAGGCCCCGTTTTTTCACTTGTACATCTGTTTTCTTCTCGCGGAAATGATTTACCGCGCTAGCCAGTATCAGTGGTGCGCTCGCTTATTAATGGCATAGATTTGCAGCTATAGATTAAAGTGTGTTTTTCGCAAGCCGGTTGCTTCTGTGGTGGCGGGGCGGAGGATCGCGATGCCGGCTCAGCATCGTGATGTCTATCGGCCATTGGCGATGGACGATGGCATCGTCTATTGACCCAACCATACCTTCAACCAACCTAACAACCATCCAGAATATTCTAGCAATGGCATAGAAATGCAGCTAAAACACTCAGCACACTTTGGCAACCAAAAAAAACAAATGTCCTTAAAACCTTTAAGAATACTGCAGCATATGCCTGGAAATGCACTTAAAACTCTGGGAACACTTTAACAGCTGTATACAGTAGCAACATAACCAAAAAAACCTGAAGATCTACTCTTAAGACACTAAGAACACTTTAGCAAATGCATACTAGTAGCAATGTCATAGAAACCACCCAGAACACACTGGCATTCTCAAAGCAATGCAGTAAAAACATTAGCATCCACATAAAGGTATTTGGAGCTGTTGTGTTGCAAATTAGCAATGCATAAAAAAAATACCCAAGGTCCCAAATCATGTATTTATATATAAATATATATATAAATACGAATACCTACTAATACTATTTATATAGAGACAAATAAAATATGGCAATAAAACTTTATGAAGAACCTTTAAATTTGGACTTGTCGACTAGCATTTCCACTGTCAACTACTGTATGTCTAGTTACTGACTGTAACTAATGTCTCTCACATCCACATCATAACAAAATCACACATCACAGCATTGAACTGGAAACCGCCCAGAACACCTAGCACAGGTCTTCAGAAAATGTGAGTTATTTTTGCAGTTGGGCTTGGTGCCGTGCTACTGACATAGAAATCACATCAGCTTAGAGTCATTAAGCTCACAGTGTGAGTTTTCTTGTTGTTGTCATGGTTAATTTCTGTTGTGTAGTGTTAGGATGCACACTCTCTAGTGTATAAGGGGTGTCAGCAGTAAAGGTCGAATGAAATGGACTCGCCGATTACGACTCAAGTGACAGCACTTGGGTACAAACAGATTTCTCAGTAACCTTGCTTGTCAAAAAAAAGACGTCTTTAAAACCTCGCTGCGTCCTATAACCGTGAATGAAAGTTGAGAAACGCAATGTCAAAACCATCTCTTTGCCTTTCACTCTAACCATGTGTCCACCAACCAACAATCCTGGTGTCATTTTCCCCTTCAGCCAGGCAGAAAGCTACCGCGGTTCACCTGTAGGTCATACATCTATATACAGCGCTTACCTTTTGGAAATGCAATGAATGACAGCTAAATGTGGCCTTAAAGTGTCATCATTCAGGGATGCATATCGCTTCAATGGTAATGTTTATTGCATCTGTCTCTATGACATTGACTGACATTGATTTCTTCCCCCTGTGTTTCTGATGTATGTAAAACCTTTTAGTTTGTTTAACTCAATATCAAACAGCTACAACCGATTATTTAGACCACCAGTTGATGCGTCCAGCTTTGCTTTTTTCTTTTCTTCAAGGTTTTATCTTGCTGTGCACACTATGCTATATTCTCAGTTGCATCAGCAGTCGGAACGAACCATTGCCCATTTAGTGTTTAAAAGCATCACATTCTCGACACAGAGTTAAGGCTCAAATTGAACCCTATTAAAAGTCAGTGAGGCATTGCTCAGATATTTCAGGCCGTGTTTGGCAGCTCAGAGAAAAATATAACATGCATCAAGGGTCACAATCTAATATTTGGGGAACAAAATTAAAGAAACCTTAAAATGGTGAGGTTTTTAGTATAGTGAGATCAGGAAATATTTATGTGCAGCATGTTTTCTCCAAACACATGCTACTGTACATCAGTATTGAGGAGTTAAAGAGTTACTCCACCCCAAAACGTTTTCATTAATCACTCACAGCCATGCCTTTCCTTAGAACAACTCGTAAAAACTTTGTTCTTCTAGGAAACACAATTTAATTTTGAATAAAAACCAGGAGGCTTGTGACTGTCCCATTGACTGCCAAGTAAATAACACTGTCAAGGTCTAGAAAAGTATTAAAAGATATACTCCATCTGCCATGAGTGGTTCAACCGTGCTGTCCATAACGGAGCTACAGTATGGTTATGTTATGTACCGAATCGTTGAAGTAAGTAATTTTTATTGTTTTCTTTCCATAGAAAAAGTATTCTCATAGATTCATAACTTTACGGTTGAACCAGTGATGGCAGATGGAGTATTTTGACGATACCATTCATAATTTTCTACACTTTGGCAGTGTTTATTATGTGACAGTTCACCCAAAAGTAAAAACTCTTTTGGGTGTTTACTTACCCTCATGTTGTTCCAAGCTGGCTAGACCTTCATTCATCTTTGGTACACAAATTAAGATATTTTTGTTGAAATATGAGAGATTTCTGACACTGCATGGACAAAAATACTATTTTAATGATGTTCTTACTACCTTTCTGAGGCTTAAATGTGTCGTTGACATTGACTAGTCCAGTCAGAGGGGAAAAAATGAATTAAACTGACAACAAAGTCTTTTTTTATCTGTTATCTCTCAACTTCTGAGGAGAAATTGTTCAGAAACTAGATAAAGTTTTAACTGTGTGTCCAACACCTGTGTACAAATATGCTATGCTATAAAATAGAATATACTTTGAAAGTCTATGTTTCTGGCCATACACAACTACATTCACATCACAACTAAAGTATAATTATTGGGGAAGATAACACCTGGAGAATGTTATCAATAGTATTTATTCCAAAGTGACTTGGGGTTTAAACTATGCAGTAGGAATCGAACCCATGACCTTAACAGTACTATGCTTTTCTTTTTTCAGCTACAGGAACTGAATTAAAATAAAGCATTAGCATGACTGTAGCCATTCTATTCTACATACTGATTAGCTTATAGCTTGGAAAGCTAACTGTAGTTGTGTCTTTTCGAGTTTACTTTGGTGAGTTAATGGGAGGCTAAAATATAATCGAAACTTAGAAACAAAGAACTGGAGATGGAGCGCTGTGTGAAATGCCTGAGGGTGGGTTTGATGTAGTCCCAGTGTATTTCTCCTCAAGAACTTGACTAACTGTGGTTTGCCAAATGACAACTGAGAATGACAGTCAACTGGTGTGCCAAATAATGGTCTTTTCACACTACCATTCAGGAATGTGTCTCCATTGGCCCAGACCGCTTGTGAACTTGAAATGAAGAGACAAAATGATGTATTGATTTATCCATTCTCTTTAGAAGCGTTGTGCGTGTGCGCACGCGAGAGAGAGTGTCTGTGTTTGATTGTAAGCGTGAGGCAGAGAAAGAGGGTAAAATTGCTTATTGAATGATGGAGATAATCTTCCATTGTCAAGATTGTCTGTAGCGCAGATTTAGGATATGTAGAATACCCAGAGTTTCCTTGCCGCTGTTCTTAGCAATTCCTAGTGGGCATTTTTCACTTTACCATAGTTGTTAGTTAGACAAGTAGGACTCCATCAACCCTGCAGCCGTTCTCCATGATTAGATAACTGCTGCTTCACTGCGATTTCTCAATCAGTCATGTGAACCTGAGAACCCCCTCCAATTCATTCCCCAGGGTAGCAGCGGTTGGGTGTATGTGCGTGTTGAATGGCAGGGGAATTTGCTCTCCCTGAGCAGATGTACACACCTGATTGCTCCAGACTCCCCTGACAGTAGCCCAGAGCCCCGGTGAGATGGGTGACCTTGTAGAGAGATGCAGGCAAACCACGGCTGCCTCCTGTGTTACCTTATTTAGGAAGCTTTTGACACAGTTCGCCAGAGACAAACGAGCATCCTCTGTGTCTCTGTGGCTGGGTCACATTATGACCTGCAGAGCATTCCACGTATTCCCTGCTGCAATGCCTCATTGATCCGGTGGTCGTTTGAGGGGTTCGAGGGATTCAATTATTTCAAAAATGCCTGGTTATTTAAACATTGATGGTAAGGCACACATAATTTTATTTTGTTCTGTTTATTATTTAATTTTCACATTTCACTTAATTTTAATTTTTTACATTTCACTTCCATTTCATACAATCTTCATTTTTATATGTATATTTTTAATGTTACTATATATACATATTTTATTAAATTAGTTAAATATTTTATTTTGTTTATTTTATTTACATTATATTACATTTAATTTTGTTATGTTTTTAAAATATTTTAGCTTTCATTAATCAGATATATGACTAAAATAGAAAAATAGATTTAATTTTATTATTTACAATTTTAATGTTTTTCTTATTTGAACTTTGTAATATTTAAGCTCAATTCATCAGTATTTGTAATATTGTAATTTTTTATTTTATTTTATTACATTCATTTTATTTAACATTTTATTTACATTGTTTTACATTTAAATTTAATTATTTATTTGTTATTTCTATTCAGTAGTTTAATTTAATTAGTTATTTTATTAATTTAATTATTAATTAATTTTAATATATTTTTCTGTTCCCTGAATTTAAGTATTTCCTTTAAGTATCTTTCTTTCTGTCTGTCTTTTTTTGTCACTTTTTTAAATAATGCTAATGTTTCTAAATCCTTTTTCAAAGCAGCAGGTGTAAGTTCTTATCAGGTTCTTATGTTAGATAACTAGTGGTACAACTGAACTGATCATATGTTGTTGATGCATCAACTTGTCTCTCTGATGTCAAAAAGTTGTTGAATTACTACCTTTTTGCAGGTTCTTTTCCATAAATGCTCTTTTTGGACTGAAACTGAAGTTTTGAGTTCTGAAAGTTACAGAGTGTTTCAAAGAGAAATGTTTCACCTGGCTTTTTATCTCCTGAGATCAAGAAAGATGTGATTCCTCATGTTATGACTCCTTTAAAACATCTCTCACGACTAAAATAAGTGACCTTTTCTTATTACATCACAGGACAGAAACACCTCTTTGGGGGCATTTAGGATGTTTTTAGTAGGAGTAAGGGCTATTTATTAATTAGGCTTTTTTGAGGTGTTGTTTATTTTTTGGTTCTTTAACATCCTCTTCTGTGCTTGCTTGGAGTTAAAGGCATGTTTAATGAGAGCTTGTTTTGTTGCATATGCAAATTCAATTAGTTCTAGACACAGATGAATACAGACACACATTCTCACAGAGGCTTTGTTATGCAGCATATCAACAAAACAAACCAGAAAACCATGCCACAGCACAGTAGCCACAATACCTAGTCAAGTGTTGAGCTGCTTGTATCTCTTTGAAACATGTACTGTAGCTGTCCTCGGCTGAAATCCATTCTCTATACTCGCCACCCACAATTATTGCCTTCTCTAAGGCGTGAAACGAGCTGTCAAAACGTCATATTGTTTTCCATGTCGCTGTAAAGAAAACTTTTTTGTTTTTATTGATCAGCTCAGCTGTTTCGCCCAGACCTGTTATTTGTTTATAACGGTATGATATGGCACAAAGTCAAATCATATTAAGAATCATGCTTTGCCATCTGGTTATAATTTAGCAATTTTTTGTTTGCATTTTGCTTCCCATATTGTTAAAAGTTTACTGCCAACTCTCTATTTTGATTGACAGAGTTGTCTAGAGTACATTGTAAATGCATGCATGTTGAATGTTAATGAATAATAAAGCAAGTAACAGAACAATTTAACAAGCATATCTAAGCTTTTGTCCACCATGCGGCACTAGTGAGCATTTCATCCAGTGCAATCTGCTTTAGTTCTTCTGTTAAGTGCCTCTTAAGTGAGAAAATGGTGATTGCATAAAGTTTGCTGTGTCCTGGCAGAGATATTGATCACACTTTGATCCGAGCCTGCAAGTGAAACTCGAGATATGCTTAAAAGCAAGAATTAATTAAATTTCAAATATGCACTCTCTTTTAGCTTTCTAGACTTTCCCCAAGCGCAAAAAAACATGCTGAGCATCTATGTAAGTGGCATATTGATATCTCAGTAACAACCAAGATTTGTATTCTTTCACAAATCATTAGAATATTTTTCAAAAATGTCAATTCTTTTTGTTTTTTTTGTTTTTGGTATCTACATTGAGATTTGGTATCCTTTTACTGTGTTGCATTTCCTGATGAGCGTGATTTACCCAAGTACAAGACGTTCCTGGATTCTTGTTGATCCTGGAGCAACATTCAAATTAACCATTTAGGTTTGAGGGATAATTTTTTAGTAAATATCAGCCCAATCTCATGGAAATTCGCATATATTTTACGAGGGTGCTAATTCGTTCAAATTCGTACAACCTTGCTAAATCGTACATACTTTACCAGTTGCCAGTTTGTAAAATTTGTCGAATTACCTACAGCTATCATTTCCCACTGATTTTAGGAATACATTTTAGGTAGGGTTACGTTTAGGGGTAGGGATTGGGATAAATCAATATTTTTGGACTAGTAATGTTGCTTCAGGGACAGCATAAACTTCATCCAGGATAATGTCTTGCATGGCAAAATCACAGCAACCTGCATTTCCTCTATTTGCTTATTAGACCTGCAGCCTTCTCGGCTTGTCTTGTTTGATTCAGCACACGCACATCTTGAAGTGTCAGCTTCAGAGTTACTGTACCTCCTGCCCAAGACTTCCACATTAATTTAACATGTTAATCTATTTAAATCCACTATATCTGGAGTAATTAATTCTATTAACACAACCTGTACTCAAGCAGATAATTTCTCCCCAGGTGTCCATGGGTTACTTTAATTATAATCATAATTGCACTGATAATTACACTGATTGGTTTTGTGAAACTATCAGTGAATGTTGTGAAGTGAAAAGCAATATGATTAACTTACAGTCAGAGATGGGTCGCGCTATTTAAAGGCAGTCGCGCTTGGGTGAATTCAGTGCCTGTCAGAACGCTGATGATTCTGTCCTAGCTCAAGTCCACTTGAGTCATTTATTTGCTGTGAGAGTGATCTATGCGTTTGAGCTGAATTACCACCTGGTGAATTACATCTATGCACACCATGCTCCAGGGAGAGCGTAATCATTTGGGCAATACTGCTGCTATATCATCAAAAGATAATATGTAAACAGAACTAGCACGTACATTCTTCAAATCAATATATTGTTATGATTTTACCATCTGCCAGACGTGACAGATTTAGATCAGAGATGAGGTAACCGCCATACTTTAGTTGATATGTGAACACGGACCGTAATAAATATTCCACCTGTATTTGTGCATAAAATCCAGAACCTCAAGGCTGAATTCTGACTGAAGTACTTTTCATTTCTTGAAAAAACTATTGTGAGTGGATCTGGAATAAATGTAGAGCACTTATCTGTAGATCTGTAGTGTAGATCTACTCAGTGTCCATGTTTATATATAAATGTGGATAAGAGGTTGATTTAGGAAATCATTAGGAAACCACAGTATATTGCTATATATTAATAATAACACAGTACTAAAATTAAGTCATTGATTTTTTTTTTTTTTTTTGCTTGTAACATTCTATTTTAATTTATTTTTGCACATGTATCAGTTATCGCCCATAACGTGTACTTATCACCTTATCCATATCTACTGGAATTTTAATATCTGTGCAAATTTTATGTCAGGTTGAATACAGCTAATTTACATGGGTTGTGACTCCTTGGATGTGAAGATATTTTCTGAATAAGTGAGCAAGAACCTAAATTATATCCTCTATACTCTATATAGCATTTTAGAGCCTTTTGGCTTATTTCGATGAAAATCACGAAGAACTGGCAACTTTGCTTGGCAGTTCAAATAATTTCCTCAAGATGCACGCAGGGGAATAAAATAGCGAAGACACATTGCCCCGTGTGTCGTCTTTGATCTCATAAACCTGACAGATGCAATTCATCTACCACTTAGAGCCGTGCAGTAATTCTACCTCCATCCGACTAATACACTTTAGACCAATTAACACTCCTGCCTTTGCCTCCCCGTCGTCAAACAGGAACCTGTAGTAGTCCGAAGTGTCCGAAACCTGAAGAGCCTAAATGAATGCCAATACTGCCTCTCCTTCCATTCCTGCTTGAAAAGAAATAAGGTTGCAAAGCCGATGGACCTAAAAAGGTGGCCAGGACCAGAGATGTGTGAAGCAGGAAGATGGCATAATGGAGGTCACCAACAAAAGACTGCAGAAATAGAAGCAACAAAGCTTTTCTGCAATAGATAGAGAAAGAGAACCAGGATACAAAGAGCAAAGGGTGTGTGTGTGAAAGAGAGCGAGAGTTTGCAGAGGGAATAACACTTACCATTTCACTTGTGCTATCAGAGGGAACAACAAATAGAACTGTCAGCCGCTAAGATTTTCCTCTCTATCTTAATGAAATACACTGAGGGTAATATGATGGTGGCGATAGATATCTCCCAAGGCTATTGTCAGATGGGGCTCCACTCAGTTGAGAACGGTGCACTTTGATCCCTACCATTCCTTCCATTCTCTGTCCCGTTCCTGCAGATGCGGGCTGACGCATGTTGTCTGTCGTGTGAAAGGTATAAATGCAGCAAGGAAATGACACTGAGCTTAGCTGCTCTCACACCTGCTCTATGACAGGCCGGAACGCTAGGATGAATCGGGCGCGTGACAGAGTAGCCACAGCTGAGAAGGCGAGGATAATAAAGGCTGATTAATACGGGGCCGTCATCTTGGCGGTACAGCAAAATTTGCGGGGAGTTGATTGCCCCAACATCGAGGCTAATCGCGCCGGACGCCCTTGACTCATCACAAGCAAATGTGTTTGTGCGGTGACAGCTGTAAAGGAGAGGAGGAGGTGGCGTCGTCGTTGGCGTCCGATGGCAGAAAGGGGAAAGTCAAAGTCAAAAGGAGTGCGGTAACCACCTCAGAGCTCCAGTAACCATTAGCTCAAGTTAATGGTGAGATTTACACCAATGTTTACCCTTTCTGAGTATGCGGGTCTCCGTCTATCATTACCGCTGGTGATGACTTTTTTCTGGAGCGAGCGAAGTCAAATTTGTGTTCCGAAGCAACATCACACGTGGAGCTGGAGGTCGGAGGAAATTGTCATTCCGCTCTTGATGCAGGCTGCCCCTACGAGACATTCTGTAATTAATTGCCGGGAAAATGTTGTCCCTAAAATTGTCTCCTTGAAAGAGGTGGTTGCGTCATCGTTGCACCCGCAGTAATGAATAAACGGCAGAGTGCTTGCCTCTCACCTAAAGAATATACAATCAAAATGGCAACGCATTGTGCGGAAAAACTGCTGGTGAAAAGTATTGTTCGGCTTGCTCACTTTGTCACAGCACGTCTAAGACAAATGTGCAATGCCGTTGGTAATCGAATTGTCCTATGCTGGAGACGCACGTTTGTTTATTCTCAGCATAACTGCCAAGTGATTTCAGTCAAACAGAAATGCACAACTAGATTGATGTGATGGAAACATTTTTGATGTAAGAGTATAAAAAAACGACTCATGCTTTTTTTAATGCTTTTCACATTCTTTAAAAATGTGAGGTGCAAACTGATACATCAAACTAGAGATAAGAAATAAGACGACAGATAACTTTACAAGGGCATCCAGGTGTTTTAGTTAGCGAAACGTAGAAAGGTGTAGATAATAAAATGGTATTAATAGGAATATCCTGTGAATTTATGTGTGCCATGTAGTTATATGTGTTGTGCACACACACACACACACACACACACACACAAGTGAACGCATATTACATAATGATTTTTGGCATAAAATAAATATGTATATATTTCTAGCAGTGACAATATGATTTTG
The DNA here is from genome assembly GCA_032359435.1 of Enteromius unitaeniatus. NCBI lineage: Eukaryota > Metazoa > Chordata > Actinopteri > Cypriniformes > Cyprinidae > Enteromius > Enteromius unitaeniatus. The sequence continues at coordinate 9,280,211 of JAUMHI010000052.1, forward strand.
AGATACATCTTTGTAGCATTTGAACAAATCAGGTGCAAAATATTTGTTACATTTAAACAAATAATCTTTAATACCGCTTTACCAGCCAAATGGGTAACTGAAACTGCAACTTGGCTGAACAACGCCATTCCAGACAGCGCGTTAAGTCTGCCGGACTTTCAGCTGTTTAGAGCGGATCGCGACGCAGAATCAACGGGGAAATCGCGCGGCAGTGGGACGTGCTTCTACATCAACGAAAGGTGGTGCACAGATGTATCTGTGTTAAAGAAGATGTGCTGTTCTGATCTAGAAGCGCTCTTTATTAACTGTAAGCCTTTCTACTC
>JAUMHI010000052.1:9284323-9311474 GCA_032359435.1 Enteromius unitaeniatus
GAGGTGGGATGGATTATCTCAGCAAAGCAGAAGTGCTCACTATCACACATTTAGACTGATTTGTGAACAATGTTTGACAGAAATGGTAATATTGTGTATCTGGAATAAATTTTAGATCTTTAAGTCCATCTCATGAAAAATCTCATTGTTAGTAAACAGTACATTAGTAAAAAGTGTTTTAATGTCATAACAGTGCTGTGTAAATCTTTATTAGTTAATCATCTGCTATATAACCATAATTTGTGTGAACATTTTTTCCTGGTGTTTTATTATCACTAGTGTTCATTTTAACAGTAAATTGGATTCATGGGTATAGTTATAAAAGCCAAAAAGCTTGCTAAAGCTACCAACATTTTGAAACACATCCCTCCTAAATGGGATCAAGGGATGAATTTAATTCAATGTGTAGCATTTATGCAAACTGTTAAGCCACAGTTCCAATACTTTATGTGAAAGCTTGATTAGGCTACTGAAAGATTTTAAGTCTTCTCTCATTTTCAAAAATTACACACAAAGAACTATTACTAAGCTCTCCCTGCTGAAAAAAAGCTTTGTTTGTCATGTATGTTTTAAAGCTGGGCTGTTGGTTTATGCTGGTCCTTAGCTGGTTTAAACTTAAACCAGCACAAACCAGCATCCAAACATACCTAACCAGCATATGCTGTTTTTTTTCAGCTGTCATCTGAGCATAAGACTTGATTTCTTTTTAGCATTCGCTGACACAGATACTGATCGCATGAGGGGTTTACATGCCTGAAGTGCCACTTCACACATCTGCCTGTCTGTCTTTGTACTGTGATGAGGGAGACATTTTATTTTGAGGGTCACTTGACAAAAACAAGAGTTTGTGGATAGAGAGGCAACAATGCAAAGGACCACTCACTAGAGAGGCTAACTCCATAAGGCCAAGAAGAGAGAAGTGAATGTTTGACTTTGATAGATGGACTCTTCTTGCATTGTCTGGAAACTCTCTCCAGATTGACATACAGCGGCCACTTCTCCATTCCATCCTTGTCTCCTTCATATCAGTCGCTGTTGCTCATGTGACCTGCAGCGATGCTGGGGTCTCCTGATTGAACGTACAAACCATGATTGATCTTAGAGGTTAGCCAAACAACTGCCTCACTCTGCTACAAGGACCTTCCACCCTGGCCGGTAGTCGGGATTTAGCTGGCAGCAAAGGTTGTGTTTACCTTATTAAAACAGATTGAAATATCTATTTGCTAACCAGTGCTATTTCATCTTTATCAGGGTTTCTTTTGAGAGCTGTTGGATGTCCTTCTTAGTTTGACTGAAATTAATAAGAACAAATTGTGTATAACTTTTAGTGAATATTTGGCAGTAGTTAACAAGCTACCTTTTCAAACAAATAGAAATTTAGCATTAATAAACTCTACATTATTTTTATATATTTTATGTATATATATATATATATGTGTGTGTGTGTGTGTGTGTGTGTTTATTTTATTTATTTTATTTTTTTGCTACTTTAGGACTTGATTTTAATCTGTTGAATTTTCATTGTTGCACTAATTGAGATTAATTAAAAACCATTTAAATAATTCTTAGAATGACTTCTAATGCAATTTTTAATGCCCATAAATATAACTGACTATGGAATAGGCAAATCTAAAATCAAAATATTTTTGAAGATTCTGAGCTTTTGTTCAAAGTACTATACATAAAAAAAATCTACAATTAAAATAAATAAATAAAATAAAATAAACAAGTTTTGTACATCTGTATGTGAATGTGAATATGTGCATATCTTTTATTTTGCTGTGCACTGGCATCTGAAAACAAGGCTTAATTTTCATGAATGCGTGTTAATGAATACAGATGATCCATCACAGTTGATGCTGAGGATTCTGTATCATCACAATCAACAGGGAAACGGGAGTGGATTTTGCTTCATTTCCATCGATTATGTGATCATAATTGCATAACCTATAAAGCAATTTTCACTGTGTAGGCTGCATGCATGATGCACATGCAAATGTCATCTCCTCTCACAGATAGGTTCTCTTAAAATGTATTTATGTCTGTTTTTGATGGAATGCAGAAATGTCATAAACGCATTTCACAATTGCCTAAATGCTATGGTAAGGGAACATTTCTGGAGCTTTTGACCTGAGCTTGGAGGTTTTTATATAATGGCAGTGCCATTATTGTAAGTATTAGGAGATCTGGGGTTGGTTAGATTTATATATTTTGTAAAATAAATATCTGGAAATTAAGTACACTTGACACACACTGTCTGTCTGTCTGTGTGTAAAAATAGATTGATTAGGATGACTAATGAGTTGAGTAAATTCATTTGGAAGCATTCATTAGAATGATGCTTTTTTACCCTTTTATTTGATTTGTACTCATTAAGTTTACTTCTGACTGAAAAGGTTATATTTTGTAGTATATATTGGAGCATAAATTGTGTATATTTTAAAGTATATTTTGCTTGCCTTTAAGGCATATATTTCTGTATTGCCAGGCAGTATGTGTATTGCCCAAACAGAAATTTGTAGATCATGCAGAAATGCAAATATAGCCTAATACAGTTGTTTATTTCCCTGATTTTATATAAGCTGCATGACTTGTGCATGACCACTGATGAGAGCTCAAGGCCACATTTAAGTTAAATGTTATTGAATATTGTTAACCTCTCTTGCCAGTGATTGTTGTGCCTACAGGCTTTCGGATTCAAAGAATTTCCACCACCATTTAATGATATTGTAGGCTGGATTCTGATCAAATCAAATGAAAAACTGGCCTTATGCCGAACGGTTTGTGAACAGTTCATGTGCCATAATAAATGCGAGGGCATTACTGTTTGCATGTCAGTTGAGCACTATAACTTTAAATGAGTGGTGTACAAACATGCTGACTCCCCCCTTTTAGGACCTTGGCAGAGCTCAGCATATTTACGTCCAACTTTATGTCCATTTTGCGAGGAATAAAAAAAGACAGAATCTGGAATGCAGAAGTCAAACTGTTGTCTCTGTCTTACTGGATGTATGCAATAAGTTGTTTATCTGACTGAGAATATAGACTCTGAATGCCGCCGTCTGTGACCTATGCCAAAAACAGAACAGCTGACTGATTTATTGGTTAAATAAGGACGATTGAGAGGACAAGAGAAAATAAAAAGACCACAAATGACAGAACACGAGGAGTCTAGAAGATAGAGATTGTTTAACTTTTAATATTTAACATTAGAGCTGGTTTTCATGTTTGTCTGAAAGCCAGTCTCATATTATCATATTATTCTTTTCTTACTTTCTCTTCTGTTTGATCTTTGTCTATCTCACTGCTCCGCTAATGACTCCATAGGATTTTTTCATTTGTGTTTGAATTTTTCATTATTTCTAAGTTACCTAATTGTTTAATTGTCACATGTGCTTGCAAGTCATCAAGGGAGATTTTAACTTTTTTTTTTTTTTTGATCTCGCCCCTTATTGGAGCCCTTTTGTCAGAAAAGTGTTTGATTGTCCTGTTCTCTTATGCGTTATTAATTGCAAACAATAAAATCTTTTGCATTTACACAACACAGATACAGCTTAGCTCACCCAAAAATGAAAATTTTGTCTCACCCTCATCTTGTTCCAAACCCTTAAGAGACAGCAACACAACTGAAAATATCCAGATCTGGAAACGTAGCAAAAACAACGGTAAAACAGTCCGTGCGACATCAGTGACTCATAAAACTTTTAATAATCTTTGTGCAAATAAAACAAAAATAACATAATTTACTCCTGTGACTTACGTCTTCCGCCATTTTAGATGCGTCGTATATGCAAGCTTTAACGTATTTGAAGTAATCAGCCTTGTTTACATCCTGCTGAAAGCACGCACATGTGCATAATCTGCAGCTTTTTACGCATATGCTTACACAGTAATATTCTCTAAAATGGTGGAAAACGTGAGTCATGGTTCAGTATATGATATTATTTTTGTTTTCTTTGCGCAAAAAAAAAAAAAGTATTCTTGTATCGACGCAAAACTAAAGTTAATCCACTGATGTCACATGGACTTTTTTACCTGTGCTTTTACCATGTTTCTGGACCTGGGATCATTTCAGTTGTATTGCTGTCTATAGAGGGACAGAAGGCTCTCTGATATCATCAAAAATATCTTCATTTGTGTTCTGAAGATTAAGAAAGATCTTGAGAATTAAGAAAGATTAAGAAAGAAATGAGAGTGAGTTATTAATGACAGAATTTTCTTTTTTGTGTGAACTAACCTTTTAACTCCCATGTAACATGGCTGACCTTCCATAATATGGTTTAGTTTTTGGGGGTTTTGTATGTAATAAAATTGTTTAAGAATACTGCTGTTGGTAATTTATGACGGATTTCACATGCTCTCTTTTTCAAAATCTGAAAAATCTGAAAATCAGTTGTATCCATATAAACCTCATCCAGACCAGCTGCAGCAGGTTCTTCGGTACCAGGGCATCTGGTCACACTTGGCCAGGCTCTCCCCACAATACCCCCCCACCCATCCCACAATCAGACTCAACACTCCATTCGCCAGAGTAGTAGAGATAATGTCGACAGCCCACAGCAATTAAAACCCTTGAGTCTAGAAGCAGCTGATATGGGCTCCTGATTGCTGTCTATTCTGTCGTGCATGGGGAGGAGGTAGATTAGAGATGTGTCATGCATCCCTAAGCCTAACACTCTCTGGGCTCGAGCGTGTCATTAAACAGTAAATCATTCTGATTGAACATGCATCATCTCATAGCAACTTCATGACAAACCCAGTCCCAGCTCCAGGAGGCAGATCATCTTTTTAAGCAGCATAAATCAGCTGCCATCCACGTTCATCATTCACAAATCCTCTTGTAATGCTCGCAGTTCCCACTCTCTTCATCCTAAACCCTTGAATATTAACGCCTATTCAACACATGAGGCACGCGCTCCTGGCTTTATCAGCCATTAAGGTGATATTAACAATAGTTTGCCACTCTGCCTGAGATTATCTTAAAGCAATGTTTCAGGTTCAAAATAAACTATGTTTACAGTTTTTGCAACGTAATGTTGATTATTATTTGACACATTTTTTTATGTTTTTAATATTATTTTAATGAATATGTAAATATAAGTTTTATTTGCTTTATAATATATATAAACTGTGTGTGACATCAATTAAGTTTTTATTTTATTTTATTTTATTTATTTACGTTTTCTTGCTGTGCATTTAAAACTATGTATTTTCATGTTTACTTAGTCCTTTGTACTTCAATATAAGCATGTTCCAATAACCATTTTATGGTCAAATTTGAATAAAGTTGTTTAATAATCAACATTATGCTACAAACGAGCTTAACTTAAAAAAGTAGAATAGTCTTGGATACAGTATCATGTTTTAAAGTAGACAGCATCACAGTATTTATATAAAACATTTTATGTTTTTTTTACCAACTTGGTAATTATAGCAAAGAAACTGCTATGCTCTGTGGCTGAATGATGCTTGGCATGATTGCATTGATTGAACATTTTTGTTCTTGGTCTCTAATTGGCTGTTAAATAGAACTGCTTCAGAAATCTGAAGTGCAGTAATAAATGTAGATTGTGTGGGCATCTAAATCTGATGCATTTAAAAAAATAAAGCTTTGATTTGTTTTAGATTGTTTAGCTTGTGCTTTTACATAACGAACGTGTCATTACATGGAACGTATATTTACACACTACATGAAATCAGCATGACAGGGAATCAGTTGTTGAACTGCTTTACCAAACACAAGATTAACCTTCTAGGAAATAATTAATGTCAATCACTAATATTATTAATTGGTTTTATTTAGTAATAACATTATACAAATAACAAAAACACTTAAGGTGCACTTATCTCAAATTCTAATAGTTATTTTTTTTAATAACTTCTAATAGTTATTACTTTATTAGATCAAAAGAGTGCTTCTACTAAATACTAAACGAAGGGTCTGAATACTTAGGACCATGTGATATTTCAGTTTTTCTTTTTAATAAATCTGCAAAAATGTCAACAGTTCTGTGTTTTTTCTGTCAATCTGGGGTGCTGTGTGTACGTTGATGAGGGAAAAAAATTAACTTAAATGTTTTAGCAAATGGCTGCAAAATAACAAAGAGTGAAAAATGGAAGGGGGTCTGAATTCTTTCCAACATGTCCTCCAACTAATACGCCCGTATGGGTCGTTCCTACAATAGCTGTAAAATACGACCCATCAGAGCGTATACTACAATTGCGCCCCTATCGGCAACAGAGCATTTGCATATTAATGTTTTGTACTATTTTATCGGCCACATGCTTCAGGGTTTGTGTAGCTCAGTTTGTCGAGAGAAGTGTTATAAGATGAGATGTGATCATGGGTTCGAACCCAGAGAACACGTTTTCACAAAACCCTATAAATCATGATTTTGCACAATATTTGTAAATGGTAGGTTTAGGAGTGGGTTTGTATGGTCAATCGTACAAATTGAACCTAGTAAAATATGTTTTAATCACCATGAGATCAGTGTAAGGACAGACGCAATATGACACTGTCGTTATTTTAACTCCCACTAGAGGGCGATTACCTTTAAAACGTAAATATAGGTCGTAATAAGGTACTTGCAGAAACAACTTATAGAGTCGTTTTTGTTGGAGGACAGGCTGATTCTTTCTGTACCCACTGTAATTATACAAATGATGTCACAGCGACAGTTGTTATCTTCATTACTAAAATTTACCCTACATGTACCTTTTTTTTAGGTCACTATAATCACTTCATTAAGTTGGGAAGCTTTGTACATAATTCCCGGTGTCTTAAAACATTGCAGTACCTAATTAGGAAATAATACCAATTGTCTCTGCAAACTGACAAACTCTTTGGGTATAAGATTTATACCCTTTTATATAGCCTGTTTTTTCCTCAAACCTTTTTTAGCTCCTACCTCCAGTTGCCAAAATGGCAACAGAACAAGAGGCAATCAAGAAATATATTTACAGTATCAACTGCTGCTCTTCTGAAGGGTTTTTAATTGCCTAGTAAGACAAATTTTCTCAGATTCTCAAATAAGGTGTGGAAGCTGAAGAGGGACACTCAGTGATAAAATGTCACCTACGTTTGGATAGATTTAACCATTGAGCAGGCAGATCATTTTGTTTGCTTTGAAAAGAACTTTAAATGGCATGGTTTCCTGATTGTTAAACTGTTGTTCTCAGTACATAAACTTTACTTTTAAGGGGATTTTTTGTGACATGAAATCTAATTTCTTTATATTTGTATTGTATTTTAATGCGTTTATATTATTAAGTTAAATTTCTTCTTGCTTACTGATGACTTTGCTTTTTCTTCCTTATCTTTCTCGCTCTCAAAACAGTTTCTTGGCGTCGCACAATAGTGTTTCCTCAATTAGATTTAAAATGCATGCTTGCCAGAGCGCCTGCTTCTGAAATACACAGAGGAACAAGGAGCATCTCTAAATCTCCTCTAGAACAACATGTCTGAGCTTTAAGGGCCATGTGGCCTTGCTGCTTAATGTGTCTCAAGGCTTTGTTCCAGAGATGCTTTCTCAGCATAAACACACACATTTCATCTATTCCCTTTTTTCCCCAAAAGGAACAACAGGGCTGCTTTGTTCCACCCTATTTTCTCCTGCGAGGTACCATGAAAGTGCTTAAAAATGTCTGTGACACCACAAATCAGCGGGCTGTTTACTCCACTTATGATATAGCAGAGAGGAACGCTTGTAGACAACAAAGTCGGCCATTCCTCTCTTCCTGGAGACATTTGCTTCACCATTGATGCCTGGGAAAGCCATTACCATTAATCACACCAAAGAATTACACGGTGCGCAGTCCAGACCGGTCCATCTCGCAGTTGTGTTTAGATTTCTTGTTGTGCCTTTGGCAGATTACTGTTATTAATGGCAGAAAGGCCGCTTTGCAAACTCTCATTAGATGTTATTTTAATGGTGAGACTGATGGATTAAGATGCGGCAGAGGCCATGCTTGCTTCTACAACCAGTTAATACGAGCCAATTACTGCGACGTGTTCGCCGGCCTTAACATTTTTTTATTTTTTTCAGTGATAGTCAACTCAGTTCCAGTTCATTTCAGATGATTTTAGCACTTCTATACTCAGCATTTTGCTACGTAGTCCATGCTATACTTAGTCTTCGCTTTAGATCCCAACTGCTTTCCTGAGGCAATCCATGAGCAGTGCTGCTTTTTTTTTTTTTTTTTTATTCATTTGTTACTCAGTACTTGGTGATGTGTTTTTTATGAGACATTGCAGCAGCTTCATGTCAGCTCTGTGCTCCATCTCTCAAGACATTTAAGGCGCCGTTTTAACAGTGACATACCAGGCTGCACAGGAACTGCATTAATAAATGTTAGGAGCACAGTGGAGTTGTCTCACTGACATTTAGTAGTAATATCCGGCCTAGCAGAGGCTACCATACATGTGGTAGTTGAAGGTGAGAGGCAGATGGGAAGTATGCAGGCTATAAACAGATCTGTCTGACTTCCTCTGGGCAAAGTCTTATGCCACAGGCCAGATCAATACAATGCTGCAACGACCCAAAGTAACGGAATGTACTGTAAGCCTGTTCAGTGGATTTAAGCTTGGTTAAGGCTCAGCTCAACACATGAACGGTCATAGTAGTCCAGCTGTATTATATATGTTCAGCTTTTAAAATACAGGTCTGTTATTGTCAAACTGGTCTCATAAAGATATATATGCGTTTGTGCACTTTTTTTGCAACATCGATTTTACATGCCTTACTGCCAGATTCGCTGTAGTTTCATAGCGAAATGAGTGGCACTAAAACACAAGTTCAATATGTGACATCCTAGCACAATTTCATTACGTTGATTTATGTACGTATTGCTGAAATATCTATGGACTGTTGCTACAAGTTCATGCCAACAATCTACCATTGTTGAAGCAAAACAACAACAACAAACTTACCGTCTATTAAAACCCATAGATATGAACCTGGATATGTGTGACGCTAATGCTCAAAAGCATCAGTTTTCAATTCTCCCAGCATATTAATATTGTTTTTGAAATAAGATTGTATTTTTTCAAGTAATTGTGCAAGAATTATGCTTTTTTAATCTAAACTCTTTAAATTTGTGTGAAAAGGAATAAAAACTTTCAGAGCTGTACTGCTTCTAGGGTTCATTTCTTTTGGAAAATGCAGTTATATGTACTTATTGGTACGTATTTTGTGTCTCGCTCAAAAGTGCACCCAGGAATGCCATTAAACTAGGTAGGTTATTAAAGGTTATTGCAGAAACATTTCCACACACCTAAACATGATGCGAGACAAAACGTGATTGATTGCTTTACCTGTCAGTCATATGGACTCTTAGGCAGTACTTAGCCATTCAAATCAGCCAAGGTTTCTAGACATTCTGCTGTCAGTCTGAAGGTCATGCAGTGCGAGACTATAACTATACTAACCTCGCCTGTCATAAAAAGGTCAAATAATCTGATCATTTAACATCTTAACCTGCAAAGATGACAGCCCTAGATTATTGTTGTTCATTTACTTTTACTTTTTTAAACCCATCATGCTGTTTACTGTAGAACTTGGTTGCAGTGACAGTAATTTCAAATTTATGCAAGGAATGCAAAATCAGCATACTAACTCAATCAGTGGAATTTAACATATTCATTCATGTCTGTTCCGGTTTATTTGTGTTCACCTAGCTTCTCTGAACATTGTCAATTAGAGCTTTAGTCTGAAAGTGTGCACATTGATATATTTACATACATACATACTTACATATATATTTATTTATCTTTAATTATTTTAAATATTTATGTATATGATTTTTATTGAAATATTTATTGGTAATTATTGACCATGACACATAATCATTATGGTCTGCATTCGAGGATTAACTTTTTTTTCCTTCAAGGTTCTGTTTGTTGGCTTGAAAAAATACTTTAAGTTTAATATTTTAAATTTCAAGCAATGACGCAGTTTTGAAAATTTTATAATCTTAATATGTAATGGGGGGGTGACATTTTAGACTTTGCCCCTCAAAAACATCAAAATAAATATTAATACAGAAATCTAAATATATTAGTTTATGTATGAATTGCATTTGTATTGTATTATTGTAAAGGAATTAACAGAGAGAGCATTTTGATACATTGCAATGGTTGAGTCACGCTCAACCATTGCAATGTTGTCCAATAGTCAATGTCACATGAATAAAAAATAAAATGTGGCTGGCCGATTTAAATGTTGCTCAGATGGTCTCTTCCTGTCTAAGTAGGCGGTTCTTGGGCAGAATAATCTGTGAAGTGACTCATTGCCAATCAAAATGACTATGTGAGACCATGGGATTGGCATAAGAATTGCCTAAAAGTTAGACTAATGGCAACTGGCTCTTTAAAAAGTGAAAAATAAAAAAGGAGAAAATGTTGTGGCAGAAGTGTTATAAAAAGAGGGAGGCATCCAGTCTTTATTGTACCAAGAGAAGCGAAGGTCACCTCAAGGACACCTTGCTCATGCACCAGGGAGAACTGGACCTTTGCAAAGGAGAGATGTAATGCTGAATTTATGGTGGTGGTGACAGGCGTAATTAGCATCAGGTGCTAACAAGTTGCCAGGAGCGGCAGAATGTCATTCCTGCTCATGTTAATCCTTTTATGAGCTTAGATGTTTAGTGTTCCTGAAACTTAAGATACATGAAATCAAAACAGAGTTTTGCAGCTTTCAGTTCACATCTGTTACAGTAGCTTAGCTATATATCTAGATAGATAGATGTGTTAGCGTTGGCCAATGATTGTTCTTGATTTTCAGATACAAGATATGGTTGTTTTTTTTTGTGTACATAACATATGTGTGTGTATTGTCTGTGTATATTTATTATTTATACTGTATATAAAGACACACACACACACATGCAGACTGTATATATATTTAGAAAACTATTTACATTCATACATGCATATAATTTATTTTATATATAAATAAAATAAAGTATCCCACAGTATATATATATATATACTGTGGGATACTTCATTTTGTTATTTAAAAGCAGTCGTGATAAAAAAGTTTGCAGTAATCTCATGCGCTGATTCCACTTGACCTGCTTTGGTCTATTTACATTCTGGTTGTTGTATCCGTCCCTCAGCTTCACATTGACAAGCTGAATCTTGCCTCCCGTGGGAGGGAGCACTCAGATTGGCAGCAGACAGTTATGTGATGTGAGTTTATGCTGGTTAGGGCATGATGCTTACAGTTTGTTGACATCAGAAGGATTGAGCATTGGGGAGACCCAGGTGTGACGGGATACAGGATGTGTCATCTGTCAGAAGTTTGCCGGATTGAGCTGATTTCCCAGCAGTCCAGAGCAGGTGCAAACGTATGCCCTCCTTGGTGATATGGAGACGGCCTGAGAGGGATTTAGATGGAGGTATGTGCCAAGAATAGTTTGGTTTTAAATCATTTAGCTTTACCTTACGGAATTCCAATGCGGCCTTGTGGAAAATTCTGTGAAGTGTCCTTCATTTGGCTGTAAACAATAAACTACCCTGACTTTTCTTGAACGCCCTCGTGTTAGCGGTCCTTCCTATCAACCTCATTAGTATGTTCATTAAAATATGAAGACAAATCATATTGGGGGGGTATTCTTGACTCCTAGTCTCCAGCACAAAGATGACGGATGGCGTTTCTGCTAGAAGGTGTTATGAGGTTGATTCAATTACAGTTCAGTCGTAGGCTGACGCGCATGATGTAACATGTAGCAGCGAAGTAGAAATTGAACTGCCTGTGTGGTTAACAGCTACGTCAATAGCGAAGTGAACTTCTGGAGTGACCCCCCTCATCATTGCTCCATGTAATTGGGTAATCCGGCCGTGGTCTTTCCTTAAGCTAGCTCTAGCCCAAGACTTTGTGGCTTAGCCGAGCCTGAGTGCTCGCCCGTGGGTGCAGTTATTGGAGAAAATCAGTGAGCCCTTCCAAACACTCCTATTCCTGCTGCGGCGGTCTGCCCTGTCATTAAGATATTTTGTTTGTCGGCTGTCATTTCTTGTGGAGTTTAATGACAACTAGACCTTTCCCGGTTGGACATCGGTTAAGGGGGAAAATGTTTGAAATATGTACTGCTCAGACCCAAGTGCACAAGCCCATGTAATGAGCTATTTTAAAATCCCTGCTCATGGCTCTTTCCGTATCAGTAAGTCACGCAATATCACACCATCCTGCTCGTAGCCATTTTTTGCCCCAAAATTAGCATGCGAACACAAAGGCATATACAACCGCTCGCGAAGGAGGAGGCTACCGTAGCCGTGATCGGGTGGGAAACTGTGTCTCATTTGAATTTCAAAAGCTGAACGATTTACAATGCAGAAAGGAAAGATCGGACAAAAGAAGTATGTTACATCAGCATGCTTTGTACAATGCTGGTTCCAATTTACAACTTGTAATTTATTCTTTAGTCTATATTGTTTAAGCATTGACCCCATAAGGATGCTATTAAAACGCTGACAGGAGTTAATTTAGTTCATCTAGGGAAGTAGGGACAAGCACTATTCATTGTTTTTAGACAAGTTTAATGTTCCAAGTGTGTGTGTGTGTTTGTAAATATACATTACTATTCAAATGTTTTGGGTTAAAGACTTGAGTAAAGACATTACTACAAAAAGTTTCTATTTGATCTATCTATGCACACATTAATACACAAATACTGAAGTAAATCTGTTTCAACTTGAACTAAAAATCCTTTGTGTTTAAGTGGTGATTTTCTAGCTCTTTAAGTATCTTATTATTTTACCCTGCTAAATGATTTGACATTTAAATAAAAATGCTACATATGAGCATATGCTTGCAATGGACCAATTACTTCAGACTTTCAAATCTCTTTATGGACGTATGGGTGCTAAGCGGAAGGGATTTTATTTGAGAGCTTCAGCTCCTTTTAATGACCTGTAGCTCTCTGGGCTTATCCATTCAAATCTCCTCCGGCATAAAGATCCCTTGAGCGTGATGATTAAATTAAGATTCTTTAACAAGCAAAACGAGGTGCAGCTAGATCTTAGAGAGAATGCGCCGCATGTAGCACTGGCAGACCACCTTACTGTAGGAATATATTCTTATTGACAGAAAACTCATTCAAACCACTTTTCATAATTTAAAGGAAGATAATAAAAAAATACAATTTTGCTGAGACTATACCTGTCTAAGATGTTGGCGAGTTTGTTTCTTCACTGAAAGAGATTTTAGAGAGAATTTTAGCAACCTCTGCAATGAATGGGAGCTTTTCACTTTACAAGATATTAATTGATAAACTGTAGTTGTCTGGATTACTTGTGAATTACTTGTGATTACTTTTTATCAGCTCATACTGATGGCACCAATTCACTGCAAAGGATCTGTTGGTAAACAGATGATGCAAAGTGTAACAATGAAATACATTTTCAGCACATTTTCATTTTTGGGGTTAACTGTTCCTTTAACAGAAAGTCCATCTGCCTGTGTCCATATGGTGCATTTAACATATATATTGTGAGCTCAGCAGTCCAGCTGTGTGCTTGTGTTAGGACCCAGAAAGCGACTTAATTTCTAGAAGGCAAAGTTTGGGAGAAAGTGATTTCTTGGGGTTCAGGCTCCATCACAGTTTGGGAATTTTGAAACTAAGTGAGGTCGCAGATCTGCTGGAATTTGTTCTTATCCTTGCTCCCTTATTTCCCTTGAGGCTTAGAGTGAGCCGCTCTGTCTTCCACTGAGATAAATGTACAGAATTGCCAAGTCAATTCTGTCAGTCTGACACAGTGATAAGGCATTGGCCGATGCGGTGAGCAATTGAGCTGTTTTGTCTGACAAGAGCTAATTGAGACCTCAAGATGGACAGATTATTGAAAAGCACAGAACTGGTACGATGAATCATTTTGTTTTACGTTCCTGGAGTATTCTGAGACGTACTGATTCATGTTCAACTTCTTGTTTGAGCACTTGACAACAGTTGTTGTTTTGGGAACAATGCATAATTCATTGAGAGTCTTAAAACAGTAAATGGGTTTTAGAAGCAATGTTGTTCTAAGAGCACCATGGGAAATCCTCCTGTTGCTGTCCGTGGTCCTGAAATGAAGAGTAATATCTAATGTGACATCACTATTAGGTTAAATTGTAAATATGATGTAAAAGTAAAAGAAAAAGCACATCAAGGACTCGTCAATGGGGAGATTTTCCGTTGAACATGGCAATAAATACAGATTTGGGTATTATAGTATTTCATTCTCCAGGTAATAATCACTTCCCTAGAGAGTTTGAAAACCCCATGTTTCTCATTCCACATCCAAATTCAATAAATCTGCTGTAGTTTATAGTCTTCAATTAAATGAAGGTAAATTCTCTTAAGGTAAATGAGGAGATTGGCAGGGAGTGCTAAGGAGTTTTATTTTAATTTGTCCCCTACTATGAAGGACTTAATTTCCCAGCATGCTCTGGCATGCAATATGGGATATCTCCTTATGAATTCAATGTTCCACATGAATACAAGACATCTGCAGTTATCATCCCCTCCTTTAATAGGCATTTGGTATAAATACAAATACAGTACAACAAATAATAAAATTTAGTTTTTTCACATTGATGTTCTGGATCTTCTTCCCCTTTCACTGTCTGGAGTATTGACTGGTTAGATGGATAGACTGTGCAGTCAGTAGGATCCAGGCCACCTGCTAGGCAGATAGCGAGAGTGCTCACTAGAGCAGGACATTCCCATCTTTATCCTTAAGAGGAAAGAGCTCTTCCACTTGTGATTCATGCATGTACCTAAGCATTTTGATGAATGTGTTTTCAGTGTGTTGGAAATATTATCAACTTTGTAATTATGCTCATTAACTCCCTAAACAGGGAGTATTTTGTTGATCCGGAGTTATCTGGATGCGGAGAATGAATTTTCCATAAAATTCTTTTGAAACAAAACTTTGTTAGTATTACATAACAAGAACACAGCTGTTTTTGCTCATTAATAATGTGCATTAAGTCGGCCATATGCCATGATGAAGTGTAGGTCCTCAAAAAGCCTTTATATGAAGTTTGCTGGTTAATTGTTTGTTAGAGCTGAGGTTAGAAGGAGTTAGCTGAAGCGTCAGTTTATTTGTGGGGTGGGACAGCCACAGCCAAGCTGATTTGGAGACAAAATTAAACAGATGGCAAAGTGTCCATGGCTTAAGTGTAATTAATGGAGCAAAAGAAGCTCTCCTTCACACGTCTGTGTGTGCGCGATGTGCTGTTGAGAAGATCTGAGTTCAAGAATGAAAGAAAAACTTTGACACATTGTAATTTTTTATCACATTTTAAAGCATTTTTATATTTACTTTTTTGTTCGGTGTTTGATGCTAGGGTAATGCTGATTCCCTTAAAGAGTCAATCAGAGCTTTGGGCTTTTGCTTCATATCTTGTTTTCATAACTTTTAAATATCAAAAGAGAATAAATTAATTCTCATTTAATGTCTGATTACACAAAATTTGCACAAAAGACGTAGCTTTAGTTCTGTAGAATTGGACACTACATATAATTTGCATACTTTTATAAACAACACTCATTTTAGTGTAACATTTAATTTTTCAACAATGCACAATTTTATATAAAACAGTATTTAGATGCTCACATTTTTAGGTTGTAATTTTTACATGTGTTTAAGCCCATGACATTTGACATTTTGAGTGATTTTCATTTTGTAGATCAGATCCAGCATTGATTATTTTAAAAGTGATAGCCTTCATTTCCTTTTTTTTTGGACTGTTAGCTTTTGTTAATTAGTTTTAATTAAGTCTGTAATAATTCTGAACAACATGATCCACTATATCATGAAGTTGTCTGCTTAATGTTAAGCTTTCGACCAGCACTTCATATCCCCGACACCATCTGGCCATTTGGCACTTTTTCTAAATGTGTGAAAATGAACATGTTCCAGTGATGTCTTACTTTGCCTCTGCAGGATATCTGACCGTAACGATTGAGCCATTGCTACCAGTTGTTGTGGGAGATACAGTGACTCTAAAGTGCAACTTCAAGACAGATGGAAGATTGCGAGAGATCGTTTGGTACAGGGTAAGTTGTTGTTTTCTGCATATGAGCTTATACTCCATCTTCTGTGTATTGTTCGGAATCTGTTCTTTTGTTCTCGGATTGGATCTATTATTATTTTCACAGTTATTAACTATTGTTGGAGTGTTTAGGAATAATTCTTACAGTTCTATTTGTTGACAATAGTGGCACAGAAATACTTCACCTTTAATACAAAGCTGGCCATAAGGGCTGTATCTTAATGGATCCCAACTGGATGCTTCACATTTTACTATGCACTATTAGTGTAGAGTGTTTGGATTAGTTCTAACATTTGCTAGAGACATTCCTGAATAAATGTTAGAATGTTAGAATAAATTCTAACATATATAGCTGCATAAATTTTGTATGCAATACATGAACAGACTGCCTCAATATAAAAAACATACGAAACGTAAAATAAAGTAAAACCAATAAGGACAAATCTTATAGCTGTGGATGTAATGTATATCAATACATAGTTAAAAACTGTAATCTTTTCATGTACAGACAGATGGCTGAGAGCATATCTGTTTAAGAGCAAAACACTGTCTTTGATTCAACCTTCTGTTCACAAATGCGACACATCTACTGTCTCCAGACTTGTCTTTGCAAATGCTGACCTTTCCAGACAGAACAAAAAGAGATTAATAGCACTTTACATATTAGCTATAGTCTCATACATCATACTGAATGGTTAGACAGTCCCACTGAATCAGTACAGGTTCCAGGAAGCTTGTTTGTTGGTACAAGGTCTCTTCCCTGCATGATTGGTTGTTTATTGCACAGATGAAAGTAGTTACTTTGGTGGTTTTGTTGAGGGGGGGATATTTATGATTAGGAATATATTTTTATTAATATATTCATAATCTTATTTTATCTCAGAGTTATGAGCCTGGAAACAGTAAAAAGCAAAGGCCGTTTTTTTTTTGCAGCAGCAGCAGGACATGTGCGAGTGATAATAAACGAATGCAGATCACGCACCTCTGATTGGCTTAGCAGCTGAGAAGAAATGTCTATTTGCACATTGACAACTGCAATTTAAGGGAAGCGCCTCTGTGGGCAGATCTGTCAAAATTGCCTTTTGCCATCTGATCAAAACCACAAGGTGGTAATATGAACCATCTCCTCTGACTGCTGATCATCACACAGCCTAATACATTATAAATCAATTATCTGCTCTTGGCTGTCAAAGTTTCTTTAATCGCAGACTTTTATTTGACTAAACTGTCGACTTCTGAGTTTTCTCTTTGTGTTCGCAATGTAACCCTGGTTGATATCCACCTTTGGGATTTACAATATCTAATCAACAGCTCTGGTGAATGACACAGAGGCTGTTTGAATAAAAGATCGCAGCTGTGGGTTGTTCATTAAGGAGATGCTGTTATCTAGACAAGGGTTTTTGAAGGTTTTGTAATGCACACTGTAGTCCGATTTCTCCTTTAAGATTCTCTGTCGAGCTGAGGGGCTTCCTCTTCTGCTCAGATAAAAGATATTGCTATGGAGAGGCTCTTTAAGCAGCGCTGCCAGAAAGCACTCTTGCCAAATTGAGGCTTGTTGCCTGATTGGAGGATTCGTTTTCGTCTTAATAGCTGCCTCTGCTTCAGGTCCATGACAACAGCAAATCAAGTTTTGAGTGGAGTGTGCATTTCTGTATCCACTGGCGTTTTACATGCATAATCTGTGATGAATGAATGCTAGCTCCAACTGCTCCAACAAAACCTAATAATTGTTGGAATGTGATGGATTTTGTGGAAATGCAAGGAAAAAAAAGATTCATGTAATAGACTGTTTTAAATGTTGGTATCTGTTCTAGCAGTGCAAAAATTGGCTACTATAACACAGTCTTGAATACTTTATTAATACCATAAATAAATATACTTTATTCATTACCATAACACTAATAATTGCCACTAATTTCAGGTAATGTATACATTTTGGCAACTAAACAGTTGATGGTTGCGACCGACTTCTGTAGGATGACAGAGAGGACTTTTTTTCTTTCTTTTTAGATTCCCTCAGCTTTATAATGTCAGCACAGACTTAGAAATCAAGGAGCCCACCTACCACAGACAGAAATATTTTTAGAAGTTAAATTGTTAATGTAAATAGTAATCCAAATGCATAAAATCATCCCGAGTAAGTGCCATACTGCAAAAAGGCTTTAATTAACATTTCCCTGTACAGTACGTCCCTGTTTCCCAGACCAGTGGAATGGGCTTTCATAAAACTACAAACAGACATACCTCTGATGCCTTGATGATGCTCCATGGGGGATGCTAAAAATAGAGATAGAAATCACTTTGAAGCTATTTTATATTACACCCATGGAGCTGGGCGAGAGCATGGAATCCTGGGAAGGCCCATGGAGAATTTTCCTCAATGAAACGTCTGGCAGTTCATCTCACGTTGTGCTTGTACTGATTATGTCATTCTAATGAAGAGATACCCTCGGCCTCGTCCCACTGGGCAGCTCCACGGTGACGGCTGCTAACGCTGAGTTTCCGTCTGACTGCCTGTTGAGTGCCACTCTGAATTACCTATGATCTCTCCAGATTAACCCTCTCTCGCACATTACTTTGTACTAAAGTGCAGGTTTATACATATTCTGGCCTGCGTTGTGCTCCCAATAGAGAGAGTTTAACATCCGTATGCCCTCCAGACCTTGTGTTTTTATATGACACAATTTTTTTTTTCTTTTGGTGACAATCACATCAGAAAACTCAATATTTACTAGTTAAAAGTTTGAATACATTACATTTTCTCTTATTGGAAGTCTCAATATTACAGTATTATTAATTATTATAAGTATGATATATTAGTGCAAGCTAAAATCTCTCTTTGTTTGTATTGTATATGTATACACACACAAACTGTGTATAAATATGCACATATACACAACACTTTTTTTAGCTGAATTTTCTATAGTGTGAAATTTTATATAATATCAAATATTAAGTAGTAAAACAGTTTTAACATTGCAGCACAGGAATGCATTTCATTTTAAAGTATTATTACATCTAAAAAAAATTAAATAAAAAATCTAATAAATGAAGCCTTATTAACCATAAAAACAATAATAAAAATTAAATTTAAAACATTTGACCATTAGTGTTGTTTCAATTAGTTAAAGTCCTTAAAGATATAGGGGTTGAAAACCTGATTGCTGAGTCATCAACATAATGCTTTTTCAAGGTGAGCCTTCACTGTAAAACTACGGATATCATCATGCAATATCTCAGAAAGCTAATTTTTGTTCACCAAAGTAAGGTCAACCTTTAACTCTCATGTGCGCATCCTCAGCGTTCTGGCTCCCACTCAGCCCTAATATTCCGGACACTTTGGTTGTTTCCCGGCTTAGTTTGTAGCCCACGTCTCTGTAAATCCCATTACCACTATTGACACTGAAGCACACCATTACAGTATGCAAATTACTTTGCTCTTGGCAAGATAATGCAGCTTTAAGGAGTGGAGGAGTGTGCAGATTAACGCGCCTGTCTTTCGGACCACCATAACGGAATGTTACCTCAGCAGCTCCTGTTTGTTTGTTAGCGCTATATGTACTGTCAACCACAGAGGACCTTTTGACCCAGAGGTGGTGATCTCGGTCTGAATAACTAAACGATTTCTTAACATTAAACCTGAGAGGCACCGCATTCCGATTCCTGGCTGGAGAATTCCTGCACTTGGTTGCTATAGTAACAGAAGTGTTGGATGGAGTCTGGGCGTTCTCACTTTGTGTATTTGGTGCACTCCTGTGGGGCTCCCACGTGCCACTCTTTCTGCTATTTTAGAAGCCCTAGTGTAATTGTGTCATGCAAATTTGCTCCTCGGCGGGAAAAAAAGCTCTTTATTCTTCGCCCAGAATTGCATGGCGGAGCTAAAAATATAGTTACTGGATATTTTTACCCTCCCAAGACTCTAAAGAATCTCGATTGCTTTCTGAAGGCGGTTCTTTATGCTGTGTAGGCTGTCTGAGGTGAAGGCTCTGAAAACAATGTGATTATTAGGGTTTTTCTTTTCATTAAAGCCTCAGATTAAGGCGCTGAGGAGAGATGACCTATGAAATGACAGGAAACATGCGGTTTTCCTCCGTTAACAAGGGTTTAATACTCTGGGTGTTGCACAAGTTGCAAATTATTGCCAAGTAACTCACGCTTATGAGGGTAATATGGCATATAATGATAATCAAACAAATGGTCCACGTAATTGTTTGATGTCCTCTGATATTTACCCTGAATGTGGCTCTGAATGTGGCTTTAAATCAAAATTCTGATGAAAAAAACAAAGAACTGAGATGCTTACTTCTTTATATGTAGTGCAAATCCACTCAAGAAAGCTCTCCAGCGCAAATGATGCTCTAAACGTAATGTTTCTGTCTAATGAGCCCTTAAAAGACCGATTTGGCTTAGAAAATTACTGCTACTGAGATTGTGTTATCTCTGAAATAAAAAAAAATAAAAATTATAAATGAAACGCCTAAATTTCTTCTCAGTTAGTTTTTTTAAAGTCCTCTACGTTTGTTCATTAAATGTACTGTGCGTTTTATCGAATAGATGGTGTGAAAATAAAGATAATAATTAGAATCAAACGAACCACGAGTTTGCTACAATAATTTGAGTTGGATTTCAAGCTAGGGTTGATTAATGTTGCTCTCAGAAGCTTTGACCTATTAAATTACGTGGGTTTAGATGTAAAATTATGATCTTCCTGTCAATGTCAGAGTTGTTTTCCAAACAGAATTGCATCTGATGATTCCAGAATGTTTTGTGTGCAAAAGTGGAACGAACATTCAACATGCATTTGTTGAGAGGAGTTCATTATGCATTGACTGTTTTCATTAAATTATTACTATGCAGTATGATAATAGAACACTGTGTACACATTCAACAAAGCTACAGATTGTAAAAACATACAGCATTAGATATGTTTGTAATCTTTTATTTATTTATTTGTTTATTTTAGAGTTGTGTATTTTAATGGTTCTTTAGCAAGTTCTAAATATTATGACATTTTAAAATGTGTCTCAAGACTAACATATTTTGTAAGAAATGTCTGATCAATCTGGCAACCAGCCTGACGATTTTGTACTTCATCGAAACCAATTTGTCGACTCATTTTTTTAAACCTCTGGGTTTTAAAACCTGGGGGTTCCAAGGACCCCCAAATTTGTTTATCACCTTATCGTTAGTACATTGCCATTCAAATGTTTGAATTGAATTGTCGACAGTCATTACTTCTTTTTTCTGTGTCACATAATTCTTCTGAATTCCTTGATTTGGTTACTCAGGAAACAGCACATTACATGATATTAACAGTAAATACATGAATAGTATTTTTTTTCTCATTAAATTTTCCCAGTTGTATATATTCAAAAGTTGAATAGTAGCTGGTTTACTAAAGCCAGGGGTTTTGAATCTGTGTAGTTTTATTGCCTGTGATCATACATAAGATTTTCATTCTCGGGCCGACTTTGTCATTGCCTCCTGCTTTCTTCAGAAATATCGGGAAAATAAGTTCTCAAAAAAAAAAAAAAAAAGGGAAAGTCCAAATTCACCTTGAGTGCTTTTATTTTTTTGCCTTGTCACACTGCACTTTAGGGAGAAAGTTTTCTCATTGGAAAGCACATGCGGGAGTGACTACGCCTGTGTCTTTGTTGAGAAGAATCAAATGTTCATCCATTGTAAAGCTGCCATCTAGATATTTTTCCAAACCCTCTGTAAGAATTTTTATTCCTCTTTTTGAAAGCACAGAGAACAAACTAGTTGACTTGATGTACGTTTGAAAGGTTCAGCGATATGGCCTTTGCCATTTGAAAGAGGCAACAGCTTGGAGAGGGCTGATTGTGCCAGAGAAGTGCACCCTGAGTTGATTTTAGAAAGGGGTTTACATGGGCACCACACTGTGCTCAGAAACACATTTTTCCAACACATGCCAGCAGGAAACAGCATGCTGAATAGGTAGGAAAAATACAGCATGAGGGCATATCTCCATTTAGCCAAAAAGAAAAAAGGCTGCATTAAGTGGAGGAAATGTGGCACAATTAAAAGAAACATTTTTCTTAAAAAAAGCTGAACATTTTCTTACCATTATGCCATCCATTAATCGGAACAGATTTAGCAAAAATAAATATCATTAAATCGTTTATTAGATTGATATTTTGGGATGAGGCAATGGTTATGCAATATCTTAATGGACTTGTTTATTACAAACATGTAACATTTTGCTTCTTAAGGCATTCATTTATTTTATTCTGACGCAATGCGAAATATCTCCAAATCTGATTAAATGAAGAAATAAACTCATCTGCATCTTGTATTGCCTGAGGCTATTTTGGGGGTGAACTATTTGTTTAAATGGCTTCCAAAAAAAAAAGAAACTGGAAAAAAATGTGTTGGCCCAGAGAAAAAAAAAAAAAAAAGTTTAACATCACTTTAGCAACTTTGTGGTCATGCGGGGATAGCTGTTTTTTCTCATCTGCTGCAAATTGTGATAACTCTAAGTGATTTTGACAGCTGTGAATCAATCGTGGAACATGGTCATTACTGTCGAAATGAAGCGTCTCTCCCTTGCCCTTTCTGACTCTTCATCCTCCAGTGGCCTGAAGTTTTGAGCTAGATCAATGGCCGTTGCTTCTCGTCCTGCGCTTATCTTTATGGTACGGACCACAGCTATTTGGGTCAGCTGTGTGGCAGAGGAAAAACAATTAAAGAAACCTCCCTCTTCTCCTCTGGGTATAACTCTTTGTGTGGAAAGATGGGTTTTGTAATAGATTTTTGTCTGTGTAAAATGAGACGCTGACCTCTGAGTCTGCCAAGCTCAAAGGCATCTGGAGAGGCGAGGGCAGCGCTGTCCCCGTGGGCTTGGAGCAATATTAATTCTACACATCACTCTCTGTGATGATGTTAGTCATGCTTCCGATAATGAAAAAACACATTCATGCCAGTACTAAAAAAGCTTTCTATAATATTTTAAAAGCACGATTGGATACAAACAATTATAGCATGTTGAGCAGGGCACTGAACCCAGACGAATGGCTTTGTCTGTGTTTGTTTTGGATTTTATATGATATTCTGATTGCATATTGAACATTGTGGTGTTTTTGCTTTTGTTTTTTTCTTGTTGGCCTCCAGTCTCCAGCACCTGTAGCTGTGTATTCATGAAGTAGTCTATCTGTAGTTTTGTTTACCTTTTTTTTCCATTTTTGTAGCAGTTCACTCCAGCAGGAACTGCTTGTTTGAACAGTTTTTTGCACTCTTGTTCTGTTTGGACTAGTAAATTGCAAACATGCTGATCGATACCATTTCTCTGGACTATACTGTTGACTCAGCTGTTAAGTTATGTATGAAGATTTACATTTTATTTATTTATTTGTTTGTTTATTTATGTTGTATTGTCTGGAACTTGATAATTTATTTCTGTTGTTTTCCAAATTTAAAAATTAAAATTTACAAAATACAAAATCTATTATGCTATTTGTTTATATACTGTGTCTTTTAAATAAATTTTGCATATATGTTCATGTTCCATAAATATATATAACCAAGAATATCTAAACAAAACAAAAAAAAATTCAGAATACATACAATTTTGTAGTTTGTGTTTTTGATTAATCTTCTTCTAATGAATTTCTCAATATTTTATATCATGAATTTTGTTTATAATGTTATGTTTTGGTAAGTGCATTCCTTATTTTAAATTATAATAAATATATATGATTGATTTTGGCTGCAGATATGACTGATTTTGTGTGAGTAATCATATTCATCTAAAGGGCTATTCATCTTTGTGTAAACCATTTTTAATGAGGATCAAATAACTGAGTGCCCCTTTAAGTGTTTAAGCAGCAGATTTTGTAAAGATGGGTCACTCTCAGCTGAACACTCCACTTAAAAGGCTGACTTTGAGCTATACAGCAGTGGGATAAAACCCTTCTCATCTCTGTTTTATCTTTCTATAACGGGGGCAAGTGACACATCACACCCCCACCCCACCCCCAACCACTCAAAGCTTCTATCTTTGTTATAATTCATCCTTCTAAGGGCTGTTCATTTCACTTCTAATCTGTACCCAACCTTGCCTTGCCCTTCTCCAATCTGTCCGTCTCTTGTGACCGGTCGTGGCTTGACACATTGTGTTATCATTCAATTTTTCCTTTCTGACAGATGAGTTTGTACACTAAGTTTTCCCTGGTATAGCATAGCATGCCATTTTATGTTGATGTGAGAGCAGATTTAACTATAGATTATGGTCTTTATAAGATTGATGTAATCAATTGGGCGGTCAAAGGAGGTGTAGAATTACTGGGATCATAGTCCTGGTGTGCTTTTAAGTGTGCTTTAATCTATAGGTTTGACTGTTTGCAAGTTAAATACATGCAAGAAAGAGTGTGTGATTTATAGAGGTGATGGATAAGACTGGAATGTTGAAGAAAAAAGCATTGTGCCGGGGTTGTGCTCCTGGTACTATTCCCATCTGGAGCATTTATATTTTTTATGTTTCTCATCTTTGATGTTCACTCATATCTCCATCTTATGATTCAGTTGATGTATAAAGGATAGTTATGGATTTAGTTATGAAGCTTTAATAACGTACGTTAGACCATTTCAAAGAAAAACAAAGAAAGAAGGCATACATTTGATATTTCATTTATTTGTCTATTTTCTTTTGGACACCTAACTTAAAACCTCTAGAGCTGGGTTTTCAGCTGGCAGTTCACAAACCCTTAGAGGTTATAAAGCTTCAGCAGAAGGTCTTTGAATTGGTCTATCAGAGCATTTCCTTTTTTTTATGTTTCTGAAAGACATCAGAGTACACACTTAAACAGTTTAAAACATCTTGTGAAATATTATTGCTACTTAAAAAATCCTTAAAACATTTTTTACTTAAAAAAAAACATATATATATATATATATATATGCTGCATATATATATATATATATATATATATATATTGTGACGAGTCAGCTGCCTCCACTGGCTATCATCTCCACCCCGTTCCTTATTCACCAGGCTCCAGACAGGAGTGGGTGTGCGAGAGAGGAGGGGTCCAGGAGCGAGCAGGTCTGGTGGTGCGTGATGGGGCACACCTGAGATGAATAAAGCCTCATCACCGCTGCTGTGAGCAGTCCAGTCTCTTCCCCGGTGCATGTAAGCTGGTGTCCTCGTGGGTCCAGGAAGGGTGCGTTGAGCGATCAGCATTCCACCAAAGACGCAAGACGCCAGACCCATGGTCCGGACAAGAATCGCTCCTCTGAGATGGCTGTCAGGCCAAGATGCCGGGCCGTTGAATTCCCTTGGAAGTACCGTGAGGACCAAGTAGGATGAAGCTGCTAAAGAAGCCACTGCTGAAAGGGGAGCGTGTGCGGCTGCCGGACTCCGCACCCTACCTGGACCCTTCCTCCTTGAACACTGCCTGAGCTTCACTGAATTATGAATTAGTTAAGCATAAATAAACTAGTAATTTATGATTAACAATTATACATCTGTTAAGCATGAACACATACATAACTGATGATTATCTGAACATATAATAAATAAATAACATAAATTACTACTTTATTTATGCATAATTTGGGCCCTTAAAATATTAGGTTAATCATTACTTACTAGTGTGTTTTTGCTCAGCTAATGATTAATTGTGAACAAATTAACCATTAATTAATGCTTAACTAATGCATTATTTTGGACCCTTAAAATAAAGTGTTACCCTTTAGGTAATTATTTTGTTCAATAAAAGCCTCTCTGAGGCCAGACACCAATCCCTCTGTGTCTGTCATAAGCTCCTCCCATGACAATATATATACCAATGTTCAATATTATGATTTGTTATTAACAAAGAGATTTGCTGCTTAATATTTTTATGTCAGCATTCTGTGATGAATAGAAAGATCCAAAAACAAGAAGAAAAAAAAGGTCAATTTAGGTCAATTTCTATAATGCTTTACAAGAAAACATCTTAATCAATCTTAATCAATTATGTGGGAAAAACGTGGATTTGGCAACACTGCTGTCTTATCTGGGATACTCTGGTTTTCGAAACAGCCCCACTACTCTCACCCTTTTGTGCAACATTATTCTACTGTAGCTCAAATCTCGTCCGGTGGGCAAATGTTCACGGTCTATGTAGAAGCATTCATAGGAAGCTGATGTTGTATTCCAGCACGTCATCGCATCCGAGTCCTACATTTTCATTTGAAATTTTCACACTTTAAAAAATAAATTATTCTTTTTTTATCTGTAAATCACGTTTACAAACTGCCTGCTGAAAAAAAATGGATCAGATTAAATTTTCTGTGTTTTTGCATCTGTAGCATGCATTTTTATAAGAAATCATGACATATAGACTCGTAAGCAGTGTAAGGTCCTTTAAGTGGTAATTAATGGTTCTAATGGGTAACATGCGCCTCAACCTGTCTAAAACCACCCTGAATGCCACTCTCAGACCAGCAAATTAGTTTGTTGTGTTTTAAGCATTTTTCAGCTTGGTATATATTGTTATTGGGTGTTTAATTTTGGGGTTTTTTTTTTTTTGTTTTTTTTTTTGCTTTATTTCATAGTACAAAGCAAAAGTGGATAGTGCTAGTATTTTAGCAGCAACATAGATGCATTCACAGGACATTCAAGCTAGAGAGTGGCAGCCAGAAAGACGTGTAACAGAAAGGAAAAATGTTGAGAGGAACAAAGAGAGGAAAAGATATGAGATTTGGAGCAATTTCATTGAGTGCACTGCTATGGGGGCTATGACAGTTATGTGATTGTATCTAAAGCAATAACTCAACAAGTGCTAATAACACATAGGCATGCTATTTCCCATAAGTCACTGCTCACATAGTGCCAATGGCACAGTGCGGCTCAACCTCTAGATAAAATTTCATCATTTTAGCTACTAATGCTGATAACAATTCTCATCGTTCTCACCTTTTATTTGAAATAGGAAATGCTGATGACAGATTGGGGCATTCATGATGAGCTTTTAAACTCTTAAAACTTTGAGTGTTACGATCTTAATTTACAAAAGAAGATTAGCTTCCTTTTATATATATATATATATATTGTCACGGTGGAGCCAACACAGACACAGTGGTAGTGACATCGCGCCTCGGAGAGGCGA
>JAUMHI010000052.1:9319848-9339332 GCA_032359435.1 Enteromius unitaeniatus
TATATATATATATATATATATATTCATTTTTTAGGGGGTTTTAATCAAAATATTCCAAATAATAATTTCAGAGCAGAGTAGAAAATTAAATTGCTTAATTCATACTGTTCTAAAGTAAAGCATTACTTTATTTTATATCTTTCAATAGCTGTTTATATGCATTAAAATGAATAAATTAAAAATTAGGAAAACATTTTGGGGAAAAATGTGAAGTTATTTAAAAAGAAAGAAAGAAAGCATCTTTCAATCTTATATTTTTCACTGTCATGCATAATTTATTGCATGCAACTTATATTTTGAGGTTAAGAATGAACAGAAAAAGACCATAGCAAACTCTGATATAAAAGGGTCTAGATATTTTATTAAACATCTACTATATGAAATGACAATTCCCATTATGCTATTCATTTGTTTATTTCA
The DNA here is from genome assembly GCA_032359435.1 of Enteromius unitaeniatus. Classification (NCBI taxonomy): domain Eukaryota; kingdom Metazoa; phylum Chordata; class Actinopteri; order Cypriniformes; family Cyprinidae; genus Enteromius; species Enteromius unitaeniatus. The sequence goes on from JAUMHI010000052.1 coordinate 9,320,269, forward strand.
TTTCTTTTCATTTATGCCATTCCATTCCACCTTTTGTTTCCCACCATGCTCTTGATGTTCTCATTACTGTCCTCTTCTCTTGTCATGATGACAAAGTGGGTGACAGTGTCTGTTTTTTTCGAAAGGCCCATTTTGCATTTCTATTTATCAGAGAGAATGTTAGAACCTTTACTCTGCCTCTCCCACTCATCATGTGCTTGCTGTTTTTAGCATACACTCGCTGCTTATCGAATATTGTCATACGTGCTTGAATAAATACAAGCCCCCTCTCATTTTATAATGCATGTAAACAGACCAAACCCTTCACCTTGTGTTTCTACAAAAATATAGATTTTTATTTTTCTTCACAGTCTTAAAGGGTAAAAAGAAGTAGATTTTAGGTCCAAAAAACACTCATTCATTATGTTCGATTTTCTCATTTGCTTTTATCTACTGTGTTATACTAATGCAGTTCATTGTGATTTATAAAACAAGATACAGGTGATTTCACGTTATGGTTGTACATTAAAGAGGAGAATGCAGCTTTTCATAAATTTGCATTACATTGAAAGAAATGCAGGTAGACCCATCTCAGGCCGTTCATAACAATGCTTGAGTCAAAAGCTAAATCCGCCAAAGTAATCTGTATTCAGCTACTGGGAGCACTTTATGTTTTGCAAGACATGTCAGACAGAAATGATGTTGCATTTCACCTTTTAGAGCATTTTTAAAGCATTATTGGAGTCAACTACAAAAGCAACTAGGATCAACCTGAGGGGAAAACGCAACTATCAACACAGGTTTGCTTTTAGTGACCGACCTTTCAGTGTCACCGCTTCCCTGTAAACCTGTAGCAAAATGCAAGGGGACCTGTAGCAGCCACATCCTTGCATGCTTACAAGACAGCCAGATGGTCAGGGTGATCGTTGTGCTCAAAGTGCAATGCCAAAGCATTTCTTGGATGCTTTTTAAGTGGCATCACTTCAAAATCCATGAGTTGTCAAAATGAGCATTTTGCTGACCTGTTTCTCAGACTAAGTATTTTCACTGTGCATCCTATCATAGTCTTATGGTACTTATGGTGGATACATTTTTGGAAGGTTGCATGTATATTGCTGATTTTTTCAAATAATTTTATAGTACATAAATATGTATCTCCGTTATGAAAAATAAAGGTATAGAAGTGGATTCAGAATTCCAAATGTAACCATAAAGAGCTCAAAAATAATCCTAACCCACACACTTTCACATTTTAATGGACTCTTGCTCCAGGTCTAATAAAATATATCAAATCATGTTGGAATTGCTCTGGAATAGCTTGCTGTTATTGTGCATTTTCAGATATGCATTATGTAAACATTATCCTATACGCATGAATTGTTTATCCCCTGTATTCATTGTGCCCATAATTCCTTTCTAAAGAGAATTTGAGCAATTACAAATCATTGTGTGTAGTAGTGGCTGCAGGCATTTAGTGTGAATCTCTAGAGGAATAGAGGTTATTGTGGTCTACCTACATTCATTTGTGAGGGCAGCGTGAATTGTTTGTTCAAATCATACCAATTTAACATTGTCCTCATGGCGCTGTTGTTCCCCACGCAGAGGAAAACCAATTGCAAATCCACCTAGGACTGATTTACAGCGCCGGGGGACCAGATTAAGAGGCCGTAGATAGCATCTCAAGTGTTCGCCGAAAGAAAGACACCTGTCCCGCCAACAATTCCCCGGCTTCAAAAGCAGGCATTAACACTTCCATTAAAATCTGTCACCCTTCTTTCTCACTCTTCTTTCTGTGCTCTAAAGAGAAATCACAGTCATTCAAATGCTAAGCAACTTTCTCTCCCCTGTGGATATTAGCGCAAAAAGAACCGTGCTCCATCATTTGCCAAGAACGTCAGGGAGGGGAAAAAGACATGAAATGAGCCAATGGTGCTGTGAATATCCCTCACCTCTACAATATATCTTCACATTTCATTACCTTTCCGGTGCCGCAGACCAACAAAATGCAGCAAAATGTCAGTCATCATTAGATCTCTTCCTTATAGAGCACTAAATTCCTAATGCCACATATGTAAGTGTCTCGCTGATTTCATCATGCTCGGCAGGTTTCTGAGAGCTCATTTAAATTCATCTCTTCACAAGCTCTTAAATAATATACCAATAATAACTCTAAACGGATCAATGGGATCGTTCTAAAGTGTGAGCACTAACTTTGCCTGTGGGCATCAAGCTCTTGTACTGTCTCATCTCATTATTTATGTATAGGGGTCTATGGAGTATCCACTTCATTATAAGACACATCTTTTTATGAATTTTTTATTCTTATTTCTCAACAGGTTACAGACGGAGGCACTATTAAGCAGAAGATTTTTACGTATGATGCTATGTTCAATACCAATTACTCCCATATGGAGGATTACCGGAGACGGGAAGACCTGGTGTATCAATCGACGGTCCGGTAAGAGCCATTAGTTGTTACATGATGTCACAAAGTAGAGTATTTATGCTATATGATCTCTGGAAATGCCAAATCTGGCTCATGGCATACTGAACTGTAATGCTAATGTGGACAGTATGACTTTTAACATGCCTGGCTTGCAACAGTTCTGACTGTTTATTCTTTATTTTTGCTTTTCAACATTACTATAAAGAGAAATGCCTTGACTTCCTCCTGCATTAACTTTCTTATGTGTGCATCAGAAGGGCATTTTGGTCGATCCTTCACTGGTTTTTCAGAGTCTTGCGCCATGAACGTTGCATTTCTAAAACGTTTCGTCATGTTGAAATTAAATCAGTGTTTGACACTTAGCACATCAGTGTAATTTTTAGCAGTCGACCAATCAGACCACTTGGGGGGGTCTGTTGAGGTCTTTATTAGCATATTGTATATGCTAATGAACCTTAATTATGTTGTGCTCCATCTAGTGGTTCTGTGTCCTGTGTATACTTGTTCCTCAAAGGCCTAAAAAAAGTTTGACTCTTTAAGTAAAATATGACCTGATTAAAAAACTTTGCCTCAGTCAGTACTTTCTGGTATTTTCACGAACTGAGCCCCAAGCCAAGCTTTTCTTTTGGGGCCTCAGTTGCAGTGCTCCCCATTCAGGAAGCGTCATCTTTAGCCTTCCCTTTCCGAACATCTGCTGCAGTGTTTCACAGGCCCGCTGAGTAACAGACGTGTTTCCCAAGTCATCCCTTATACCTGAGGCTCAGCTTCAGGCCGGAAAAGCAATAGCAAGCCCCAGAAATACTTTCTCATATCTGCTTGGTTCCTCACCAAAACCTACAAGTTTCTTGTCAAATGAAAAGCTGGTGCAAATTATTAGATAAGGATCAGAGAAAGGAAGGTTTCGATTACTACAACCCGAATTCTGGAAATGTTGACATTTTGTTAAATTTGAATAAAATGAAAACTAAAAGACTTCCAAACCACATAAGACAAAATTGTATTCACAATGGTTAACAAGTGTTTAAAAGAAACGTTTGACACTTTTATTCAATAAATGAGCTTATTTCAAGTTGGATGCCTGGTCAAAAAAAAAAAAGCTGGGCTAAAAAAGCAAGACATTTTGAAAACATTCAGCTGGGAGAACATCTAGCAACGAATTAATTTAACTGGCATCAGGTCTGTAAAATGATTAAGGGAGGCAGAGTGGCAGATTCTCTTAGAAGTAAAGATGAGCAGAGACTCTACAATCCGTGAAAGAATGTGTGAAAAGATTGTGGAATACTTTAAAAACAACATTCCTCAATGTCAAATTGTAAAGATTTAGCAAATCTCATTATCTACAATGCATAACATCATCAATAGTATCAGAGAAACTGGCAAAATCTCTTTTTGTAAGGAACAAGGTTAGTGACTTTGTTGGATGCCCATGGTTTCGGGGGCCCTCAGACGACACTGCATCACTAATCAGGATGATTCTGTCATTGACATTATTAAATGGGCCCAGGAATACTTCCAAAAACCACTGTTGGTAAACACAGTCCCTCGTGCCATCTGCAGATGCCAACTAAAGCTCTATCATGCAAAAAGGAGTCATATATGAATGGAAGAATGGACAAGAATACAAGCAAATTGCAGCACCAAAAATTCTGAAACTCAGAACTTCAATGACGACAAAAAAAGGAGATACTACATGATACACATGCCCCCATCCCAACTATTTGGGATGGGGGCATACTGGCATACTGCGACAGGTCTAACTATAGACCTGTCGCAGGCCTCAAATTTGGAATGAGCTCATTTAGTGCATAAAATTGTACTTCTCAGTTTAAACATTTGTTATGTCATCCATGTTTTACTGTGAATAACATATTGGCTCATGTGATTTGAAATTCTTATTATTCTTATTCTTATTTTCATTTTATAAAAATTTAAGACAAAACAAAATAAAAAAACGTCCCAACATTTCCAGAGTTTTTCAGGCAACAGACTACAATACCTTCTTGCTTTGCTTAAAAAGTGGGACAGTGTATGCTGTGTACACACACACAGAACAAACACTCCTACCCAGCAAGAAGTAAATTGACTGTCACACTATAAGCAGCAGTAGGGATCACCTGTATTGACCTCGCAGTCTCATATAATGTTCAGGAAGGAAGATGGCAACTGCAGAGACCATCAAACTCCATGTGCCGTTACCTAAGTATAAATGCACACACACATAGTTCCACACTGATTTTTTTCTTTTAAACATCTACTAGAATATTTATAGTTCAGATGAACTTTAAAAAACGGAAAGTTTTTATAGTGAAAACCAAAGTCAACTCTTTACAATGACCCTTAGTTACTGTTGCTATGAACCGATCATATTTATATATTTAATTAAAGGATTAAATAAATGTAAGTCAGTCAAACTCCCTGTGAAGGGTCAATTGCACAGATAAGCAGGCATAAACAAAACCATACAGGAGAGATAAGTTGACAGACGGGGACTGATAGATGGATAAATAGACAAATGGGCTAGATGGACAGATGGTTTAATTGATGGATATATAGAATATAGATAGAGAGACAGGTATGTAGGTAAAAAGACAGATAATGGTTAATGCACCTAATAAACAGATGTGTTAATAGATGAATATAGGTGGAGAGATAGTAAATAAACAGACAGTTTTACAGAGACAGGTTGACAGAAAGACATGGATGGGGGATCGATTGAAAAGACAAAAATACTGATGAAAATACAAACATGCACACTTCACACATCCTTTCCCCATAGCCTCCGACACAGCATTCTGTGGGAGATCCAGAGCACCCAGACAGGATATTTCACAGGTATTATCTCTCATTTTTATTCCAGAGTGGCAAGAAGCCACACCAGTAGGCCTTGCCAGTCTTATTCATTTCTCAGCTCTTCGTCTGTAAATAAATGCACTAGTAAGGATCTTACTAAAAACAGACAGACAGACATGTCTGCCCCTAGCTGGGCCATAGAAGTTTGCTTGTTTTCACATTACTTCTTCGTCTGCTTGCATGCTGCTTAGAAGTATGCATCTCGTCTCTTGGAGTATTGAAGAATAATAAAAAAGCTTTTGAACAGCACAGGATTTGTCGGTCCCATCACAGTCTTTCATGACAGTTTGAATTCCCTGAAACACCACGTAAGGCGTCAAATGAGACATTATTAAAGTGCAGATTGAAATTCTGTGTATTTCCCCTCACAGCCCCCCTTAAGGAGGCTACGTTGTCAAAGGTGTTTGAAAAATTAATTCCGTTCCATTTTAATATTTAATATAAGTCATAATGTTAGGTTTTTTCGTGTTCTTCACTAGCTTCTCCTTCTCACAAACTGCCAGTGTATTGAGATGGAAAGTTTGAGCTGCCAATCAAATCTCAAACAGGTCCACAGGACCCTCCCCTTGCACTCCGACCTGGCCCTCTTCTTTCATTACCATGGACACCTCAATTCTCTACCTGTTCCTATGAGATCCTACTGCTCCTGGAAAAACATTTTATAACACTTTATACTCTGAAACAAAAGCACTTACGCCTACTGGGCTCTTCAGGAGAAGCCCATTCTTCAATAAAAGCCCTGATTATCACGCACATCTATCAGATTTTTTTTTTCATGATTCTTCACCGAAACGTGACAACAGTGTTAAAAGAGAGAGATGAAATATGTTGTGTGTCATTGAAGCATGTGATGTGTCTTTTTAGTCTGGAAGTGGGGACACTGTGTAGTGGAGCAGCACTGTTATATACCTTCTTTGGCAAGAAGGTGAACAAATTGGTTGTGTTCATTCCGATTTCATTATATTTAATCAACCATGTCCTGATTGTTGTTTAGTAAGTTTTAGTCTATGAAATGCCTGAATATTTTAGCCTTCAGTCAGACCAGAGCCACTCGCCTACCACCTCACAGGCCCACAGACTGCGACATTGATCTCATTCCAGGCAGCACACCTCCCCATGGCAGGATCGTCCCGCTCTCTCAACCTGAGTCTGAAAGTATGGCGCAGTACATCCAAGAGGAGTTAGCCAAGGGCTTCATTCGACCCTCCACCTCACCAGCCTCGGCAGGCTTCTTTTTCATCAAGAAGAAGGACGGCGGACTTAAACCCTAAACGAGATTACCATCAAGTATCGCTACCCCTTGCCGTTGGTGCCTGCCGCACTCGAACAACTCAGGTCAGCTCATTACTTCACCAAGCTGGACCTTCGCAGCGCCTATAACCTCGTTTGCATCAGGGAAGGCGACGAGTGGAAGACGGCCTTCTCCACGACCAATGGGCACTACGAATATCTGGTGACGCCCTTCGGTCTATCCAACAGTCCTGCAGTGTTTCAATCTCTGGTCAATGAGATCTTCAGGGAGATGCTAAACAGATTCGTCATCCTCTACATAGACGACATCCTGATCTACTCCAAAGACTACACCAGCCACATGCTTCATGTGAGGAGGGTCCTTGAGAAGGTCATCGAACATCAGCTCTACGCCAAGATGTCCAAATGCGAATTCCATCAAACCAGAATCTCGTTTCTAGGTTACATCATTAGCTCCGAGGGCATTGCGATGGATAAGGGCAAGGTCACCGCCGTGACGAACTGGCCTCAACCTCAGACACTGAAGGAGTTGCAGCGCTTCCTGGGCTTTGCTAATTTCTATCGGCGGTTCATTTGGGACTTTAGTAAGATAGCAGCGCCCCTAACATCTATGACCAAGAGGGGTTGCAGACACCTGCCCTGGTCAGAGGAAAGCAGGGTAGCCTTGCAGGAACTGAAAACCCGCCTTACCACGGCCCCCATTTTAAGACATCCCGACCCTGAGAAGCAGTTTTTCGTCGAGATGGACACTTCCAACACGGGCATAGACGCTGTGCTCTCGCAACGCCACGGAAGTCCAGCCAAACTTTACCCATGTGCCTTTTACTCCCGCAAACTAAACCAGGCAGAGCGCAACTACGATGTGGGGGACCGCGAGCTCCTCGCCCTCAAGGCTGCATTAGAGGAATGGCGCCACTGGTCGGAGGGGGGCCAAGAACCTTTCCTCGTGTTGACCGACCACCGCAACCTCGAATACCTTCAAGGCGCCAAGAGGCTAAACGCTAGACAGGCGCGGTGGTCACTGTTCTTCACCTGGTTCGAGTTCCGCATCACTTACCAGCCCGGCATCAAGAACGCCAAAGCTGACAGTTCGACGCTCCCTTAGTACCAACTCAGCCATGCGGGGACAGAGCCCGTCCCAGGGGACTGCCCACCTACCAAGTCTTATGTCCCCGAGCCGCTTCGCTAACATGTTATGCATCTAGTCCACGACAACCCGAGTGCTGGTCACCCTGGAATTCTGGCCACTTCTGAGCCTGTCACCAACTGTTTCTGGTGGCCCACCCCTACCGCGGACATCACAACCTTCGTAAAGGCCTGTACCACCTGCCAGGTGTCCAAGTCCTCAAGACAGCCCCCCGCAGGCCTGCTCTGCCCACTGCCCGCTCCCCAAAGACCCTGGTCTCACATTGCGGTGGATTTCATAATGGACTTGCCTCCCTCCAACCACTACACCACGGTACTTACAGTTATTGACCGTTTCTCCAAGGCCTCAGACACTCATGGAGCAAGTCTTTAGGAACTTTGGCCTACCTGAGGACATTGTGTCAGACCGCGACCCTCAGTTCACGTCGCGGGTCTGGAAAGCATTCTGCACCCACCTAGGAATCAATGTGAGCCTAACGTCAGGGTACCACCCAGAGGCCAATGGTCAGGCTGAGCGCATGAACCAGGAACTAATCCGTTTCCTCCGGTCCTACTGCCACGCTCATCAGGAGGACTGGAGTCAATATTTACTCTGGGCAGAATACGCCCAGAACTCTCTGCGAAAGGCCTCCACCCGGATGACCCCGTTCCAGTGCATTCTGGGGTACCAACCACCCTTATTCCCCTGGTCCGGCGAACCCTCTGACCTTCCCGCCATGGACCACTGGCTACACAGGAGCGAGCAAACCTGCGCCCATACCCACCTGCAGAGTGCCATACGTCGACTCACCCACCAAGCCAACCGACGCCGGCGACCCAGTCCTCCCTATGAACCCGGCCAATGGGTCTGGCTGTCCACCCGGGACCTAAGCCTCTGTCTTCCCTGCAGCAAGTTAAACCCAAGGTACGTGGGGCCATTCAAAATCATTCGCCAAATTACTCCTGTCTCTTACTGTTTAGCCTTACCACCTGAGGACATCTACCAGGTCAACGAAATCCTGGATTCCCGACGCCGGGGCAGGACGCTGCAGTACCTGGTCGACTGGGAGGGATACAGGCCAGAGGAGAGGTCATGGGTCAACTTCAACGACATCCTGGACCCTACGCTTACTGAGACCTTCCACCGCAAACACCCGGACAAGCCAGCTCCCATACCCCGTGGCAGGCCTCGGTGTCGTCTGCATCCTCGCTTCAGGAGCTGCATGCAGTGGGGGGGCTCTGTCACAAGTCGCGCCTCTGTGGCGCTCTCTGGAAGACTACAGTGGGAACCTTCGCCAGAGTTCTGAGGTTCCTACCCGGACCCTTTTCCCCCACGTACCTTGGTGCCTTCCGCTCGCTAACGCCCGCCATTTTATGGCCTATTTAAACAGCGGCAGGACGCTCATTCAGTGCGAAGTTTTGATTTACATTGCTGTCATCACCGAGCGTTTTTCCCTTGTTGATTTTCCTGTATTTTGAACTGGATTGTTTGTTAGACTTTGTTACTCGCTGCCTGCCCCGACCCTTTTGCCTGGACTATCGTTGTGATTATCAGATTTCCCTGTTTATCTCTATCTGCTTGTGGTCTGACTTCCACCTGTTTACTTCAAGAATAAAAGCCTGCAAATGGATCCATCCGACTCAGGTGACTCATTACATTAGGGGAGTAACGGTTCACAAAAATCACGGTTCGGTTCGGTTCAATACGATACAGTAGTGTCACGGTTCGGTATGTTTTCGATACGGCAAAAATACAATAAAAAAAGAGAATTTCTTTGATTTTTTCCCACACATTTTTATTTATTAAAACTAAAATAATATGACCTTGTTTTTTCCCCCCTTTTCTTTTACTTTGAACAACAATGGAGCTATACTTCACATAACTTCTGGGGTTTCTTCTTAGCAGAAAATAAAGAAGTGTTTTGGAAAAGTCAGCATTGGATGGTATTTATTGATTAATTAAAGCTTAATAAAAAGTAGATTTGAGCCATTTCAACTATTTAATTTTCAACAGAGCCGCGCAGTTTAAAATCCAAAGCAGAAATGATTTTGTAACTGACAGCGCTTTTATGGTTGCCAAGTAACAGCAGACGGGAGCGCAAAGCGCTTTGAAATTGGTGGAGGAAGCGACGTGCCTCACGTTTCCCACTCATACCCTTATGTTAAATTTAATGCTAAAGTATAATTAACGCCAATACAAATATTATTTTATGTTAGAGCAGAAAGATGCAGCTAAGGTTAAACAGCTGGATGCTGGGTTGAAATGGCAAAGGGAAATGCCTAACGTTACCTGAATGCCGCGGGGATCGTTTGTAATGTGTGTGTTTCTGGTTCTCGTCTGTTTGGGGGTGGGAGGAGCAGATGTGGTTTCATTTTATCTCCTCCATTTAAAGCCTTGTACCGAACGGTTCAATATGATACGACGTATCGTTACACCCCTAATATATATATATATATATATAATATATACAGTATTTATATAAGTATTATTTTTCAGTAGTATATTTTACAGTAATATTTCTTTTAGTGGGCCTATTTCCAATCATTAGGAATAATGTTTCTTTATTAAATAACGTTTATTCAGATTTATTCAGAAGCCGTAAACAAAAAAGTTGAGATCTCAATACTTTCATTTCAGTTGAACATCTCACATGGAGATTGCTAAACTTGGATTTTCAGGTCATCATTGGCACGTCAGCAATAAAGAGTAAATGCATTTTGCCAGAGTGCAAAATGAAGCGAAACATCTGGTAGAAAATGTATCCTTTTAACCGAGAAGCACTTATTTGTGGATTTGAAATTTTGATATCTTGCAACCACACGCATCTAAGCTCGTTTAGCAGAGGCACAAACAGCAGTCCACAATAATATTTTTGTAATTTGTCAATGAAAAAAAAAATATATATATATATATATAAAATATAGTCAATGATATAGCATGTTGATATAGACATTGTTTAATGATCTTATTGTCATTTCGTCTTTCTCATGGGAAAAAAGCTTGTCAGCAAACATTTTTCATCAGAATTCTTGTCAAAAAAAATTGTTTGAGTGACCATGCAATGAGCCAATTTATTTTATTCATCTTGCAAAGTTTTGTTTTGGTTTTGTTCATTTTGTAGGTTCTTTGGAAGTTTGCAAAAGCACACTAGTGGCATTTATATTGACATGTTTTCTTTTGTTTTGTAAGCCTTTGAAAATAAGCAGAGGCCCCTAGTGGTGTTTTAATTAAGATTATATATATATCTCTTAATTAAAACACCATATATATATGTATTTGTTTTGTTCATGTTGGTAGGTCCTTTGAAATGTCACACAATTAAGTAAATAATTAAATAAAGGTTTTGTTTTGCCTTTGCATTTGAAACTTTGCGAAGGGCCCTAGCTGCTTTATAATTAAGTTAAAATTGTTTTATATTGTAGTCAGCCGCTGAAAAGACTGCGTTGGTCACTGTGCTCACAAAGAGCTTCATATGAAACAAAAATAATTAATTTATTTGTAAATCTGTTCATACATAAATTGCCACATTGGATGGAATTAGTTTGTGAACCATTTTGAACTGATGTTTAAAAGGCCCTATGAGTGAATGTTTGAGTGAAAGATGGCCTCAGCTGACCTATGTGTTTGATGACTCATGAAACATGAGCTATTGTGAATATTCCAACACCATAAATTCAGCCTCTGACATATTCTAACATCATACGCCCACAACGCCAATAAGAACAGGCCTCAGCTGAGAAATTCATGGCACATTTCTGTAATTACAGAATGTTATATTCCTGGCAGTGAACGCTCTGTCCCTCTCTGCGTGCACACACACACACTTACACACACTGCAGAGTGGCAGGACCTTGCTAGGCAAATCCCTTCTTGCTTCGGTGTGATTTAGTGCTAATCGGCTTTTTATTACTCTCTGATTAACAATCCATCTACATTTTTAGAGCACAGTGAGAGAGAGGGAGAACACAGAGAGGGTGAGAGTGAAAGACTGTGAAGAAGCTGGAGTTTCAGTTCCATTGAGGTTATTTTGAAGAACTGAATACCAGAACGAGCCAGATTATTGTGCAACATCGCCGGCATTTCAGCAATCCAAAGAGGAAGTATGCAACAGAGGGGAGAGAATGAGTGAATAAGAGACAGCAAGTGTCGAAAGGCAGAAAGAAAGAGAGGTGGAGAGGTAAGAGAGGCAGGAATTGAGAAATGTGCTGGCTGGGATTCAGAGACCCGGGCAGTAAAGCTCATCCAGAGAGAGGACACTTGCAGGGTGGAACGTGAGACCAATGCCAATGTACAAAGCTGGAGCCAAACCTCTCATCCAATCATCACGGTCCGTGCATGTCAAGCAGCCCTGGAAGTAATGGGGAGAAAGAAAAAAAAAACTAACAAAAACAACAATAAAAACTCTAAAAACTGCCAATAGATAGGGTTAAAATTATAGACATCTGTGAAGAGAAATGGCAGAGTGGTTTTGTTTACAGCCGCTGCTTTGTTGCCATCGCCATGATAGTGAACGCACTGCAATTAACTCTGCCTGTGTTTCTACTCATCAAGCCTAAGTGAGCTATCTGAGGTGCGGGGGGAAAGAAAGCCGCAGCGGGGAGGGGTGAAGGCATACATGAAAGGAATGCTTATGCGCTTGTGCTGAGAACTCACCCGCTGCCCTCATTCAATATAAATGAGCTTGGTTTCAGTCAATTTCTGCTTGTTTTAAAGGGGCTGAGCAGCAGGACATTGTTGACCGGCGTCAAGCATACGCAGACGCTGTTGAGGATCACTTGACTGAAGCAAAGAGAAAAAGACTGAGATTTTTATTTTATTTTTTTAGCATTTTGTTGTTATCACTATTTTTTATAAAACTTGAGAAATTATGCCCAGAATTTGGAAAATGGACTCAAAAGATCTGCAAACAAAAACTACCAAAATTGTTTTAAATAAATCACTTTTACAAAAATGTAGTACAGTTTCCACACAAATTATAGCAAATGTATTGTCACGGATGAGGCGAGAGACATACAGATCCAAGTGCAGCAGGTTTATTAGTGAAAGCACACAGAGTACACAGGCTGAGTCAACACCGGCAAACAGTAGCTACATGGAAGGCAGAGATGAGAGAATAATCCACAGTTCGAAGGAGGGGTTGGGCGATGAGCAAACGTAATCCAATAGGGCGAAGCAAAGATGTAAATGCAGGTACAGACAAGGTTGTAAACGGGGAACATAGGAAACACAGGAAAACACGTATGTTTTACAAAGGGAGAACACAGGGAAACATTCACAATGACGAGCAACTAAACATACGACAATCAGGTGCTTAAATACAAGACAAAATGGGCAGAGGAACAATGGGCAGTCATGGGGTAGCAACGGAGACAAACACACAAAGGAACCATGGAGCTGGAGTGTCATCTAATGGCTTTCACTGGCAACTCCAGCTGAGGTGTTACATAGCCCCCCCTTTTTTGACTTTGGAGCCGGCGGGAACGCCCACTAGGGCGGATCAGGTAGAGGAGACTCCCTCCAGGGCGGATCAGGTAGAGGAGACTCCCTCCAGGGCAGATCAGACGGCGGAGAAGCCCACCTGGGTGGATTAAATGGAGGAGACGCCCTTCAGAGCGGACCAGACGGTGGAGAAGCCCATTTGGGCGGATCAAACAAAGGAGATGCCTTCCAGGGCTGACAAGACAGTGGAAAGACCCTCCAGGGCGGAGTGGGAGACTGATCTGTATAGAGAAGCACAAACAGGTTAATGGTCGGGTATATACCTGCATCCGGTTCGGGGTGAGTAGTTCCGCCAGCTGGGGCAGGTCCGGGTGAGAGGGTGACAGTTCCGGGGCCTGGTTCAGTGCAGGGTGAAAGTTCAGTGGTCTCTGCGACCGACTCAGGGCAAGACCACAGTCCAACAGTCTCCATACCTGGTTCAAGGCAGGGTGAAAGTTCAAAGGCAGTGACAGGCTCAGGGCTTGACAATAGCTCAAGGTCGACCTCCATGGCTGGAGCAGGGTCAGGCGTGAGCTCCAGAACAGGTCCAATTGGCCGACTTGGAGGCTGTGCAGCCACCAGTGGAGCCCCTAGTGAATCCACGACCGTAGTCGACATCTCAGGGGAGAGTGCTTCCACTGGCGGACCTTCCGTGGTCAGAACCGGACTGCACAGAAGCAGGAGAAAGGGCTCAGGAGGCTTGGGCCATGGCGACTCAAGATCCTCGGCGGGTTCTGGCGGATCAGGCCATGGCAGATTACAGTCAACGGCGGGCTCGGGGGTGCAGACAGGCTCTGGAGGTTCGGGCCAGGGCATAGCTGGATCACAGAGGGATTAGTAGAGTGGTTCGACGGAGGGCTCCGGGGAGCAGTCTGCGGCTCACACACTCAAAATGGCAACCGCCATAACAGGAAGTGCAACAGACACAGGAACAGTCTCCTGAATGTGAGGTGCGGCAACCTGGATCACACCTGCTGCTTTTACGGACGTTAATGGGAGGTCCATTAAACTAGAAACTAACCTCACTCGCCTGGGAAGTTTTCTTGGCTGAAGGCTGATGCATTGACTCGGGTACGGTGGCCATCTTGTGCAATGCCTTGGGAATGGTGGCCATCTTGTGCGCGAGCTCGGAGTGACGGCCATCTTGTGTGTTGGCTCGGGAACGTCATCCCTCGCTGTACTTGTGAACCTCCTCACTCACTTCCTCCACAGTAAGTTCAGTCAATGTCCAGCGAGGATTTTCCTCTGGCAGAACATCAAGCAGTTTGAAATCCAGCCCCATTAAAAAAACTGTCTTTAAATGGTTCCTCATCTGCTTGAATGAGATGACTATAAGTAATAAACTCCTCCACATATTCCTCTATGCCTCGACCCTGCTGAAAGATTGAGCAGAGCTGAGACATTGAAACGCATCCATAATCCTGCTGTGGAGGCATGGAGAAATGCTGAGGCATGGAGAACAGATACGGGGAATCCCCTTTTACGGCAGACTGGTGTGTAAAGACATACGGATCCAAGTGCAGCAGGTTTATTAGTGAAAGCACACAGAGTACACAGGCTGAGTCAACACCGGCAAACAGTATATCGAAGGCAGAGACGAGAGAATAATCCACAGTTCGAAGGAGATGTTGGGCGATGAGCAAACGTAATCTAATAGGGCCAAGCAAAGATGTAAATCCAGGTACAGGCAAGGCCGTAAACAGGGAAAAAAAGAAATACAGGAAAACACCGGAAACATGGATGGCTTTACAAAGGGAGAACACAGGGAAACATCCACAATGACGAGCAACTAAACATACGACAATCGGGTGCTTAAATACAAAACAAAATGGGCTGAGGAACAATGGGCAATCATGACAACAAACAAGGTGGGAGGAGACAAGAGTTTCCCAATAAAAGTCCTGGGGTAGCAACGGAGACAAACACACAAAGGAACCATGGAGCTGGAGTGCCATCTAGTGGGTTTCACTGGCAACTCCAGCTGAGGTGTTACATGTATTATGCAATTAGGCACATTAAAATTATTTCTTGAGTATCATATGACACTGAAGACTGAAGTAATGATGCTGAAAATTCACCTTTGCCATTACAATAATAAATGGCATTTTAAAATATATTAAGAATATGAAATTTATTTAACATTATAATAATATTTCACTATATTACTGTATTTCTTATCAAATAAATGCAGCATTGGTGAGATGTCCAAAACGTATCCAAAACTTTAACTATTTGCCAGTAAAAACAAGTTATAATATTTAATGCAAGTGTAAAAGAGAAAATGTTTGGATATGTGTTATCCAAACAGGCGTCATAATAGTTCCAAGAAGAAACTTGGCTCACATCTTCTAATCTATTTTTATGGTTTGCAGCCACTTTTACTCAGCCAGTACAGTTAATAATATAGCCTCCTATTTGTTTTATTTGGTGTCCTGAGAGAGAAGATGCAAAAAGAAAAGAGAGGAACAAAATAAAATAGGAAAAAGCTAAAAAAAAATGGATCACAAATTCAAGCATTTGAGTATCCCTATCAGCCATCGTCAGCAGTCTACCCCCCTCTGTGGGGCTCCAGGGACAGCAGAAATGGATGGATGGAGTGAGGCATTATGTGAATGTGTTGAGCCAGCAGACAGACAACTGTTTTCTTAGGCAGTAGTCTTTCTTTTCTTTGGCCAGGCACATTATTATGACAGCACACCCAGTTGCTTCAGTTTCACTGTAGTCTCTCTTCTTCTACAGAAGGCCAGGAAGGACAATTGTCCTCGATTCTGATCTGCTGCCTGCAGCTGAAAATTTTACTTTGATTTGCATTGTAGTCCATGCTCAGAATGCAGAATGAAGCCTTTGACTCTTTGGAGAAGTGTGTATTATAATACTTATTTTGCATATTTTTTCCTTTCCTTTGGAGTTGTGAAGAAATGTGCTATGATGTTTTTAAGCAGTTGGATAATAAAAAAAATGGTTTTACATTGAATGTGCTAAAAAAGTAAGTTGTAGTTTACACTGAAGGAGAAACCAGAAGCATTAAAGTGCATAATGTCACCAAAGAGCTGCCAGAACACCCTATAGCGTATCAGGATGTCATGGGAGCTTGATGCAAGTCTTCATAATCATATTCAGTCTTTGAATTACTAAAAATGTCTTACACTTAATTTTGATATTTTTCAACAGGCTTCCAGAGGTCCGGATCTCAGATAACGGCCCTTATGAATGCCATGTAGGAATCTATGACCGAGCAACACGGGAGAAGGTCGTTCTGGCATCAGGGAACGTTTTGCTTACGGTGATGTGTAAGTATGAATGCATTTCTGAATATTTCCTTCTGTGTTTTCTCTCCATCAAGCTTGTGGAACAGCATGCACTAATTTGAAACATCTTCATACAAGAGGATGTAGCTGTACAGAACTAAGTGGTGCATAATTTGTTCGACTTTTGACATTAAGTAGTCGAATGGAAAGTGCCAGCCATGCATTGAAAAACTGACCCCCAATCTCTTTTATTGTCCTTTAACTCATCGCCTGAGGTTTTGAAGTGCTTTATCGTGTGTTTGTTATTTGAAAGTCTGCCGTATTTTCTCTGTTAGAGCTTGGCAGGTTTGTCCAGAATGGGCTGATCATTAAGACTGTCTCCATGTGATAAGGACCTTTGAATGGGAGGTAGAGCCACGTCTTTATGTGTGTATGCATGTGTAATTCATAACACTTTACTTTGAACTTCCCCACTTGCTGCTTATATTCATGCTGTGCTGCAAAGCACCATTTGGGAAACTCGGAGGCGATGAAAATGCAAAGATTACAAAGAGAGTTGATTTGAAAGAGAGAAAGAGAATTATTGCCAAGTATTTGCACATACAAGGAATTTGATTTGGTGTCTATCTGAGTGTCCCACTTCAGGTCCTGGGAGATGATGGTCCCCAGGAACCTGAATGGCTGAAGTGCTGTCCATGATGGTACTTGGGGGGAGAGCAGGGTTTTTTTTTTCCTGAAGTCCACTATCGTTTTGAGCGTGTTGAGCTCCAAGTTGTTAAGACTGCACCAGATAGCAAGCTCTTTAACCTCCTGTCTGTAAGCAGACTCGTCACTGTCCTGGATGAGACCGATGAGTGTGGTGTCGTCTGCAAACTTCAGGAGTTTTACAGAGGGGTCTTTAGAGGTGCAGTCGTTGGGGTAGAGGGAGAAGAGCAGTGGGGAGAGAACACAGCCCTGAGGGGCACCAGTGCTAGTCATATGGGTGCTGGATGTGATTTTACCCATTCTCACTAGCTGTTGCCAGAAATCCACTGACAGAAAGAGCTAGGGACAGAGAGCTGGGTTAGTTTGGTCTGCAGGAGTGTTGGGATGATGATGTTGAAAGTGTAGATGAAATCCACAAACAAGATCCTCACATAAGTCCCTGGTCTGTCCAGTTGTTGCAGTATGTAATGCAGTCCCATATTGACTGCGTCATCCACAGACCTGTTTGTACTGTCCAGTGATGTCCTTCAGATAATCCAACACCAACCTCTCAAGAGAATTAATGACCACAGATGTTAGTGCCATCGGTCTGTAGTCATTAAGTCCTGTTATCCTGGGTTTCTTTGGGACGGGAATGATGGTGGACTTGAAGCAGGTAGGAACTTCGCACAGGCTGGAGTCACACCGCCTGGGCCTGGTGCCTTTATACTTTTGTTCTTCCTGAAGACCTGACACACATTGTCTTTTCTAAACTCAAGGGCATGTGTGGGGGAAAGGGGGTTTGACGGAGGTGTTAATGGTTGAGTGAAGAGATGTTATGGTCGGGTGTGGGGTGTTAGACTAGGAGTTTCAAATCTACAGGAAAAATCATTCAGGTCTTCAGCAAGTTGTTGATTGGCCTCAGTGCTGGGGGATGGTGTCTTGTAGCTAGCGATGGCTTTCAGGCCTTTCCACACTGAAGCTGTGTCACTGGAAATAAACTGATCTTCCAACATTTTTGCGTAGCTCCTCTTAGCCGCTTTAAACTCCGTATTCTGTGTTTTTATGGCCTAATTGAAGACTATGTTCCCTTTCATGTAGGTGTCCTCTTTGGCCTGACAAAGATGTCTGAGTTTGTGAACCATGGCTTGTCGTTATTGAATGTTAAATGAGTAGGGATGCATAAATCCTCACAGAAACTGATATATGATGTTACAGTCTCTGTGAGCTCGTCCAGATCGTTGGTGTAAGTTGGTATAAGATGAACCCGGCAGTAATCAGAAAGTCCTAAAGCTGCTCTGGGGACAGAGTAATATCAATCCTTAATTGTGGTGTAACAGTGATCCAAAATTACTGTCTCTGGTTGGACATGTAACATGCTGTCTGTATTTTTTTTAGCGCAAGGGAGAGATTTGCTTTGTTAAAACTCTGTGGTGCGATCGGGTTAAAACCCCGTTGACTCTGTGGTGCGATCCGCTCCAAACAGCTGGACCAGCAGACTTAACGCGCTATCCGGCGTTGCAGCATTCTGCCAGGTTTCCTTGAAACAAAGAGCAGGCAAGGGTAAAAACATCCTTATTTATTCAGGAAAGCAGAAGGAGTTTGTCCGCTTTGTTCGGTAGAGAGCGGAGATTCACCAGATGAATGCTCGGCTAACTAACAAAGAACAACGGTAGCACTTTACAATAACAGTACATGAATTATCATGTACTAATACATGAATTAACAATTTCTTGACTATAAACTAACGATGAGTTAAGACATGTATTAATCAAGAACTAACTTAACTACGGCATTACTCTGAATTGCTGCATGAATAATGCCAACTTAATTACTTCTTAGTTACTGCATGTTAGTTAATGTATTAATTATCAATTTATGGTAATCTAAATCAAACATGATTTAATGGCACAAAACTGTTTATAGATCTGCCACCTGCAGCTGTCACGTCATGAATTCATGAGTTGTTAATGTATCATTATGTCATGACTTTACTTGGGGG
>JAUMHI010000052.1:9339432-9359553 GCA_032359435.1 Enteromius unitaeniatus
TGTCACGTCATGAATTCATGAGTTGTTAATGTATCATTATGTCATGACTTTACTTGGGGGGGGGCACATTATTACTAACTCTTCATTAATTACTTATAAAGTAACATGAATTCATGACTTGTTAACATCCTTAAAAAGTTATCAACTACAAATTTTTCATGCATATTCAGCTCATCGAAATCAGATATTTGGTGCTTTTCGGTGATGTGTAAAGAAGTGGAAGAACAGAGGACCTGTGGCTGCATTTGGATGGAGAAGTTTAACGGTATGAGGAAAGTTGACATTTTGAAGAGGCAATAGTGGCCCCAAAGAAAAGCAAGAGCACAAGAGAAACATCTGACTTCAGTGCAATATTATGATATAATAACAGTAAACTAATCTATAACATAACCAAAGCGATAATCATCTTAATTATAGTGAAAATGTTATTTTAGGACAGCAGCAGTGGAATCGCTCAAAACAGAATGAGATGAACTTGTTTTCCATTATGAATGCATTATTGTTTGTTGGATGAGTTAGGTTAAGAGTAAATATTGCAATAAATTCTCTGTCATTTACTGATGTTTGTGACAGCTGCAGGTGGCAGATCTATAAGCAATTTTGTGCCATTAAAGCATGTTTGATTAGTTTACCACAAATTGTTAATTAACACATTAACTAACATGCAGTAACTAACATGTAATTAAGGTGGCGTTATTCATGCAGTCCTGTCATAGTTAGGTTAGTTCTTGGTTAATTGATGTCTTAACTTATCGTTAGTTTATAGTCAAGTAATTGTTAATTCATGTATTAGTACATGATAATTCACTTTTTTCACAATTGTACTGTTATTGTAAAGTGTTACCAGAAAAACAGTAAAAAAAAAACTGGAGAGCAAAACACAGAGGCTGCCATCTGCGGCGCCATCTTGTCTGCTTATAATTTCAACAAATCTAAAATTAAAATAAGTAAATGGAGCTGCATGATAATTTCCAAATAGTTTCATGCTAACCAAAGGCTGTAATTGAATTCAATAAAAATATAGTTACTTTTAATTGTTATAATAAAATATACTCTTTTTTTTATTTCACAGTATGATTGTAATTTCCAACAGTAATATATTTCTACAGTTTAAACATACTACACGTAATAAACATAATAATAATAATATCATAATGAACATTAACACATAAATGTGTTGTTAATTTATTGAAATAGCATTTACAACTCATAGGGTACTTAAATATTTTATGGCTCAGCTGGCAAAAAAAGTTTGATAAGTTTTATCATTAGCAATCATTAGCTCTCTATGGCCAAATCAGCCGCCACAAAGGGATTATTTATTACTGCACTTGTCTTGATTGATGCTTGAAGGTGTTTTCTTTCATCTGTTGCTTCAACCCTCTGTGTCTATCTAAAACAAGGGCCCTCATGTACACTCTGCACACTTCTATAGCCATTAGCCAGACATTAACATGATGACAGCCAGCCTATCGGAGCATGTCTTGGTTCACCCACTTGTCTGAGATGCAGTATGGTGTTAATAATGAATCTCATAATTTTTCAGCTCAATGTTAAAATGAACAAATATGAAAGTGTGTGGTCCTCAGGCTGATAGTTCTATCCTGGAAAGCTGCTGAGCTCTCTGATAAGACAACCTGGAAGTCGGTGAAAAGCCCTAGAAGGGCTCATGTGAATAAATATGCCCCTGAATAAAGAGCGCCACTTCCAGCCCCTTGAGCTTGAGAACACAACCTAGTATGAACGAATTACATGCCCGTCGGAAGCTTTGTCGATGGTAGAGTTGATGTTAATGTGTTGCTCTTTATCAATACAAGATGTTTTGAAGAATCCAGCTTGTAATTGGATAGGAATCGAAAGAAAGTGTGTGCGCCTCGTAAATCCCTACACCTCTACAGGGAAGAATAATTGCCATCTAAGCTGAAACAGAATTATTCATAACCTATTAGTGTGGCAAGTTCACCGGGTGGAGGGGAGAATAAAATTCACAACAAGAATTAAAATGAGTGAAAAAAGTTCATTAATAGGAAACCTTGTGAAGACAGTATTTTAATTTGCTAAAGGACGTCATAAATAAGAATGTCCATTTAAAAAAAAAAAATTGTCTAGAAATTTTATAATTTATTTTTAGGCCTAGAATTCAAAGTATTGGGGTCTCTGAGACCACCTTCATGCTAATTCAAAAGTCTGGGTTGACTCTTGAACTTCAACTTTAGAGATGGTTTATTTAGAGAGGCAGTGTTGAATTTGAATGTCATGTGAGACACATTACTTTTGCTTATTAACTCAGGTGCTTGAAACATGCACACTAAAAGTTTTACCCTTGTCCAGTGTCTGCACTTTTTTCTCTTCAGAAGTTATTACGGATAAAATAAAAACCATGTAGTCAACATGTAAAAAACAAGCATTATTTGGGTTTAATAATGTAATTTGGGCTTAAAACTAATGGCACTATTTATTTGCACATGCTGTATGCATTTTATTTGAATAATTTATTTTGTAGTCCATGATCAACAGAAAATATTTTCTAATGGAGACAATGGTGTTGCATGAAGATTAATTTCAATGGAAATGGCCATTTTTGCATTGAAATGAATTTCATTTAAATTATTACAGCAATATTTCAGTGCAATTTGCACCTGGTTAAACTGTTTTGCAGGCTATTAGCAGATAAGCCATTGGTTTTTCTAGAAAATATATTGTTTAGTGATTCGCCTCTGTGTGTGTATGCAGGAAGTCATTGGCAAAGGTCACAGGAAAGTGACACAACACATGTATGTAGCCATACATAGCATTTTCCATTTTAGTCTGTGCTGAAAATGTTCTCTCACCGCTGATGTTTGTCCTGTCATTTGTGGCTGTGGGGCCATCGATTGCCTTATCATCGACAAACAGAGATGTCCTCATCTCATTATAATGATGATGTTTGTTCTTGCTCATTTCATAAAAAGTCTGCTCCACATATCTCTAACTGCATTTGCCAACACATCACAGGCTGACAGGCCCTCAGAGTCAGCTTTTACTTGTGTACACTTCTTGCTATTTATTTATTTATTTGAAATTGATGCATATAATTCTTTTCTTGAGGCTAAACGGTATGCTAAACTGCAGCACTTAATAGCAGAAGAGATGACCTTAGAAAAACCTTTGAGGTAAGTCAGTTGAGCAAGTTATTAGTTCAATTAAATTCTATATTCAGTAAAAGTAGTCCCACTGGCTGTAAAGGCTTAAAGTTGAAAATACTCTGATGAATTAAGACTAATTAATTTCTTTTGTCCACTACTACCTTTTAATTATTAATTATATTTAATTAAAGCAGATTTAATGAACCAAGAGTAATTGAGAAGAAGACCGTGTAGCCAAGTAAAAGGGTTAATGAAGTGTACTCCGGGTTACATATTATGAAATACATGTGCAACTGGCGACAATATAGATTATACACTTGGTGCACCGTAAAATATTGGACTGAAAAAAGCACTTATCAAAACCCATATTCTTTACAGTATACTGCAGTATACCTCCTTTATAACCAAAACCAAATGCTCCTTATAAAAAATTAAATGTAATATTGTAGTAGTTAACTAAATAGAAATAAAAGGAAAAAATTAGTTTTTAAATGGAACTCCGTTGCAATCAATTTGTACGTTTTTTTGTTTTTTTTTTAAGTTCAGAAAGAAGAGAGTGTCCACATTTTCTTTCTTCTTTCTTTTTTGTTTTTTTTTTAAGTTCAGAAAGAAGAGAGTGTCCACATTTTCTTCAGACAGAGCAGATCGTGTCTTCAACACACGGGCCACTGTTGTGCTTCAGCTAAAAAAGGTCACAATCTTTCTGTTCTTTGCTAGGAGGGCTCAATAACATTTAGCATTCTTTTAAAACCTGCATTAAAACCCGTGTCTATGAATGTACCGATCGCTGTTACTGATCGATTGTTTTGCCCTGTTCGAATCTGTTCGAAATGCCTCCCTGAATGTGGCGGGGATAGTTTGTAATGTGCGTGTTTCTAGTTTTCGTCTGTTTGGGGGTGGGAGGGACAGTCAACATGTAGCCTGTCCCATCATTTGGGCTGCCTTGTTGAGTGTAGCACTGAAAACATTATATTTTACACACTTTATTCTCTCCTTTTTGTCTTTTCCAAATATAAAAGTATTAGTCTGAATCGTTCGGTTTGTAATGTGTACCAAACCGAAAGCCTCGCACCGAACAGTTCAATACAAATACGCGCATTGTTACACCCTTACTGTTTACTAGTAGTAACATTTTCTGTTGGTCATGACTGCAGTTATTCATCAAATGAAGAAGAAGCACACTTGCTGTATTTTATGAGCCGGCTCAGAAGCGATGCTGAAGAGACTTTGCATAGTACGCTTAAATGGATTGCCTTCTTTTCATAATCTAGCTCTCTGGTCTGCAAGATGGAGAATATGGGGTACAAATTGTGTTCAGCACCAATTTACTGGGTGTGTTTGCGCTGTTACATGATTTGCATAATTCCTTTAGTGAACCAGGCATTAAAACAGCACAGGCGGTGCATAAAAACAAACAAAACTATCAATGTGCGTGCGACTCATTCTTGGTAAATTTCCCCCCTAGGGCACAAAAGCAATCAAGGCTCAAGGATCGTCCCTTGCTAATTCAAGTCTTTTGATTACCATTAAAGATCTTTAAACATGAGGATAGGCTACACTGATAGCAAACAGGTCTTTACGAGGGAAATTGCATGTGCAAACTGATTTAGCTTTTTAGTTCAGTTTAGTGAAGACTGAAAAATACTCAACTGCCAAACCCCTGCATGTCTGCATACATTTTGTGTTCACATCC
Organism: Enteromius unitaeniatus; assembly: GCA_032359435.1. NCBI lineage: Eukaryota > Metazoa > Chordata > Actinopteri > Cypriniformes > Cyprinidae > Enteromius > Enteromius unitaeniatus. Next base: position 9,344,251 of record JAUMHI010000052.1, read on the forward strand.
CGTAACTGTGCAAATACTTTGTTTTAACCTTTGCAGAGTGCGAGGAAGTAATTGAGAGGACATCCTTCACGATACATGAGGGCCTTGTATTTATATACACATTCAAAAAAGAAAACGAGAGAGCTGGAGGCAAAGAGAACGATGAACCGGGGGTGCTTGGGGAGCAATTACTCCTTCTTCCCATAAACTGGTATTCACTTCAATTACGGCACCCAACTTTAATCAAGCAGTGTGTATATATAGCCGTGCAGCTTTTATAAATGGAGGAATTAATGACACCTTGCTGCAGCACAAACATGAAGGAGTTTGGAGACTGCGTTTAGTGTAGGAGCAGCTGCGATAGAGGTGGGGTAGAGGGTTGATAGATAGCTGTAGAGCGTCTGTGAGAGTTTGTGTGTGTGTGCACGCACAGCGATCCTCATATGTTTGGACCCAGACCAAGAGATCCAGGCCTTGTCCTGAGACCGTGGAAGGATGTCAGTGCCAAAATGCCAGGATATCGCTCTTGAGGATACTGTATTCATCATATTCATCTCTGAGCAGGCGTAATGTACGCAAGGCTACCATGGGGCTCCAGTCCTCTGTCTTCATCTGGCCTCTAAGAAAAACTCATTATTCTAAATTCACTTGTTTCAATGTTCCCCGTTTCCTTAAAAGGCTGCCGGGTCATCGTTTGTACATTGCGGCTGGATCTTACATTTTTTATCATAAAATGAATGGTTTGAAAAACATCTGAACAGAATGATAACATTTATAAAAGCTTAATTTTAGACATGATGTCTGACCACCTGCCATTTGCTCTTTGATGGTGGAAAGATCTTTTTTGCATTTGTTTTGCTAGCTTAGCAGGAGTCTCGTTTAAAAGAAAGAGTGATGCTTTTGAAAAGCCAATGAATTATTAAATCCGTCTGAGGGGGAACACAACAAAAACAGTGATAAGTGAAAATAAACAACCGTCAACTGTTCCAACGTTTGTTGGATTTCCAAACTAAGTCTAGCCTGTGCATTTTCTTAAATTACACTGAAGATTTGGTGGTCTGTTTCCTTTCAACTTTGAGGTCTTCAGAGGACACGTTTGGTGCCTTGTCAGTTCGAAGCCTCTGAAATAGAGAGGAGGTGAGATTTAATAATTTGTGCTTTTGCTACACTATGACCTGTTGCCTTTCCAATTCCATGTAGATCATTTTGTCTTTTGTGTTGCTGAGAGAAAGCGTTAGGAGAACTGAGCGGTATAAACATCAGCTGCAACCCTGAGGTCACATCATGAGGGTCCTTGCGCCTGAGAATAGACAGTTAATATATCTTCAGTTGCCAAGTAGTTGAGGATGTTGCAGCTTGCAGACTTAAGCAATAACTGTATTATGTCTGGGTTCCGTCAGATTCTGTGGAGTAGTTAAATGATAAATCAGATTTTTCCATTTATCTGTATATTAACATTGGTTAATTGGTTGTTTAAATGTGATATATATTGATATTGTATATATTATATGTATATATAATATTTATATATATTTATATAAATATAATATATGTATATATATATATATATATATATATTTTATGCATTCGTTGTAACTAATTTAATTGAAAACGGTTCACTTCTGGTTAGAAAACAAACACATGTTTGCTTTTGAAGACCAGAGGTGTTCAATGACCTTTGGTCATCTGAGAGCATCAAGGGAAGAATGAACCTGTTATGAAGCTACTGTATATGAAGTGATGTCAAACCCTATTTCTCTTTTAATGAGAAGATGATTCATTAGCCCCTGATTACAGCACTATAGAGAATTGAACGCTGTATTTTATGCAAAGGATAATGTACAGCCAAAAGTCAATTGATGTAAAATAACCCCAAAGAGGCTTAGGGTTTTTAATTACCCAGAAGGGCATTTTTTTATTACCTTGAACCGGCTTGCTCCCTCTACTTTGGCTTCTTTATTCCAGGTTTGCATGCCACATTTATGTTTTTTACAGTTATTTCATGCATTGTAGGGATTCGTGGTTGAAAACAACAAGGAAATTTGCATATTATTAATTATAGAGCACTATACAGGCACATCTGTGCATTTTATGCCATGTCTGCATTTAATCCAGTGGACCGTAAGAAGCAGACATTATGCAGATAGCAGCACTTACAACCAATCAAAGTGAAGTTAGGGCAGCTATATGCGCTCTGTTCTATGGGTTTTGTTTAAATATCTAACATACAAGCAAACAATTAAAATCAAGTGCACAACATAACACAACAGCTTAATGAGCATTTATAACACAAGCATTTATAAATGGGCCAGAAGGCCCTGAAGTGCTCGCAGATGTTGGAGCAATGTCCCGTGTCATTTTATACATGTATTCAAAGTGTTCACTTGACGTCTCACTTTAAGTATAAAGGAGCCAAAAGAATGACACACAGCGTTTGTTCTCACATGCTGTGCTATTGTTTATCAGATTACATTAGGAGTGAGTGCAATGCCTGCAGAGGATTTGCTATTATTTTCCCTGCATGAATTGAGAGCTGTTTATTAGAGTCTGGACGAATGCACTCCTGTGAATGATTGTTACTCAGAAAATGATGCCCAGCGTGGTCAAGGCATGTGACCAATAAACTGTACTTGGATTTAAACAGAATAGGACTTTTGAAGGGGTCATTTCAATATTCTGTATCCCTGTGAGTCATCTATGTAATATATGTTTTAGAAAATTACAGCCGGTACCATCCACAGCAGAACAGATACTTGATTTCTGTTTTAAAATGTTAGATTTTTTCTCGTAATTGTGATTTATATCTCGCATTTCTGAGAAAAAAAATGCAGAATTGTGAGTTTGTATCATGCAGTTCTGACTTTATAACAAAAAAAAAGGTTATTGCACCTTTTTATTTCACAATCTCACTTTTTTTGCAATAACCTTTTTTTATTTTTCTATTCTGTTTGTACTCAAATTTAACACTACTTATTGTAAAGAAACATTTCAAGTTGTACATTAAGTAAATTTATTAAAATTATTGTACTGAATGAACAGGAATTAACTGAAAAGCAGTATATTTATAAAAGAGCATATAGCCTTCATGTCAAAATGATTAATTGTCAGCTGAGGATATCTAAGTGAACAAAACTGAATTAAACCTTAATGCATATTTTTACTTCTTTAATAATAATGTGGCATCTATAAACCAATGAATCATCATGTGAATCTTTATGGTCTCATAAGTTTATTTTAAAATTATGTTGTGTTCCAAACAATCTCAAATGTAAGTTTACATTTGCAAATTACGTTTTTACTGAACTGAGCAAGGGTTCAAGTGTTCAGAGCAAACATCGCTTGGAGCCTGTGACCTTCAGCAAATTGAGAGATATTCGTGAAAGCTGCTAAATAATCTCTGAAGTTTTATCTTCAAATACTGAAAAAAACTTTTAACTAAATTTTGCTTTGACAAATAACCTTGGATATGTGTAATTAAGCAAGTGAGCACATGCAGGTACCTGAATGTTACATTTTATCCTGATCTTTGAATAAAATATTACTGAAATATCCTTCAGCTACCTAACAACAAGTGTCTTTGTTGACACAATCAACATTGATTTTCATTTTCTTGGTGTTGTTTTTGGGTGAAATCACTTCTGCTTCACATAAAGCCTCTTCTCTCCTCTCTCCTGTTGTGGTTAGAGGTTTTCACCTCGCAGCCGTTCACTTTGTACACCCCCATCTCCCAGCAGGCCATCATCACAAGCTGGGCTTCTCTCCTCACGTTGGCCTGTCCTGATGGAGGAAGAACATCACCTCCCAAGAGAGCTGCTGATTGAAGCAGATGATGAGCTAGAGAAACCTATTCCCCCCTCTCCCACCGCAGTGACGCAAGTTATTGAAAATACGCCTCGTTCAAAGCTCTCTGTTGCTTTTCAACCTCCAAGACATATGCAGGCATATATAATGCATAACATATAGCGAGCAAGTCCATCCTTGATTTTGGCTTTGTGCTCTGGAAGTGTATTATATGCATGAGTGCTTTAGCTTAGCTTTTTGTTTCCCTCGAGTCTACTCAGATGCATGAACTTGACACATAATGCAAAACACAAAAAATCAGACTCTGCCTAATCTGAGCCAAGTCTCGTCCCCAAAGGTTCTCTCTGCATCACATCACAGCTCGACAAAGTCAGGATTTTGTCCCTCAAAGGGAGCGCGTCACTTTGGCGAATGTCACATGTCATATGCCAACCTTCCGTGGCTGCCGCTTGAAATTAATATGTGAGGCAGTCATATTTTTGGAGCCGGTCCCAATGCATCTTTCGCAGGGGCAGCTGTTGCCTGGCGGTGACACACACAAACATTCACAAACACATGGCGATATGGGTTCAAGGACTCATAGATGCCGCCCATAGGCATGTAGCTAATGCATTTGTTTTCACTCTGCCAGCTTTCCCAAAGTTTGAATACAAATTAGAGAAGAGAAGCTGGAATCCACACTGGATTTGGCATACCTCCTCCCACAACTCCGTCAGGTTTGCTCCTGAACAACTCTGTCCCACCAGGCTGCTGTTTTTTAATTGACTAAATGGAAAAGCCATGTTCCGTCTGGATGCCGAGGCAGTGTCTGGCAGCGTGTGGAGTCACATTTGTAATGAGCCTCCTTTAGAACGTATTATATATTAACTTTTTTTTTACCCTCACCTGTTGAAATGAAATTTTATTTGTGTTTTTTGTGATATGCATTTAACAGAAAATGTTTTTTTGCATAGGGAGCAATTCACTAAAAATGGCACCTTGTACTCCAAACGAAGACTTCATCGTTCCGTTCCGTTGAATGTGACTTTGCCCGAAAGCTCAGAGTCACTTCATCCAACCTAATGTGACTTAGCGATTGTAAAGTGGAAACGAGGTCTCCACCTGAGTTACAATTATAGCAGGACTATTTCTGCTGGAACATGGGAGGTTATCTCTGGACAGTTTCTGTGGTCTGCTTAACTGAAAAGACAAAGCACAGCGTCTGTTTAGCGCTGTGATTAATGCAGTGGAATCTGTGTCCTTATGGCGGAATTTGGATATGCATCTATACAGCCTGGTGTTATTTTAAGTCTCTGTGGAGGCTGATGGTGTTGTAAAAAGGTACATGGTGATACATTATGCCCCCTTTTTTCCTTCTCTCTGGCAGGACTCAGGAAGTGCTTCATGAATTATTGTTGCCAAACCTGTTATCTATTCATGACAGGTAATTACTCAGTAGAAATATGGCTACCTTAACACCATCTGCACTTTGTCAGAATCGCTCATTTCATAGGTATGCCACATTAATTGATGGATAGTTTATAACATGGGCAAAGAGGATGGACAGCGATAATGCACGATTAGTTTTACGCAATCAAGCTTTTTATCATTAACATGACCTTCTAACCATGTGCTCGACTCCCATTTGTTATTTTGCACCGCTGAGCCTGAGGGCAAACTTGGATAGCTGCCCCAGCTACGCTTGGCTGTAAACAAATAAACAAACGGCATAATGTGCACATCATCACCCTTTTAAATCAACCAAATGATACTTGGCACCTGCCAGAGTGCGTCCTTTTAGTGGCGGGAGAAGATGCGAACGAGTCGTGTCAGGAATGGCTTGGTGCAATTAGGGTGTCAGCTTGCTTTATGACGTTTGGTGACAAAGACGTTTTGGTCTCTGTCAAAGCCGGTGTATAGAGTTGTAAATGCATGTACGATATCTGTGTATGTGAATGGAATTATCTCGGACAACAATGGAAGTCTCTCAGTCAGCTTATAACCTGATGAATACGAAGTGCCGTTCTGCTGTCATGAGTCTGTGGAGAGATCACATTTAAACTAGCTGTAGAACAAAATGTTAATGGCAGTAAACAGCTTAAGTGACAGCATTAAATAACCCTGAAGTGAGGCCCTCCAGCTAAAAGAGCTGTCTGCAAAAGCCTTTGGCAGTAAAAAACAAAGTTCTGGATAATTTACTGCAAGAGATGCATATCCGTCCCTGATTATTTTTTTAAGATTATTGCTGATAAAACAATATTAGAGAATAGGATTGTTGATGAATATATTGCATATATTGCAAAAAAAAAAAAAAGAGAATTTACCCTTACGTTTACATTTAGCCTTGTGTCATCTACTCTTTCTTCTGTGAACATAAAGACATTTTGAAGATTGTTTCAGCTTTTGGAGCATTTCCACAGAAAATGAGCATTCATTCAGCATGTAATTGTGAAAGAATAAGTATAATTAGGTTTCTTATTCTGGGGTTCATCTCTAATAGCCAGGGGTATACAGAAAATCCAGGGACATTATAAACAGTCTGAGCTTGAAGTATTTTACCAGTTGTTTTCTCTATTGGCATTCCAAAAAAGTATTATTGTAGCTCAAACCATAGAGCTTTTTCTGAAATCCATTTATTCGGCATGGACACATTAAATTGTGTAAAAGTGACAATAAAGAAATTAATAATGTTATACAAGATTTATATTTCAAATAAACACTGTTCATTTGAACTTTCTGTTCATTAAAAATCCTGAAAAATGCATATTATTCTTCCATCAACCATTTTTAGCATGCAGGACTGATTTGAACATGTTTTGACATGTGACTGGAATAATGGCTAAAGGAAACTCAGCTTTGTGGTAATAGAACTTCATAATAAATTAAAACAGAAACCAGTGGTTCAATTATGACACTTTCACAGTTAAAAGTCATAATATAAAAATATAATATATTTAAAGTGTTATCAGGGGCGGATTTAGAGAATTTGGGGCCTCGGATATAAGAAATATAGGAATGGGGCCCTATTTTTGCACACATTTACAGTTGTTTGCTGCTGCACAATGTTGCCACATAGTTATGTCAAGTTTTTGTTTATACATTTTCATGTACATATTACCAATTCTCAATAAATCTAATTTCATTGATGCATGCAGATGGTTGTTGTGGTAATTAACACCGTAAATAGAAACTGTTCGTGTGTAATGTCGCTTAATGCGCATCTTATGTATGAAAAGCATTTTGGGGGCCCCTTGGCTTTTGGAGGCAGTCACCTACCTTTCATATTCTTCATGGGATTTAGGTGGTAACAGGTTTTTTTTTTGGAGGTTTATAAATATTTTGGGTCAAAGGGTTCTTGGTTTAAGATTTTGAGAAACCTTTACAGTTGTTTTGGCTGAGACAGTCATCAAAACAGTCTTCTTGGTTGATCTGCGTTTTTACCTGGAACCTATTTCAAATAGCAGGTGTGTTTTGAACCTTCACTGCCTCTTGAGCGTGTGTGTTTGTTGAGTTTTCCTTGTTGTCTCTTAATATATGGAAATAAGTATGAATTATTCTTTTAATGTTCTATGCAAATGAGACATCACTGGAAGCATGTTGACCTGCTGATGAATAGCTTCTTGCCATTTAATGAGTTACAAATAACTACACTTAGTAAATGTCAGCGTTTCGTCTTCTGCCCACCGAGTAGCAGTCTGGACTGTCTAATTATTGCTCATGTGAACATGTGTTGGGTGGACACTAAAAAAACCTGGGCTGCAGATATTTATTTCTCTGGAGCTTAAAGTGGTTTTGAGATGCAGGGGCGTATGTTTTAGAATATCAGGAGAGAGATACTTGAAGAGATAGTTCACCCAATAATTGAACTCAGGCAATATGTTCTTTTTTTTTACATTCTTTTTTTTTTCTGCGAAACACACATGTGACCCTGGACCACAAAACCAGTAATAAGTAGCATGTGTATATTTGTGGCAATAGCCAAAAATACATTCTAAGGGACACAATTATTGAGATTTCCTTTTAAAAAATCATCAGAATAGAAAGTAAAGACCTTGTTCCATAAAGATTTTACATTAAAACATAATTTCTGATTAGTAATATGCATTGCTAAGTGCTTCATTTGGAGAACTATTTTTTTTTAATTTAGATATTTTTCACAATCAGATTCCTGATTATAACAGTTGCATCTCAGCCAAATGTTGTCCTAACCTAACGAACCATACATCAATGAAAAGCTTATTTATTCAGCTTTCAGCTTATGCAAAAATTGACCCTTATGACTGGTTTTGTGGACTTGGGTCACATATTGGGGAAAAAAGCTTAAGAAGAAGCTGAAATTTACCTTCCAAATGAGCTGTACCTTTAGAAAATTACTTTTGGAAAATTATGTATTAATGGCTAATTTATTAAATATCTTTGCATCTTGCAATATTCTGTAATAGGAGACATCATTTCAACAAAGGTAATTATTGGCTCATTTCTTAAAAAATTTATACGTATGGCTGTATCATTGCTGAGTAATGAAAGTATTAGGAAAAAAAAAATTACTCATGTCCAGAGGCAACCTCTCAGATTTAATTTAGCCTATTTGGCAATCCACTGCATTCAGAATATCCCATGTGAAAAATAGTTTCTCTCTCTCTCTCACTCTGTCTTTCTCTTTATCTCTATTCCCCCCCACCGCACATTCTATGAGGCGGTCAAACAGTCAATGTGGACAGACTCCTGAGTTTTTTAACTCAGGAGTTCATTTTTAATACAATCCCTGTGTCTATGCCTAAATAGCTTGAGACATATAGGGAAATGAAACCTGTGAAGCTCTATGCTGATATACACATGGTGTGGAGGTTCAAGTGGATGTAAACAATTGATTTTTATGGCCCTGGTGTTACTTTTTAACAAGCTGGGTAAACAACAATTCCCCCTCACAAATTCTTTATAGATACTACAAATATACTTTATAATAATCTTGCATGAAAAAAAAATCCAGAGCTGGCACCAAACATATTGTTTTAATTAGAAACAAGAAGTCAAGTTTGGAATATCCATATTTATTCATTAAAATTTTGGAGCCGCAGAAAGAGGAAGAGGTCCTGCCCATCTGTGTGTTTATTAGAGGTTGGAATGGAGATGAAGTTGCTTTCAGTCCTCTTGCTGATAGCTTATTTGCAACATAACAGAGCAATCTTGTTGTTCCAAACACAAGCTCATGCAACAGCATAATCAATGAGCAAAACTCGTAAACTCAAATTCAGGAATAAATTAGCATTCATATCAGTTTCTGATACGCATAGCATAGCGTCATTATAGGACTTGCGTTTTTTTAAAATATATACATTTAAACAACAGCACAGCTTGTTAGCGCCGCATTGACTCCACTGCAGCGGTGTTTCAAGCAGGCAAACAGTGGGAACCATGTGGCAGGTCTCACAGAGGTAGTGGTTCTGGCAGAGACCGAGGTCCACACTGCCAAAGACACCTGCGGGGACTCAAATCTGCACAGTATAGAGCTCTGATCACCTTCCCTCACATTGTTCAAAACTCAAGAACCAGGTTTCTCACACAGCGCTGGACAAACCTGCACTTCTCATGTGTCTTTTGTGCGTCATTAGTAATTATGTCCCCTGCTACGTGTGGTTCCGCGGTACCAGCTCAGGTCAGCTTTTCTGTGAAATGAGGAACAATGAGGAAATAATGAGGGAAGGTGCCATGTGAATGTGCGACCAATTCTGAATTATGTATAACAGAATAATTAGTTTGTTGCCTTTTTCAGCGGAATGGTTTGTTGTGTCTATGCTGTATGTAGCCATATACACTTGGCATTACATTTTGAATTGTTTTATTCACCTTCATTTTGTTCCAGACTGTTTTATTTTATGTTTCTTTTTTTATCTGATTTACAGGAAGATGTAACTTCAAAAATGATTTGTTAGGGATTAGATATCATAACTCTCTCATGTGAATAATATTAATATTTCAGTCAGTTTCATGCTATTTTATTGACCTTTTAGCATAATTGTAAAAATGTCCTCCATTAAATGACAGGTCATGTGTCTTTTAGAAGTGAAATCTTTATCGATTTACTGAAATAAATGTAACAGTGACTTCATTTCATCACAGTTCATCATTTTTTAGCAAAATCATATTACAAAGTGTATGAAATACCTTAGGCTTTTGAGGAACATTTATTTGTATCTCTTAAATAATCATTATAAATGTTTTTTATATGTTTTTTATATTCATTTTTATATTCACTTTTTAAACTATATTACTTCAGAATGCTTGAAATTTGATGCATTATTTATTTATTTATTCATTCCATCAAATAATGCAATGCAATGCTACCTACCTTGTCTAATCCTCTCAAACAGTGATTTCAAATTAATGTATTTTTCATTTATAACTGAAGGTAAACTTCATAGTCCTTTTGCTGATAAAACTGCCTTTTTCTTTTAAATCAACACTGACCTTGCAGAGATTATTTCTCATACACACACTGCAGATACACCAACCTACAGACACTTGGCCAGCATTAATGCCAACTGGCACAGGCCCCATCAGTGTGGAAAAGGAACTTCTCAGTACGAGACATCTTGTCATGCTGAAGTTCATGATAAATTATTAAGTGCCAGCATGACAGCAAAGTTTCGATCAAGATACAGCCGTGTATCTCTGAGGAAGCGCTTAACTAGATTTTATTAAATATCCAAGCTGCAATTTTTTTCTCAAAATGGAATTAATAACTTATATTTTCCATGGAGATAGTTAAGAATTTCTAACAGCCATTAAAAATTGTTGTAACATGACATTTTTTATAACAATGAAGCATATTTTCCTATGTAATTGCAGTTAATGCAATGACTGTGGGGTGCATGTTTGTTTTATTTGTTTGTTTTGCTGTTTTTAAGTATATATATATATATATATATATATATAGATAGATATATGTGTGTGTGTGTGTGTGTGTGTGTGTGTGTGCACCTGGTATTTATTGCCTTATGGGGACCAATTGTTTCCACAAAGATAGGAATACCAGTAAATGTTGACCTTGTGGGGACATTTCTTACGTCCCCATTAGGAAACAAGCTTATAAATCACACAGAAGTTTTTTTGAAAATCTAAAAGTGCACACAGTTTCCTGTAAGGGGTAGGTTTAGGTGTAGTGTCAGTGTAGGACAATACCGCATACAGTCTGTACAGTTTAAACAATATTACGCCTATGGAATGTCCCCATAAAACATGTAAGCCCAACATTTGTGTGTGTGTGTGTGTTTATCATAAAAAAGACACTTAAGGGAAATGGCGTTAAGAAAACAATCTATATTTAACAACTGCTAGTAAATTTGACAAATAATTACAACATTTAAAAGACAACTAACATTTAGTGATATTGAAAATTTGGCACTGACACTATCAGATGGCATAACATGGATTTGTAATGACAATGTAGTAGTAATGGCACTGTTGTCCTCTTATAGCTACAATCTCTCTACACTCTACAAGTACAAAACTGTCACTGGGGCGGTACCTTTTTACAGTACGTTTGTACCTAAAGAGTCCATTTTGGTACCTTAAAGGTACATGTTAATGCTTAAAGTGTACATATTTGAACCTTATAGGTAAAAAAGTGTACCTTTTGAAAAGGGACAGCTTTTGGAACTTTACTTGACTTAGACTGAGAGTCTAAGTAACATATTTCGTTGACGAACTGGTTTGAATCAACACTGAACAAGTTGAATAATGACACTACTGACATGAGCAGAATTGTTTGTAGCCAAACTGTACTTGTTTCATAATGAATGAACTTTACGTAGTTATTGAACTGAACCGAACCAACACAGACTGAAACTGAACCATGGCAGAGTTGCTTTACAGTAGAATTTGGATTTGCCTCCTATTTGCATTGATCCTGCTACGCTCCTCTTTGTTCAGCTTCTTTGAAACAATCTATATTGTATAAAGCCACTTTAAAAAAAGGTGACTTGTCAAAGAACTGGCATGTAACACATGGAATTAAACATTAAAATGTATTGACTGAAGTAGTAATTTCTTGTAAAACATACTCGGGAGATCTTTGTTTTATTTACAACTTCAAAAAAGTGCCTTGCCAAGAAAATCCCATTTATACATACTTTTGGAAAAACAGCTCTGATAAATTGCACTCTGGGAAAAGGCTCTACTGGCAAGGCTTCTATTTGTTTTGTCATGCTGGCCCTGGAGTGGAAACGTCTAGCCTGTACTCCCCTGCTCACGACTAGTAAAACTGGGTCTATGCTCTGGGGCAGGCAAATGGAGCTTTCTGGTGGTTGGAAGCTTTCAGAAAAGCATCATTCTCCATCTGTCTAAATCCTGTGTGGGCCACACCAAGCCTCTTGGCGTGGAGCTCTGAAATATGGAAGTTCAGCTGTACCTCTAAAGCTTTGCGTGCATGTTGACAGGTCGGGGGCTTGGAAACGTCTGTCATCTGGTACGCGATGTCACTCCTCCGTACGGCCGAGAGGGGGTTTGCTCATATGCTGTGGTTACTACAGGACAGTGCTGAGAATTGAATGATGGATCCCAGCGGCTGGGGCCAACTCTCTTTGGCCTCATATAAGTTTATGGCCCCATTTTTCCCTGGTCAGTAAATCTGGTGATATAAAAAAGGTGTCTGGAGCAGATCTTACAGCCATACTGATCAACCAATTTGAACCGCAGAGGAACTTTAAAGGAACCATGGATCTGTGCATTACCCAGCTGCCTTTAAGGGTTTGAGAGGCCAAATCAGAGCAGATTGTGATGGGGACCCCCTGTCAGATAAGAGCAGATTTTAGGGCTATGGGTGCCAGTCGTGGAATTACAGAATCTGCAGTGAGCACTGGGTGCCCATCTGCTACTCTCCTGCACTTTTTCAGCAAAACCCTTTTCTTTGTCCCAGCGCTCCGTCTGTTTTTTTTTTCTAAATCCTCTCCATGTCCCACACGTCTCCATTAAAGCCGGTGCGTTCTGAGTCCAAGCCTGCTTTTAGCAGCCGGGGGCTTCAAAGACGACGGGAAAAGTGACAGTTAAAGCCGCCTATACCCATGACGCATCTTATTTCCTATCACTCGCAAGTCGCTATTGTGTGACCAAGCTTAAGTTGAAGAGGCGGGAAGCCAAGAAACAAATCGACCCAGCTCAGAAAAGAAACTTGGAAGAAAGTTTCAGCATAGTTTTATCTGTTTAACGTGACATTTAAATAACAATAGCCGTGGGCCTTGAAGTTCAGCTTGGCGGTTTGATGAGTCCCAATAGAAGCGGAGCTCGAACAAAAGAGCTGCACAGATGACAGCTTTCACCACAGGGTGATGTGTGAACGAAAGCATACGGTGGCAAATGGACGAATGCATCCAGAAAGGAGCGTGCACTGGTCCACATGGAAACCAGCATCGCTTAGTGGCATCAGTGTGATTAATGAGCCCTGTAACTGGTGAACTTGTACAAAGTGACACCGGCATTTGGCACGGTCTATCAGTCTCAGTCTACCACCTGACAGACAAAGTGCGTTTTGAAGCCCCTGCAACCTAGCGGAGCTGCAGAGGCCCCCTTTCAATGGCAGGCTGCTCCCTTTCTCCCCTAAGAGGAAGGATAGAGCAACCCCGATAAGAGCTGACAGCACAGTAATGACGAATGCAAATGAAAAGGGCGTGGGGTAAATGCAAATGCTAAAAGCACAATGGGCAATGTGATTAAAAAGTGCTCTAGAGCCTTTTATCTCGTGGCACTGCTCGTCCTGGGAACACTATTTCAAAGGGCTGACTCTAGTCTCAGAGCTTCTCTTCACTGCCTTTTCTTTCCCATAAAGGGATTCAAGCTTTGATAGGTTTTGTAGGCCTGCTGTCTATCCCAAGGACTGCCCTCCGAGTCTGCGCTTTGGTGACATAATGACAGGTAGCAGAGGAGCCTGCATTGATACAGACTGAACAAGAGGGTGCGAAGGGATGCTCAAGTATACAATGAGTGTGTCATTTGAGACTGGGCCATAGCTGGTGCCACATAAAGGTAGTCATTTGACATTCAGTCCCACTTTATATTGCGTCCCTAATACATATGTACTTAGTAACTAGATGTGTATGCATGTGTAAGTAACCACTGTGTAAGCTGTAATGTTTGTGTGGCATACCAATAAATCCTATATGTAAGTGAAAATCTGGAAACTTTTAATCATTACTTATTTATTAACACTTTATTTTTAACGTAGAATTAGAGTTTTGGAGAAAAAATAGAAATTTTGTATGTTGGCTTAATTCTGCTAATACACAAGGAGACATTTATTTTTAAACCAATCCATATCTATCTGTGTCTTCTATTTTGTTGTAGTAATGGCTGTTGTAGTAAACTGTATATTTTAGTAGGCAACACATCTGCAGGGGAATTTTACGTTACCACAGATTTGGTAAACATATTCCAGCAATCGAGTTATGTACCACCACTTTTTGAAGAGATAACTCCCGGCAAGTATGTATCTAATAAAGAGAAGATGTTGAGCTGGATTTTTGCTTTTTGTTTGCTGCGGTTGTCATCAGTGGCGGATCCTGTTACAGCAGCAATATTTTTTCCTACACAGCTCTCATCTGCAATCCAATCTTCGTTCCAGTCATATCACTAAGTTACCACCACTCTTGATATACATCCATTGACTTGGTATATATATATATATATATATATATATATATGTGTGTGTGTGTGTGTGTGTGTGTGTGTGTGTGTATGTTTATTTATTTTATTGTTTTGATTGCAAATGCAAAAAAGGGTCTTTTTTTAAATCATGTTATATTTGGATTGAAAAGTATGCAAGATCATCTTCATGTTTGCAAAGCAGTTTTTACTAGTCGAGAGCAGGGGAGTACAGGCTAGACATTTCCACTCCAAGGCCAGAATGCCCTACTACGCTAATCTGATTTTACCAAGTGCAACATTGACAACATTGTGATTAACAAATCAGATTTATACAGTTTAAGCTTACAATCAGTGTTTTGTGCTTGCACATCAGTGTCAGTCATCTATCCTTTCCTCTGATTTTAGGCATTACTCATGAGTAAGTGTAGGTTTAGGTGTAGACATATGGTCAATACTATATTTTTCCATAAATCTAAAAATCTAAATATCTTACTAATAAAATGATAAATTGATACAAATATTTTACTGAAATAAAAGATGTAGAAAAAGATTCTAAAAATATGTAGCGATTTGTATGTTGTAAACCTTGAAATACATCTAAACTGTACATTTTAGCATAAATAAAAACTTACAAAAATGTTTAGTTTTGTGCTTGTAAATGTTACCTATTAGTACTTATGTATAAACATAAGAAAATATGGGCATGAGCATTTTAAGCGATAATTTTTTGGATTGGGATCCCCAGGGATTCTGTGACGCAGCAGTAGGCGGAGTTGGATCCATTTGCGGGCTTTTATTGATACCACACACAAATACAAACAAACAATCAAAAGGGTAATCCAAATCACAAAGCAGTCCAGGCAGAGGGTCGAGGCAGGCAGAGAGAATCAAAGTCGAATAACAGTC
>JAUMHI010000052.1:9379446-9398799 GCA_032359435.1 Enteromius unitaeniatus
TACAAAAAGTGCATTTTATGATGAAATTGATGAAAAAAAACAGGAATTTCTTGATATTTCGCATAGAAAAATACCGCAAATCGGCGAATTTCCCTTGAATAAGGCTCCAAAGAAAAAATCTGCGAAGTCGTGAATCCGTGATAAACGAACCGCGAAGTAGCGAGGGATCACTGTATTGAAGAAAATCGCCTTTAAAGTTGTATTGATGCATACTACTAATCAAAAATCAAGTTTTGATATTGTGGTTGGAAGTTTAACAAAATATCTTCATGCAACATGATCTTTACTAAATGTCCAAATTATACATTCTTTTGTAAGCTATTTCTACAAATATACCCATGCTACTAAGCAATCAATCAATCACCTTAATTTATGTAGCGCTTAATTTATGCCACGCTTTTTATGTTGTGTTTCAAAGCACTGAACTGTACCAAATTGGGGACTAGAGTGTCAGTAATGCATCATGTCATAGTTAAACACTCAATTTTCAGCCAAAAGCATTTCATTATTGAGTCATCATACGGTATTATACATCATCTAATCAGCTTATTTTAAATCCACACTGTTACAAAAGAGTTCGGGAGAAATACAAGTTCACGTGCAAACAGTATTTTAATCAAGGCTCAGGGTCAGGACAATAATAGTCGAGTGCCGGCAGACAACTGGACAGGAGACAAAAACAGAGGCAGAGTCGAAAAACAAAGCAAAAGGTCAAAATACTGTTAAACAGGGTCCTTGGGGAGAGACAAGAGGGAACAACTAGGACAACTAGGAACACGATTGAATTGTAACAACAAACAACGAACCGTACAAACATGCAAACACAGGGGGGGTTTTATACAGATGAAAGTAGGTCAAGGGGTGGAGCAAACAATCAAACACCAGGACAACCAACGAGTGGGTGGAGACATGAGTTCATTGCTTAGAGTCCATGAATGAAAACAGACATAAACATACACACAGTTAATGGAGAGCTGGAGTGCCATCCAAAGTCTTGCTGGCACATCCAGCTGATCGTCACACACACATCTCTTTCACCTAATCAAACATTCTATAGATTTTAAAATTTTGTTAATTACTTACAAAGCCCTGAGTGCTTTAGTTTCTCAATACTTGAGCGAGCTCTTAGCTCATTATAGTCCTGCACATCCGCTGTGTTCTCAAAACTCTGACTGTTTGATAAGACCTAGAATATGAAAATCGACTGTGGGCAGCAGATCCTTTTTCCTATTTAGCACCCAAACTCTGGAGCAATCTTCCTAACACTGTTCGGGAAGCAGACACACTGTCAGTTTAAATCTAGATTAAAGACACATCTCTTTAACCTAGCTTACACGTAACACACTAATGCGCTTCTATTATTCAAATTCTTTAAAGGATTGTTAGGCTGAATTAATTAGATCAGCCGGAACCGGGAACACTCCCCATAACACACAATGTACTTGTTACATTGTAAAAAGAATGTAATCTCAGCTAATACTAGTTTCTTTCTTATTCTGTTTCTCAGTTCCTATCCAGATTAGATGGTGAATCAGCACCAAGAGATGAGACTTGTGGACAGATCACTAGAACCAGACGTGCCCACACATACACACACTATAAGTCCCATGTTTTTTCTCCATTCTCTCACGGATGGGGATTTGGTTCCTTTCTACTGTCGCCTCTGGCTTTCTTAGTTGAGGACACTTAATTTTTAACAATTATCATTGATTTGATTACAGAGACCGCCTCTGCATTTAATTAAAAAATTGTTAAAGTGTTAATCTTGTCATTATACATTGCTATCACTCTGTTCTCCTATTTGATACAGTTTAGTGCTTTCACATAATCTGTATTGTTAAAAGTGATATATAAATAAAATAAAATTTAAATCAAATTACAAACAACCAACTAGGACAGAGGCGACAGCAGCAAGGAACCAAAACTTCATCTGTGAAAAAATGGAGGGGGAAAAAACTTTGGGGAAAACCAGGCTCAGTTGGGGGGCCAGTTCTCCTCTGGCCAGACACCAAGCACTTAATTTCCAGTTCAGTTTCGAACATAGTCATGTCCGATTCCCATTATCTGTCTCTGGGCCTCATCTAGGTGTTCTAGTCTCTGCTGACAGTCAGGGCTGTTGACATCATCACTTTATGCTGATCCACCATTTGATCTGGATATGGACTGAGAAACATAATGAGAGAGAAAGACTAATGTTAGCGTAGATGCCGTTCTTTTTATGATGTAACGAGAACATAGTGTGTTATGGGGTGTATTCCCGCTGATCTAATTAATGCAGCCAAACAATCCTTTGACGGATTTGATTACTAGAACCGTGTTAGTGTGCTATGAGTAAGCCAGGTTAAAGAGATGTGTCTTTAATCTAGATTTAAACTGAAAAGAGTGTATCTACCTTCCAAACAGTGTTAGTGTCATGTATGCCTTCAAGCTCCACTAGAGGGCATCCACCACCACTCCTTTTGGACTCGCCTTTCATTAGTTCTGTAACTCTGGGACGGCCGTAATTTGCCCGACTCCTGGCCATAATTTGGTAACAGGACTGATCAACGGCACTCCTGGCTGTAACTTGGAAATGGGACCGGACAACGGCACTCCTGGCCGTGCTTTTGATACCGGAACCACCAACAGCTCTCCTGGCTGTGAGTCTGAAACCGTAGGAGGCTAGGCAAAATCGCGGTCAATAACAACAGACGAGAAGGTCGAGGCAGGCAGCAAACAATCAAACAACGACAATGCTTTGCGTTTGACTGAGTGTGAATGGGACAGTTAAATAGTGAGAGTGAATGGGTGTGGTAATGAACAACAGCTGACAGTGAGGATTACAGAGTGTGAACAGGTGAGGGTCTGGAGCTTGAGGGCATACATGACAGTTAGGTAGATTGTATTGAGATTGAGAGATTTATTTTTGTTAACACACCTGATTCTGATAATCAATTGCATGAACTGAATTGTGGAATTATGGCACAATAGTCCTGATGTCCACTTCGCAGGGCACTTACATTTGAGTAAAACAAACGTACAAAAAAATGTGCAGATCAGGGGTACACAAGGACTGGAATTGAGAACCGTTTCTAGATTATTACATGTGGGGTTTTTAGGTCCGATAATTAACACTGTTTAATTCTGTTTTGTCAGAATTTAGCAGATAACAAATTACATCACGTCATCCAGTTTTTTATATTGATTATGTATTCCGTTTTTTAATTTGGTGTGTTTCACCGAACATGAAGGCTGCGAAGACATATAGAGCTTAGTATCATCAACATAATAGAAAAATCACAATGTCTCCTGATAATATCTCCCAAGGGTAACATGTAACGCGTAAAAAAAGTAATGGCCCTAGTACTGAGCCTAGTATTAGTATATAGTATATGATACCTCCTCATTCACTGCTACAAACTGATGGCGGTCAGATAAGTACAATGACTTATGACTGCTTTTGTGCTCCAGGGTCACATATTACTTCATAATTAAATTCACTGATTACACTATAACTGTCACCAGTCGCGCCTATGTGGCCCTCTCCGGAACCCTGCAGCGGGAACCTTCACCGTAGTTTTAGTTCCACCCGGACTCTTTTAATCAGCACACCTGGATCGTTTGCACCCACAGGTGCACCGCATTATCTACCCTATATAAACTGAAGGCTGGCGTTAGTTCAACGCGAAGTCTTATTCACCTCTGGTAATATTTCTGAGCGTTTATTCTGGTTTTGATTCTCTGGTTTTTGATTTGGACTGTTGTATCTATTCTTTGATTCTCGCTGCCTGCCCTGACCTTTTTGCTTGTACCTGGATTACTGATTACTGCTGCCTGCCCTGACTTTATCTGCCTGTTCTACGACTCTGATTATCTGCCTTGTCTCTGATACAACTGTTCACCTGTGTACCGATCCCTGCCTGTGTGACTACTCTCACAATAAAGCCTTGCAAATGGATCCAGACGCTCCTAGTGATCTGTCACAATAACAATGACACTTTAAAATAAAGTGACAAACCATATTTTATATATTACAATGCAACAATTTGATGGTAGTGTAAAATATTGTCTTTGTCTTGTCTCCAGAGTCGTTGCAATTCCGAAGCGTGACGGCAAGATCCAGAAGCTGACCAATGCCATGAGAGCCTTCATCTTCACTAATGTGCTGCTTATTGTGTTTGGGATTCTCTCACTCATAGACAACCTACCTCTACAGGTAACAACCTCATACTTGCATATGTACTGGTTTAAGTAGACAGGAATTCTCTCATAACTGTCGCCTCCTTTTTCCAGATTGTGACATTTATTTTGCATACTATGGTACGAGGCTTCATTCACTCATGTTGTGGAGGACTGTATGCCGCTGTGTAAGTACACTCACACACTTACACACATTAAAGTATCTGTTTTTATTTGCTTCCACTAAACCTGTTATTCATTGGTACTGGTGAGTATGGACTACGATGGACTCGTAAGATGGTTATAAAACTGCACATAACTGGATCAAGTTTGCCCTGTTTGTGTATGAAGTATAGAGGATGTGTAAAATTCAGACCCAGTAACATGGATTGTTACCCAGGCAATTGACCATAATGCTAGGCCTGTCACAACTTTTTGTTGTGCGATAAATTGCCAAAAATATAATTAAATTATTGTAATTTTAAGACCATTTTATGCCACTGAATCAGGGCTCGAAATTAACTTTTTTATTTGGTAGCACTGGTCCTTACACAATCCATCGTGTTTAAAATTTAACTGGAAATTAGGTGCTGGGCATCTGGCCAGAGGAGAACTGGACCCAGCTAAGCCTGGTTCTCCCAAGGTTTTTTTTTTCCCCATTCTCTCATGGATGGGGTTTTGGTTCCTTGCCGCTGTCGCCTCTGGCCTCTATTGTCGTCTTGACTACAGAGACCGTCTCGGCATTTGATAAATAAAGTTTAATTCTCGTCATTATACATTACCATTACTATGTTGTTCTATTTGATAATGTTCAGTGCTTTGCTACAATCTGTATTGTTAAAAGCACTATATAAATAAAAAGTGACTTTACTTGACTGGTTCCTTCAAAAAGTTAGGAACACCAGCAAAAAATTAGGAGCACCCACCAAAAATTAATGAGCACCACAACTACAAATTGTATATTAAGAAATTTCTTTAACTTGAAAACAGATTTAGTAAAGGCGAGCTCTTCTTTGGCGATAGTGTATGTGGTGTTAAATTGCCTGATGTCTGACCCTTCTCACATTTTTTATAAGAAATATAATTGTGACGCTAAATTATCAGACAGTGAATCCATTTGCAAGCCGTTTATTACTCGTAGTCGTACAGGCAGAGATCAAACACCATAAACAGATATGAGGGCAAAGAAAAGACAGTACCGGTATCAGGCAGAAGGTCAGGGTATCAGGCAATAATCAACAACAAAAGTCCAGGCGTGGGGCAGGGCAACAGGCAAGAATCGGAGTCGAAAAAGGCAGTCCAGGTAATATCCAAATAAACAGTCCAATAATCCACAAGGGTAAACGCTCTGTGATGTCGGCTAGAACAAAACTTTGTGATTAGTTGTAATGTCCGTGCTGTGTAAATAGTGCTAGAAACGAGCGACACCTGTAGCGGAAGTCAAGCGGTACCACAGGTCAAATAGGTCCGGGTAGGAACTTAGTACTCCGGCGAAGGTTCCTGCTGATGATGGTCTGAGAGAGCCACGGATGTCTGTGTTGTGACAGAGCTACAACGTAGCCAGTGATCCAGAGCGGGTAAGTTGCAGCATTAACCTTCTGCTCGTTCATTGTCACTCTCTCTGCGCTGATGATGTATCCGAGGAAGGAAATGCGTGTTTGATGGAACTCGCATTTTGGTAGTTTTGCATACAACTGGTGTTGGACTAGGCGTTTCAGGACTGCTCTGACGTGTTGTACATGGGAATTGAAATCCTCAGAATAGATCAAGATGTCGTCTATGTAAATAATGACTTGTTATCTCTGAAGACATTGTTAATGAAAGCCTGGAATATGGAAGGACTATTAGCAAGGCTGAAGGGCATTACCCAACACTCGTAGTGCCCGGTGGTAGTCGAGAAGGCAGTTTTCCATTCATCCCTCTCCTTAATACGGATCAGGTTGTATGCACTCCTGAGGTCCAACTTGGTGAAGTATTTGGCCTTTCTGAGCTGTTCTAATGCAGAGGGAACCAGAGGCAGAGGGTAGCAATATTTAACAGTGATGTCATTAAGTCCACGCTAGTCGATGCAGGGATGAAGGCTGCCATCTTTTTTCTTTACAAAGAAGAAACCTGCAGAGGCTGGAGAGGTGGATGGGCGGATGAATCCCTTGGCCAACTCCTCCTGGATGTAATTCTGCATGCTTGTGGTTTCTGGCTGTGACAGTAGAAAGATACGTCCTTTGGGAGGCACAGCACCGGGTAGTAAATCGATGGCGCAGTCGGTGGCCCTGTGTGGTGGTAACTTGGTGGCCTTCTCCTTGCTGAAGGCCTCCCTCAGGTTGTGATACTGTGGAGGTAGGTGATTGTGTGGTTCATTTTGTAAGTGGTGCTCTGGTGTGGATGGAGTCGATTTCAACAGGCCCCTGAGACAGTGGTTGTGGCAGTGTTCGGACCAGCTGATGATTTCTCTCTCGACCCAAGAGATGTTCGGATTATGTTGCTCCAGCCAGGGTAAGCCGAGGATCACTGGGTGCTCGGGTGAGGCAATGGTGAAGAAACGGATTGTTTCATTGTGAAGGGGTCCTATGTGAGGGTGAGATCCTCGGTAACAGAAGTCTCATGACCGGAGCCAAGAGGTTGACCATCTAGCTCTGACATGGCCACACGTGAACCACATGGAAAAAGAAAGAAATTACAGCGCTTAGCAAAATTCTCGTCAATGTAATTCCCCTCTGCCCCAGAGTCAATGAAGGCTGTGGTAACATACTCCTTTTTCTTTGTTACTAACTTCACTGATATGGTAAGTGAGTTACTGGATGGAGAAAAACTCACCAGAGAGGAATCCTGGCGCGGTGGCCGTGAGGGACAGTTTGCACGAACATGGTCAGGAAGGCTGCAGTAAAGGCAGAGATTGTTACGATAGCGCCGATCTCGCTCCTCGCCGGTCAGGTGAGTCCTGCCTATTTGCATTGGCTCCGGTGCGGCGAGATGGTTAGGGTGTGCGCCCTCCACGGCGCAAGCGCATCAACTAATCCACATGAATAGCCAGCTCCATGAACTGTTCATAAGTCTTACCTTCGTCTCTGCATCACAATTCTGATTATAACCCGTGGCACAGCCCCTTGTAGTACATGGCCTTCAATGGTTTGGGTGGCCAGCCGGTTTGAGCCGCTAGGGTGCGGAACTGGAGAGTGTACTCAGCCACTGTGTTAGAGCCCTGCTTGAGCGGCAGTATTTCCTGGCTTGGATTCTTTCCTCCTGAGGCGTTGTCGAATACCTCTGTCGAATAAAAGCAGCATAGCTGGGAAAAGCCATCACCTGTCCCTCCCAGAGCGCGGTGGCCCAATCCAACTCTCTGCCGATCAACAAAGAACAGATTAATAACACTTTACTATCATCGTTAGGAAAGTTACCGGGTTGTTGGTTTATATAAAAGTTGCACTGCATCAGGAATCCTTTATACTTTCCGGGTGTGCCATCATATTTTTCAGGTAGTGAGATGCGAGCTGCATGGCTGATAGCTGCTGGAGCTGGTGCGGGCACTGGTGGCT
Organism: Enteromius unitaeniatus; assembly: GCA_032359435.1. Classification (NCBI taxonomy): domain Eukaryota; kingdom Metazoa; phylum Chordata; class Actinopteri; order Cypriniformes; family Cyprinidae; genus Enteromius; species Enteromius unitaeniatus. The sequence continues at coordinate 9,387,138 of JAUMHI010000052.1, forward strand.
GTGCGAGCGCGTTCACTGAGAGGTTCAAAGCCTGCAACGATTTTACCATATCCTCCGTCAAACGGGTTAAATGGTCCAATTGTTGCTGCTGGGTGACTTGTACAGAGCCCTGACGAGTTACTTTGTGAGCCAACCGATATATGGCTGCTGGATCCATGTTTAGCGATGTTTTCTGTGATGCTGAATCATCAGAGAGTGAATCCATTTGCAAGCCGTTTATTACTCGTAGTCGTACAGGCAGAGATCAAACACCATAAACAGATATATGAGGGCAAAACAAAGGCCGTACTGGTATCAGGCAGAAGGTCAGGGTATCAGGCAATAATCAACAACAAAAGTCCAGGCGTGGGTCAGGGCAACAGGCAAGAATCAGAGTCGAAAAGGCAGTTCAGGTAATATCCAAATAAACAGTCCAATAATCCACAAGGGTAAACGCTCGGTGATGTCAGCTAGAACAAAACTTTGCGACTAGTTGTGAAGTCCGTGCCACTTAAATAGCGCTAGAAACGAGTGACACCTGTAGCGGAACGACTCAAAAAACCTGAAGCCCCGAGAGCCGAACAAATCAAATCTGTTACTGGCTCAGGCTGCATAGGTTAACATTTCAGCAGCAAAATTAATCAAGCACTTTACGACGCGAGTAAGAGTGAAGCTGAAATAGACTTGAGACAAGCCCCACCTGTTTATGTTTACATTTTAAATGACCTGTTATAATAGGTCAAGGCAGGTATTCCTGAACCATGTTTACATTTGAGATTATTTCATAATAATGAAAAACAGACTATTTTAAGTAGTTTAAGTGTTAAGGTTAGATGCTTTATTTAACCCAGTGGTATGGTAAATGTTCAGCGTAAGCTTAAAGTGTTCTCTTATCTGTTTGACAAGGCACATTGTGATGCTACCTCACCAATTATTGAAATGGACAATTGTCCACCACTTACATTTTGTTATTATTGTTGTTTGTTCTGATGGTGTATTTAGAAAAGTATTTTCTTGTTGCTGTCAATATTTATTTGAAAAATGTGAATGTTTATATTTCACTTTATTCTTCACTTTTTATATTGTCCGTTTTTTGCCCTTGAAAAATTAATTTTGTGTTTTGACTTAATCTGTACCTTTTTTTACATTTAATATCGTCTCTGTACCTTGATAACTTGAAATAGAAAGGGCAAATGACCTCCCGCAATGTTAGAGCTCACATACAGTACTGTACAGTAATATTGATGTATCGTTACTGTGGCCAGAAAACCATGATACAAAGCGAACCGTGGGCTCACTGTCCAGTTGCATCCCTAGAGAGCACTGTTTTGGCTTTTCTTATCCAAAAATGTGCAGTTGTTGTTTTTAATTGGAGCTTGCTTAGAATTCAAAGCATTAACAAACCTGGCTTGAGCTTGGCACAACCCCAAGTGACAACATTGGGCTCCAATGTGAAGAAATACATGCATATGCGTGAATGCTTTTGCATCTGTTTTCTTTGTTCTGATCATGTGCAAGACAGTCAATTTTGAAGTTGGAATTAAACCCTGCATTTTAATATTTGGATATATTCTAGAATGTAATATAATCCTAAAGCTGATTTTTTTTAGCAGCCAAAATGATAATATGCAGGTCATGACACTTCTAGTACAGGTGATCCACTAACCTATCCTGTTCAGAAAACGAAACAGTCATAGAGACATTCACAAGTCATAAATCTTTCACAGTTTTGAATATTTTCACATGTGACAGAAACATCTTGACAGTGACTCAAATTTGTATTACATTCATTGAATATTCATGAGGCGAGACTTGTGTTGCGCTCTAAATGGATGCGGTTATGCGGTCTGTGGAGGCGGTGTTCTCAGAATGCTGTCCTCACCTTAGAGCATCATGGCTGGGCTCGTTGCCCTGACTTGGCTGTCTGTCAGTCATATCCAAATATGCAGTGATTCAGTCAGTGCCTCTCCATAATTAAAGCTGAGCCAGGCTCAGCAGTAAGGATTTGCATGGGTGAAGGTGCTACTGATTCAGCAAAAACACAGAAGGGGAATGAGTTATATTCTCACATCCAGAGGCTAGAGATGATCTATGCTCGCACGCCAAGCTCCTCCACCCAATAGACTGGTAATAAGTACGCAGATGTTTGTTGTGGGTTGTGTGTAGGAGTGTGAATGAATCTGTGTACATTTAAACAACCTTATTTTCAAAAACTTGGAGGTTCAGTGGACCGTGAGAAGTTGGTCAAAGAAAGCCAGGGTTAAATATGACATGATTTATACAAATTGAACATGGATCCTTTGTTGGTCTTGGAAAAAACATTTGTATTAATAGTCATAAGTAAACCTAATGGAAGAATCTGAGTCATCAAGCTGGACATTGTTAGCTCTGATAAATACATAACCCGCTAGATTAGATAATGGTAACCCACTAGTAATATTTTAAGTGTTACCAAATGAATTACAAAATTAATAACTAAATAGGACATTACAAAAACCTCAAAAGTTTACAATGACTTCAGTAATTATAGGGAGTTATCAAAATTTTCACTTTAGAATACTGATCCAGAAAATGTAGAATTCCTTAAGAACACCTGAATAACTACTATCCAGTACTTTGCAAAACCTTCAAGAGCTTACAGTGATTTCAGTCATTACAAGGGAGTTATCATGATCTTCCCTTTAGAATACTGATCCAAATAATATTAGTAATTCCCTCTGAAGAATTTGGAGTCATTACTAGTATGTTACCATGAGTTTCACTTTAGAATTAATTATGCATTATGTATTATTCATATCAATAATAAACCTGTATTATTATTATTCATTAATTCTTTTTTGTTAGTAGTAGAAACTAGAGTGATAATATTGCGTTACTCATGTGTTCTTTTGTTTAGTCATTGATTAATGGTGAAACAGAATTCTAAAGTGTTACTTGTTTTCATACCATACGTTGTAATGTTTTAATGACTAAACTTTCAGACTTTGTCATTGCCTACTTAAGTGAAGCCTGAAAAGTCAACGTCTCTGTGGTTCATCAGTTACGGTGTTTGCAGCCGTAATCAAAGGTGATGAAAAGGGTCACCAAATGCTTCTCCTGAAGTTGGTCCCAGAGATCTGGCCATCACTTTACTTCAACAGCAAGCTTTCGCAGGCTAATTATGTTCAAAGTGCTTTTTAACAGGTGCAATTTTAACCTTTTTCTTTAAAAAGAAAAAAATGCTATGCCAGAACAGTTACCTGGCACCACAAGTAGGAAAATGTCACAGCTCAGTGAATTTTTTTTGTCAGCTCTGGTGGTTAGGGCTTAGGTTAGGCAATCCGAGGTATTGATCTGTTAATTCAACCACTTGGTACGGAAAAGGCAGGGTCAGCCTTTGAGTGCCCATTGCTCTGTCAGAACACAGTCCCTATCAATGGTCTCCTTTTGTTTTTCAACTGTTTTCTTAGGGAAAATCGATGGAGTCATTGAGTCATGATTCATGCCTTGACAAGCTCTTAATCTCTCTTGTGTATTGCATTTCACATCTCTTTCTCCATTCCGCAAAGCCTGGCCGCTAATATCCCAGATCATTTTCATAATAAGTAAGCAGGCGAAAGAGGATTTCTGTGCATTCGGTGTAGTGTCCTGCCATAACTTGATTTATGTGTGAAATACACATTCATAGTACGCATTACAAATGTGAGAGTGGAAATCATAATCCATTAAGCAGCACCGGGGGGTAATCATTAAACTGACTAAGACTGGCCTGATGCCTCATTAGCTTTTGCTGGACACTCTGTGGCTTGATTGATGGCTAAAAGCATGATTAGCCATTGTTTCACATAGTTCTCAGTAGCTGGATTATCTGTGTGTGTTGTAGCAGCCAACGCGTTGCATTAGCCGTAATGAGGGTTGAAAAAAACCCACAGTGAGATGTATTTTTGAACAATTTCAAGTCCAATTTTCATTTACTACGCTCCGCTCTGGAATTATGTGTTAGCGCAAACATATGGCTCACAAAACTTGTTTTATGGTTCTCAGGGCTATGCAGAGTGGATGCTGGTAATCATGGTAAACGATGCAGAACCACTTAACACGAGACCAGTCGGAGGCGTTCTCGCACTCTATAAATGCTGTATGCTATAAAGTGCCTAGCTCGTGCTGCCGAACAGAGGAAGTTTCACTTGAGAAACTTGTGGTCTCACTTTCCAGACATGTACAAAATCACTTTCTTATCTTCCCCCTGAGTACACAAGAGAAATCCTCAATGCCTGAGAAGGTCAAAATATGATGTTTTAACCTTCCTTTCCTTCATCACATCACAGCCATTCTCTAAAACCAAATTAAACCCATCTGGGAGATTCGGTCCACACAAGACAAGGGAATTAGTTCTCTAAGTGTCTCTTATCTTACTTCCTCCACCGTTTGCCTTGCACGCTCTGTTTCTTCTTCAGTAATGAGTGTCTACCCAATTTAGGTCCTTGTCTCTCTTGGGAAATAAATACTCCTCAGCAATTTCAATGAAGGAAACTGAGATTCTCCAAGTTGACCTCCAAGTCAAACGCCATGACTTTAGTCTGTCAGTGCTATGCTGGTATACAAGTATTGCTTTAATGACTGAGTTTTCTCTTGTTTCCTTTCGTAGCGGCTCCTAAAGGCCCCAAGCTTTCAATAACCCCTACCAGGGCTAAGGTAGGGGATACGGTTCGCATCACCGTCCAAGGTTTCCAGGTAGGATCTCCGGGGGTAAGTCCATGGGGGTTACGAAACCAGGGCCAAGTTCAGTTTTGGATATGAGGAGGTTTGTCCCGCATGTGCAGTTAAGCCTTTGTGATGTATGGCTATAGTGACCATTCTTACAGAATGTGCAATACAACACATGTATCTGTCAGCTCCTGACCTGGTACTGCTATCCATGAGCTATCAATCCAAATGGTTCAGCCTGTCCAAGGAGGGGTGTACTGCATCTGACAAAATCAAACCATTCAATCATGTAAGTTGCTATGAAATCAAAATTGAGGGTTTTCAAAGTCCTTTAAAGGTCATGAGAACAAAAACTCTATGATCTATTGAAAAGCAACTCAAAAAAAGACCTTGAGCTTTCCAGGTTATTAGAAAGTAGCCTACTGGACATATATGGATTGTGAGATAAGATAAGAGTCTAATATAAGAATCAAATTACATTTGTAAGTGGTCTAAAAACATTCAGACTGAGTGACAACAATGCTCTTTGGATGAAATGTCACTGAAGTTGCGATTACATTTTTTCCCCCAATTGATTTATATATTGTTAGCACTCTATATTTCAGTGTAATTTCAATAAACACAAAATAAAGGAAACAAAACTAATGCAGTGTTGCATTTAATAAATCTCTTTAAATGAAAAACTGTCATGAAATTGCTTAATGGCAACATGGCTCACATTCTATTAAGATGTTTATCCGGTTTGCATGCTGTTAGCTGTTAAAGGAAATAATTGGTGATTCAGAACTCTACAAAAAAAAAAAAGAAATTCTGGTAGCACTTTATTGTAAGGACATATTCTTACTGTTAGCTAATTACTTCTTAGCATGCTTACTACTAGGATATCAGCTGTTTATTGTTACTTTTTGTTGGTACATGCACATTTTTCTGCATCATCATATTTTAGATTTCTTAATACTAGCCCATACCTAAACTTAACTACTAGAAACAAACTGATAGAAACGTATTCATGGAAACACTTGGCTAATATGTAATATATATATATATATATATATATATTGTTTTGTGCATAGAATCACAAAATTGTTAAGCTATATTTGTGCTTAATAAAAATAGATATATAGTTAAGACAAGTTAAAAAGAAAAAAGAAACTTAAAAAGGCAAAATTAATTAGTATTCATGCCTAGTTTGTTGTGGTAAAGGTATAGTAAGGTATAGTATAATGTATGATATTTTCTTTAGTCTTAATAATGGCCGTTTTGCTTCTTATATAGATTAAGCCTATCTTGTTTAAAAGATGCTTTCTGGTAAAATGCTAGAAACTAGACATTGAAACCGATGTAGAAAATGTTTTTTGCGAATAAAAGTCTATACTTGACAGCAACTAGCCCCAGAAATAAGGCAGGCTGATTTATTATGCTAACATTTAGCTTCTTTTTGCTAACGCTAACTCCTCTTACTTTTCTTTGTGCTCTGTTTGGTAGTCTCACCAGAAGGCATAAGCGCATCTGATTAAAAAAACAAATCAGCTGTTTGGTGATGTATTTCACTGCAGCTTTCAGGGATTTTGCTGCTTTCGTTTGTTCTTGTCAGACTAGCTAGCAAAACAGGTGTGAGCATAGAGTTAGCCAGAAGCGCTTTACTGTCAACGGCGCCAAATTTATATTTGCTTCAATAGTCCATCAGCTCCACAAGCCTAGTGAAGCAGGGAGATTGTCTCAGTGTAACTATCACCGTCTGCCAAGAGCTAAAAAAAAGAAATCTTCCCCCACAGATAAACACAGAACAGTTTGGTGATGATCCACCCAATCTTTGTGACAGGTCTGACTCAGATGTGTCTAGCCAACGGCATTCAGGTGGAAAGAAATTATACCTGATATTCTATCATCACTGAATCTACTTTACGCTATTTTGTTTGTGTCATGAATTAAAAAAAAAAAAATACGTTACAGTTTTATTCCTCCTGGAAATATCAGTTTTAGATGTGTTCTAACCAGATAAAAGGGGCAGTGAGCTTATGTAAACTGGTCATTGGATGGACTATACTGATGATTAGATTTAGACTTTGTGGGCAGGAATCCCATTCTAAACTCATCAGTGTCCAGTTAGACCAGCTAATGACCAGCCTGGACCAGTTCAGAACAACTAAAGATCATCTAAAAAATATATCTAAAAATATTTATATTCCATTGTCCTTCTTTTTTTTATTTTGGATGGAAAAAGTGCTAAGATGGAGTAGAGGAGGCAGTTGGTTGGTGCACGGTAGTTGGTCTGGCAGATCTGTGTGTTTATTCCACCCACATTTTATGTATTTGAAGTACACCTTTAAATAATAAAAGAATGGTCACCATAAACAGGCTTGACAGGGACATAAATCCAGTTTGGATCTTAATATTTGCACAAAGGATTTCAGAGGATTTTAAAGCCAGTAGAAATGTATTTGAAAGAATATCTCCCTTATCCTTAGCTGCTCCAAGGCCTTGGGTTTCACATGTAGATAAGATAAATGTTAACACAGAAAACTAAATATACCCTGCAGTTCAAACGGTCACGAAAACAGACTCAATATCCCCTTTGGTTTACTTACACTCAAGTTAACCAACAAATTAAGTCACATAGGGTTCCTGTCTTTCTAATTTAGGAGCTTTTATGCACTCCAAGAGCAAGTCTTATCATTATGTCTTGATTTTGACCAGTCAAGTGCCATTGGGGATATATATATTTTTATCTGGATGTGACCTGATTCCACTAGCAAGTGCAAACTCATTTCACTGCTGTCATGGTGTGAATGTGGAAGTCCAGTGACACACAGCCAAGCCACACTCTCCAATGAGCCATTATCAAAGGTCTCCCAGACAAGCCACGTGATTTCGTGAGGTTAGGTGGATTGTGCCAGCCAGTCACTTATCACACCTAGAACATGGGTAGATTGGTTTGATCAGCAGGGAAAAGATATTCTCTCCCATGTCCAGCTGGATCTACAATGAATCGGGATGTAGCCATGGCACAGACAGTGAGATTTCAGAGTTTCATCACACCTGTCCTCTTACAGTCAGTTTTCATGAGTATTTAAAGGCAAAGACATGAGATTTTGTAATGTGTTAGTGGGCTTCCAGGCATAGTTGTAGACAATGCTACACCATGGACCACTGTAAAGAAGCAAATAAGAATATATTATATTCTTTTGCCTCTTGTGGATTACCTCTTTGATGTGATTTATTTTCATTGCCCCCCTAACAACCATCAAACCCCTTACATTCCTCTCCAACAATAAATGCTTTAATTTTCTCTATATATTATTGCATTGCATTGATGACTTGGTGCAAGTTTTATTTCTCTTATTTTCTGTCTTTACTTCCAAAAGGAGAGGTATTGAGTTCAGTGCTGTTTTGCCTATTTTTGTTTTTCTTTTAATTTATTTTTTATTTTTTTTATTGATTGATATTGTTCATAATATAACAAGTTTCATAACAACCTTATTCGCCTTTTTGTTTAATTTACGGCATTTCTAAGGGATGCACTGGTATTGATATTTTGATAATGCAGCTAATAGCTGATAATTATTTATACTGTAAATTTTCATTTATAGATTCTAGATCATGGTAAAATCATCATGATTTTACACCACACAACATTATGATTAGTATTATCAAAAATGTATATTCTTTTTGAAAATTATCTATTAAAAGAAGAAAAAAGCTAGAGTGAGGTGAACGTTAAATGACAGTAAATGTTCACATACTGTAGGATAAAACATGACAATTTTAAATTCCATTAATTAAAAAAAAAAGAACTATTGTAAGTCAGTAAGTGACTTAGTACCAATATATGTTGCATATTTTTCTTCTTTGGACTGATTTTTTTCTCTTTATCCTTTTATCCCAATGTATCATCATTGTGTACAAAACAACTACTTCCAGAATGAGGTGTTTCCTGAGCCTCTGTTTACCTGGACGCGGGTTGGAGGCAGACTGCTCGACGGCAGTAATGAGAGAGATGGGAAGGAGCTGGTGTTGGAGCGAGTGCCTGCAGAACTCAATGGCTCCATGTACCGCTGCACGGCCCAGAATCCTCTGGGCTCTACTGACACACACATACGCCTCATTGTTTTTGGTGAGTAGCTCCAACAGTAACTCCTATTTCTATTAATATATTTCTCATTGTATTATTGTGTTCTATTAGAACTAGTTTTTGGGGGTTTTTGTCAAGTTTTTGTCAGGCAGTATTTTGTCAAGTCATTCACTGATTTTAGTTGACTAAAACCAAATATCATAAGTAAGTATCAAGTAGATTTATCTATTTAAAGCAAGCAGGAAAGCAGCTTAATCTGAAAATTGTGACAAAAAAATTATAATTACATTAACAGGTGATGGTTAAATTGGCAGTATTTTTGGAATTATTGGGTCACAGATGTCTTTTCTTAAGGGATGCTGTCTTTTTTAGCACAAATATGAAATCATCAACATCTTGTTAAAAGAAAAATAGCTTTTTTGTTAGATTGTGTGACAGATTAATTCCCCTGTGGTTTTGTCTGGCCATCCTTTGCTGCTGAAACAGATGCTGTGCCCACTAAGTCTTGGCTTTGTTTTCATTGATGTTAGAAAGTGATTGCTTGCTGATGCTGTTGTGTTTGTGTGTGTGTGTGTGTGTGTGTGTTTTGCCGCCCCTGGACTAATTTCCCCCCTGAGCTTTCGAGGCTGTCAGGGTTTATGAGAGATCTGCCTATAGCGTGAGAGCAGATCTAATCAAAGATGTGCTTTGGAAGATGAAGGACAGTCTGTGCTTCTCCAGATAATCCAAATGACAGCCAAGGCTGAGGACAAAAACTTGAATACGCTTTATGATCAGGCGTGAACATACAATTGCACCCATGATTAATTGAATCAGTTGTTTAATGTAGGTTTAACCACATGCAAAAACAGTTGCTTCTCACTCTTCAAAATAATGCATGTATAACACATATACAACTTTCATTAAATGATAGGGCACACCAAAATAAAATTCTCATTATTTTCCCACCCTCATCTCACTCTAAATTAAAAAATAGGAATGCATAGCATTTGACTTTGATTTTCTATTTTGGGAATGACACATGCAACTAAGGCAGTGTCTTCTTGACTGAGTATCTGTTAATCCATGTATTACACAAAATTGAATTGAATGTTACAAATAACTATATCTTTGCTGAGAACATAATTAGACCTTACACATTGAATTAAATTATTCATTATTATACAAATACTGCGCAATAAATGGGGACTGAAGCCTTCGAACTTCAAAAAGAATGCAAAGGAATCTTAAATATATCATTACAGCATCCAATAAAGTTGTCCGTCCTATATATTTCAACTTAACTGAAAGCTACCCCTTCAGTGAACAGGCAACCATTGCAGCCAGATAATTCAATCAGTGAGTTTATAATGGTTTTGTGAACTAAAACAACCAATTCAATGGAAAGAAGTCTAGTCTCTAAGTCTCTAAAATTATTTAAATGTGCCTGCAGATGTCAAGATTTTCGGTGAATAGAAACTTAATTGATTAGTGTTTACGTGAGTTGTGTAGACCATTATGGTGCAGCTGACTTGTATCCTTTCTAAAATTTCAAAGCTTCAATCATACTAAACTGTAATTGCAAAATAAAAGAAGAAAGAAAAAGATCACTGCTTAGAAACAACACAGGGGGAAGTGAGTAAATCACATAATGTGTCCATCACCAAATGAAAAGATGTTCTTTAGGGAGGACATCACATCAGGATTGGGTCATGTGGAGGAGCATTAATGTTTGTTTGAAAGCCTATTGTGGCCTGCATCATCATCCACCTCATTTAAAACATCCTTGTGTTTTTGAGTCTGAACATGGGTGGCACTGAGGGTAGAGTGGTTATTAAAAGCCTCGAACTGCTATTGACCCGTTTCAATAGCCATTCATTAGAGCCTTTCAGCTGTGTTAAAGAACAAAGATTAGTATTTAGGAGAAAGAAGGCTTGCAGCATCAGGTCTTGTTAATAGATTTTTGTGGTCGTGAAGGCGGCTGAGGATTTTTTTAAAAAAAAATTGGCATTTTTTGGAGTTTGTTCATCTGTGCGTTCACGGAGAGCTCAAAGTTCAAAAGGTTGCAGTCTTTGGTGGATTTTACATTGAAGCCTGCCAAGAATAGAAGTGAACTTATGAACTTTGGCTGCCGATAACTCTTCAGCAGTTTTCTAGTCTTGTCTCTAAGAGTCTTGTGGTTTTCATCCTTCATTAGAGCAAAAACCTGTGATGGTTATCTCTCGTATTATCTATTAATACATTCTTCTCTCTCCCTCTCCACCTCTTAATCTTCAACTCCCCCTCCTCTTCTCTGTTCTGCAGAAAACCCAAGTATGATGAAAAACACACAGAATCCGAACAGTAAGTATTTGAATGCCTCAATGATTAGATTCCTTGGCTGTGTGGTGTGAGCTTTTTGCTGCCTCTTGTTTGAGAAGGATCCTTGATAAATGAAGAATTACAAGAGAGCACTCCCACAGTGTTTCCTTCCTACGTGTGGTATAATTGCACAACTGACATTATTAAAAATGACAGAAATGCAGCCAGGTCAGAATATATTAATTGTATCGCACTCAACTTGATGTCACATTGTGAGAATGGCACATGAACCAAACGCGATATTGCATTGATCAAACATTTGCCAGAATTTTCCTTCTCTTTGCACAAAATTAAATTAGATTATTTAGATTTTAAATGAAATTAGATGACAATTGTGAAAATTATTTTGCATACCTTTTTTAATGTATGTATAATTTGTGATATAAAAGTGATTACCGGATATGCAGTATAGGCCAAAATTTTGGACACACCAAAACACATTCTCATTCAATGTGTTTTCTTTATTTTCATGACCATTTACATTCTCACTAAAGGCATCAAAACTATGAATGAACACATGTGGAGTTATGTACTTAAAAAAAAAGGTGAAATAACTGAAAACATCTTTTATATTCTAGTTTCTTC
>JAUMHI010000052.1:9403713-9418874 GCA_032359435.1 Enteromius unitaeniatus
TACTAATCAAAAATTACGTTTTGATATGTTTACAGTAGGAACTTTACAAAAGATCTTCATGGAACATGATCCTTACTTAATTTCCTACTGATTTTTGGCATAAATTTGTTTTGGATATTGCTACAAATAACCCCAGCGACTTAAGACTGGTTTTGTGGTCCAGGGTCACATATATATATGTGTGTATATGTATTGGCTATGAATGCAGCTTAGCCTTTGGTGGCTTTGTTTAGGTTTGTCCTCTGCCACCCTGGATCTCTCTGGATGTCCTCATACAAAGTAATCTCTTCTTTTTTTACATTCACATGAATTGCAATTTAAGCTTTTCTAGACACACCATGTATTAAAGGATTAGGTCTAAAGCCTAGGTGGGAGATGTGGTTTTATGGGCTTAATAAAATCAGGAAGATTGCCATTTCAGGTCTTACTTCCCAAACGCAACTAAAAAATGATGAACAATTAATTTGATGGTCTTCAGGAATTTCTGGCTTTTTCCTTTGTTCAAAACTGAATAATGAATATGTCACACTAATGTAAAGTGTAAACAATTTTTTACTAACTATTTTATATGAAAACTCATTTTCAAGCTGTGAGAAAGTTAAATCTTTGTTGAAACATCCATCACAAAAATGTAAAGTTTTTTTCACATTTTCACTCTTAATGCACTCATTTAATGACTTTAATAATAATGTGTGCTTGCAGATTTTACCAGTGATCAGTAACCAGATGTGAAGAAAACCTAATCATATAAGTGCCAAAAGAGCCTGTTATCTTATCTGAAGGCAATAGCGGTGATTTACTTTGTTTGGATCCCTTTGAAAATTAAATTTCCAGGAATCCAATATGTTGGCTTGACGTAGTCTATTATATCTTCTGTAATTCATATGCTTAGGTTGCATTAGCTGTGCTGTAGAAAGCAAAGAATGTAGCTCTCTTAAAGTGTCAAGTGATTTTGGCATAGATCATCCTTAGCAAAGCTAAAGTCCATCTGGATTAGTTTGGGCTGACATTAACTTGTTAGGTTTTTGTTGAAATTCAACATGAGTTGCAGTCTTAATTATTAATTTCACAACTAATTTTTCCACAGTATGTTGCCAAATCCATTGTTTCGCCAGATCCAGAACTTTTCATTTGACACATGATAGGAGGGGCAGAGGGCTAGCAGACCTTTGCGACACCTCCGTCAATTATTCAGGAGTAAGCATGCTTGCAGGTTTAGGTTTCCTAGTGCAGCTACAAGATGGCTATCACATAGCAAAACAATGTCTGTGTCAAAAAAGGACACCATTCAGTCTATGAAAGTGTTTATGGCTATTCTCATAATTTTCTCTGATGGAAAGTCAATCATATTACATTTGGTACCATTACAGGTATACCTATTATAAGGTATTATACCTTACATTTAAAACAGTGTTCTTTTTTAAGGGTATGCAAATAATGCCTTTGGCAAATGCAAAGCTGCCTTATACAATCTCTCAAAGCCTTGCTAATCAACAACACTGTTGTCATGTGTTCATGAGAAAGAACTTTGATCCTCAGCATTTGCTGTGCAAACAGCAGCATCCTGGTCATATAGTCGTATGTTTGTAATTTTAATAGTCTATCAGCCATCTCCACCTCTTAAGTAAATTACATTTACCATTCTCACAGATTATGCATGTAATAACCAGGGTATGTTAGCTATTTTCATAGTCAAATAGACATATCATCCATTAAAACAAGATAAATTGGCATAAACACTTAGTCATCAATACATGCCCAATGTAATGTACATGTTTTGTTTCATTGGATTGCACTTTCTCTGCACTGAAATGCCAACATCAATAAATTGTTAGTTTTTCAAGAAAACTAAAGGGTTAGATAAACCTCTGATACACTGGTGTAGTGTGTTTTCATAGCAATCACCTGCACCAGGTGGAATGATACTGGTCCCCGCCCTCTGAGAACACAGGATGCAAATGCTCTTGTTGTACATATCAGGTTTTTAGTCATTCTGTGGGAGGAGAGACAGCTGACAGTGTGCTTCTGCTCGCAGATACTAAACTAAACTAAACTAAACCTAAACTGCCTGGAATACATTAGTGAAGAAGCTTCAAATAAAATCCAATGTCCAGTGGACCACCATAGACTTCACTACAGAGATGCCAATTGCAGAATTGCTTGGAGTGCACTTTGACATGCAGCTCCTGGGTAAACTGACTCTATCCGTGGCCACCATGCTATTCGTCTCCTTCGTTTTCAGATTCTACAACTCCAGGGCACAAAACAGACGGCGAGGAAGTGAAAGAAGGGGTGTGCAAGCAACCCAAACAAGCTACAGCACCTGCAATACTGTGCAAGAACCACAGAGTAAAGCTGCAAAGGAGGAGTCCGACAGCGAAAATCGTTGTAAGCAAACTTCAGAGAAAACCTTGCGAGAAAGCCTTAAAGATGACAATTCTGCCTTGAAAAGGGGTCTGCCTGAAACTATGGACTTGGACAACCATGCAAAGGAAGAACCTGCAAATCAAAGCAATGCGACCGATGATACAACTGAGGTAAAGAGTGTCAAATCAAAGTTGACCTTACAGCTTCCTGGTGTGAATGAAAAAGGTCCAGGAAGTCCAAGTGGTCGCCGATCCCCAATCCTAATGAAGAAGCTAGAGGGTGGTACAGGTGTTGGCAGGCAGCTGATACAAGACGTTGGTCATCAAGGCATGTTCTCGAGTTTTCAGTCAAAGGCAGAGATCAAAGTAGAGAATGCTGACCTTATCTTGGATGGGCCAGGAAACTGTAGAACGGGCGTTCATGGAAAGATTTATGAGTACTACGTAGAATCCTCTTCTCATTTCATCTCTGATTTAAGCCCCACCTCGTCTGTCAGTCCAGTTTATGGACATAATGAAAACAGCACTTTGTTTAGATCGCAATCATTGGATTTGCCCAGTTTCAAGGACCGTTCCCGATCGTCAAGTCCACAACCTTCTAGTTTGATAATGAGAGATCTTGAAATTGCTCCACGAATTGCTAACGAGCCTCCCTCAACATTCAAACCAACTGTGAGGTACAGCAGGCAAGTAGTCATCCGTCAGGACAGCTATCTTACTGCTGCCAGTGACTCAGAGCTTCCAATCCCTTTGCCTTCACAGAGGGCTTTAACACCTTGCAGCTGTTCTCCAGCACAACCTAATGACATCCCTTCATGCCCATTAGACTCTGATATAGCAAACTTGGATGCACCGGAGGAACCGCAAGTCGAAACTGTCGCCGGAGCAAAATTCTTACACTTTCCAGAGAACATGGGAAATGCAGAACTAGAGAGTCTAGCAGGGAAGCTTGATTTAGGCAACTGCTTGGAGGCTTTAACACTTGCTAAAAAACACGGTCACACTGCCCTTCAGCAAGCTGCTCTCCGTGTCATGTCTGATAATTACCTTCAGGTCCTCAGAGACCCAGCCCTCTTTGGCAGGCTGAAAGCAGGGGAGCGTGATCACATCCAAACACAACGCATGAGAGGAAGGAAGTGGTTAGTGGTGGCAGATATGGATTCCCCGGACTGGAGCAGACGTCCGTCACAGTCAACGAATTTAGAGTCCGAATCAGTTAAGTCGTCAAGCAGTATTTATTACTATGACGATTATAAGGACACGTGGAACCTTTATACCCACATTCCCCAGGAGGTGTTATCTAAAGGTTGTGCCATGTGCACCATGGATAATTATCTATTTATCGCTGTGGGTTTCCAAGGCCCAGACCGTGAAGCGATCCCTTCAAAGAAAGTGTATTGTTACAATCCAATGACTTCCATTTGGAGCGAAATAAGTCCCATGAATGAAGCAAGGCCTCACTGCAAACTCGTGGCTCTGCAGGGCCATCTGTATGCCATTGGAGGTGAATGCTTATCATCGGTTGAGCGCTATGACCTCAGGACAAACCGGTGGACCTTTGTGGCACCTCTTCCTAATGAGACATTCGCTGTAGCGCACAAGGCCACAGCTTGCAATGGTGAACTGTTTGTTGCAGGGGGCACATTGAGATACACCCTCTTGCGCTATAATCCCAAGACCAACACATGGCGAGAGAGCATGCTCGTGGGCAGCAAGGACAAGACCACAGAAATAGTGGCAGTCAGGAACTTCTTGTACCGCTTTGACGTCAGTCCCTTGGGCATCAGCGTGTATCGCTTTCACGCAGTAGCCCGACTGTGGTACGAATGCTCTTCGATACGCCTTCCAAATTGCACGGCCTTTCAGTGTGTTACTATGGACAATATTATCTACTGTGTGAGTCGTCAGTTTACCCTGAGGTTCCTTGCAGATGAAGTATCTCCAAGCTTTGTAGCACTGGATTTGAAAGTGCTATCTCCAGCTAAAGGTATTTTGTTTCCGTTCACCCTCGTGCTGCCTGACAGGACCACTCAACAAACTTGCGTTTAAAAAAAGGTCAGATCTTTCAAGTAGGAAGTTGTCTGGTAAGAACAAACACTCAGGACCATATTATGAACATGTTAAAGGAATGCACCTTTTTTAATTAGTGGCAACTGAGATAAAATATCAAGGCTCTTGCATGCAATTATTGTACAGCTAGATCACAATTACCTAGCACTTACTGATAAATAAATCTGAATAGTGAAGGCTATTTGTTTGTTTGGGCCTTCAAACCACTCTGATGTCTAAATCAACCTTTAATTCCTGGAAATGTCTTGTGAAAGTACTTAAAATGTTTCAGTAAATATACTGCTTTTGAAACACTCTGTGGATAATGTTAACCAATCAATACTGTGTGTAGAATAAAGCTGAACTGCAATTGCGGATCTGGCATCATAAACAGCATAAATGGCTGCCATTAGTACAATTTATGTAAGCTCTCTAATTATATTCATAGCTTTTTTTCCTTTCCTTTCAGCATATTTGCAGTTGTTTCTCTGCATATCACACAACTAATCTTACATGATACAAGCATGTTGTCATATAAAATGTAAATCTATATGTTGTACTATATTTTGTTATGTATTTTTTACATGACAGTTCTAAAATTTGTCATCTTGTCACGAGAAGGGGATTTCTTACAGGTCAATGGCTTTACTCATGAAACATCTTTAATTTCTTAAAGCATTTTATGTCAACACTGTGTGGTTCTTTGCAGAGACAGTTTAACATCACAAGCACTTTGGGGAGCAAAGAAGAATGGTTTATCTTTGTGTATTCCATTAAACAATATAGAGAGAACTAATGGCTTAATGGGTAAGGAAAGAAGAATCTAAAGCTTTGCCTCTTCGTGCACTTTTCTGTTTCTATCTTCTGAAGAACAGGGAATAAAATTCTCTCATCTATTATAAGTGAGTCTTGGTTCTTGTGTTAGACTTCAATATATAATGAGTTCTGACAAAATGTGTGGTTGCAGCAAGAGGCCTTTGTGTGACCAGGATCTTAATTAAATTTAAATGCAATTATGCTGTCAAAAGCAAAGCAATCACATAATCAATTTATGCTAATGAAAGTATACAATACAATCACCGTGACAATCGCGTATGCATATGTGATCAAAGAAAGCAGGCATGCAGAGGAGTCTGCTGTGATGCAATTCCCTGTGACGTCTCGTTGCTCTCTGTGTAACTCTAGCACCATCATGTGGAGGAGATCTCAAGGTCTGATGGAATCTCAACAGAGCTAATTCAGTGACACATATGCAAAAAGACATGTAGTTGGAACGTTCCACAGGCTAGCAGAAGAACACAGTGGGATAAAACCTACACAGCAGGAGAAGTGTGAACAGATGGTTGGACGTAAAATATAGCGTCCGATTCCTTGTAATTAAACACTTTGATTCAACATAATTAAACACTTAATGGGATGGGAGTTAGGAAAGTCCCCTTAGAGCATGTCGATGAATGACTCGGCTATCTAAACTAGCACTGTGGTCCAAAACTGTTGATTCAAAGCTATTTTAGTGCAATAACGAAGCATGACATATCCTGAGAAAGAGCTTGGTTAAAACAGCTTGGTTCTCTTACGCTCACTACTGTGAAAATAGACCACGCCAAAACATGTAAAGTTCTTAAATACTTCAGCAGCATTCAAATTTTTAATCTCCAACTAAAGTACAAGCTGCTATTTGGGTCATCTCAAATTACGCTGAAGAACGTATTTTTTACACACAGTTTTTGAGTTTATGTTGAGTGCTGCTATCAGTTCAACACTTAAATTAATAAAAGTGCTGATAATGTAATGTAATATAAAACTAATGATAACTAATAATAAATACTAAAAGACCACACTGCAGTGTATAGCTTTTATTTGTCTTTGTGCAAACCCAGCGGAAAGCTCCTGTTTCTTTGGTTTACGGTTCCACTTATCAATAAAACAAGGTAGTCCAAGCTCTCTCCCCAGGTTGAGGGCAGGAGGGCTGAAGGTGGGGTAAGGGTCACAGCAGGCTGGCTGGATTACTGGAGACCTGCCTGTAGGGTCTGTGTTTCAGTGCCAGGTCCTCGTTGCTGAGGTTGGCAGGGTGCTGACTGCTGGAGAAGCGCTTGGGCATGCTGACGTGGTGAGAATAACAGAAGGCGCTGATGGGGTGCAGAGGGTATGAAGCCCTATACTCGCTTAGTGTGGGCACAACTGCCCGCTGTCGTTCCATGTGAGCCCGCCAAGAAGCCGCCAAGCCAAAATTAGTAGGGGGGCCTGTGTGTAAGAAACAAAGAGAGGCAGAGAAGGCAAAAAATAGACACATCACAAAGAGGAACAAGTTCAAACAGACTGTGTGTAGTCATTAACGAATAATTCAGAGCTGTTTTTGTGAACTGGATCAACTGATTCATTCAAGTCAGACAAACTCTTGGCCTGTATCCGAAATCGCCCCCAGGACAGCCATTTTAAGTGGTGTCTAAAAACATAGTGGATGTTCTCGAGTGCAGACATTCAATCCCACAATGCACTGCAAAAACGAGTGTACAACTGATGTATCCCCATAATGCAGTGAATTTCTCGCGTCAAATGAATTATGGCGCTTTGCCAGAAGATGGTGCCCGCTACTAAATCATCCATCCATTCATTTTACAAAGCACTCGTTCATGGAGCAATACAAGGTAGGCCTAATACAACTCATTAAACATTGTTTATTAATTTGTTCACCTGCAGTTCTACGCCATCTATGTAAAAGCAGTCCTTCTTGTGCACTCAGTGTCCGAATTCACTCACTTGTTTTCATTAACTCCTTCAAGTAAACCTAATGAGTGGACTAATGTAGGGAATAGTGAATGAGGGTTTAGTGAGCGATTTCGGATACAGCCTTGCTGTGTCCCAATTTGCATACTGTCCATTCTAAATAATATTTCAATTTAGAATTAGTTTGAGTCTGAAGTACAGAGACATGCACACTCTAATGTTTAATATTGCCCACAAAACATTGCACACTGGATGATGATTAAAACTACAAATTTAAATTAAAAACATCTAGAGTAAGTGAGATCGGCAGTTAAGTAGAAAGGAATTTGAGCAAAAATAATCCATATTTAACTTGATTTAAAATAATACTAACATATAAATAAATGTTTTCCATGTCATGTCAAATGCGTCATTCATTCATGTTATGTTTCATCTGCAAATAAAAAAAAAATGTTTGGGTATTAACTTTTAAAAACATAATTATTATGCAAACACATGAAGAAAGTTATTGGCGTAAAAGATACATGACTGGCATATCAATGTGCCTATGATGATTCACAAGGTAGCTTAAAGGATGACAGGATACACATAATTAAGCGACAGAGTTAAGAGGTAGTCCCAGACCTAGCCTGCTATTCTTCTACACACTTTTAGGGCATAGTATAAAGGTACATTTCAGTACAGTGTCATAAAAATTATCATCACTAAAAGCATAGTTTTCTAATGAATTTTTATAAGAACAGTGGTTGCTTTGAGGAAATCTATTTTATAGTATTTGCATGTTTAAAGCTAGAAAACAAATGAAATCGTATGGGTTTGGAACAATATCCGTGTGAATAAATGACCATTTTGAGTTTGAACTATTAAGTGAACTGTTCATTTAAATTCTCCAACATTAATTCAAAATGCATAATGAACTGCATTAAAACCCATCTGGAGTCAAAGAATTGTTTAATACCTTGGATTGGGTGATCTGACCTCTCTGGGACTCTTGCCAGTTTGAAAGAGCTCCAGGAGTGCAGTGTGGGCAAAGAGAAGGAGGCCTGCCGCCCGTACGACTCATCATACTGTGACACCAGGCAGTGGGAGGAAGGAACGTCATGATGAGAAAATAACTGCCTTAAGGGAAGACCCTAAAGTAAGGATTAAGCCCACAGACATGGTTTATTATCAGAGCATTGAAGAACAAAACAGATCCCTCACAACGCACAACTAAATATATATTTCTGATTACTGTTTAGGTTTTGTAACTTCTTAAAATCACTCGGTTATTTAAATGGGTGTAAGAGCATACAGTATAGGAATCATAAACTTTTGTTGCTCACAGAGCTTATTTTCTACAATAATAATACAACGGAAAACCCTTTAAGGTTTTTATTGAGAGAAACACAAAAATGTGACACCGCATCATCTGGTACACAAAAGCCATAAATATGTGGACAATACTGATTGTAAGTTTATATATTTTTAGAATTTCACTTAATCCAGAGCGCTGTGTAATTATATCATAATACACAGTATAATTCAGCTTTTACTTTATAGATAACAACCTCTGCAACCAAAGTTTTTGCTAGTCCAAACTTAATTTTTACTCACATTCAAAGTCACTTGAAGGGATAGGTTACAATAAAGTATCGCAATTATTATTCAAAGTTTTACAATGACAGTTCAGAGCTCCAAGATGATACAAAGGGCTGTTTTGGAGTTTAATACATACATAGACACGTGTTTCGTGTCTAAGTACGGCTGTCGGCCGGCTTCAAAACTGAATGTGATTTGTTCACTTTTGTGTTTGTGATGTTTGGTAAATGATGCATGAACTGATGAATTTGTCCCAAACCTCTGGTCTGTGAAAAACCCTTTGGCACATGACAGCATCAGGCCTGTGTAACATGTGGGGTGTGTAGTCCATCCTGTAGCTGCTGTTCGCCGTCTCGCAGTCCCGAGCAAACTGTCTCATCACACACATATAAGAAAGACATAAACACTCAGCAAACAAATCCCACGCTCAGCAGAGCTTGCGGTCCCTTATTGATCGTAGATGTGCACTCTCAGGTCTGCTCCTGACTAGGGGACTGCAGAACGTCTTGCATCAATCCCATTTGTCAGCCTCCAGTCTGTGCTGACCAGGCTGATCAGCAGCGCTAATCACTTTTGCATAGATCTTAGCACTGTCTGTGGAACTGCATCCCTTTCAGGGTTTAAACATTGCATACTCACAAGTGTTTAAGTAGTGTGTTAACTACTAGAAACAAGAACGGTTGTCTATAAACAATAATCAAATCTAATAATAAGCTAAAAACCTTTTTAATGCAAATTTTAAATAATTTTAAATCTTTAAATTCAGCATGTTGGATATAGAAACAAAATTCTTGGTCTCAGTATTTAACCAAACTACATATTATTATGAATTTTTTGAGCTCATGGGTTTTCATCAGACTTTCTCAATCTTTCATTTCATGCTGACTTCAAAGTAGTATGGCCAAAGGAAAAAAAAAAAGTATTGAATTGTATCAATAAGATTCAGTATAGCATGGTCATACTATTTCTGTCTTCTAATAAAATTATAGCAGCGACAGTAAACAGTGCATAATTACTCACAAAATTAAGTAAATATTCTGAAAGCACCAATAATAATTGAATAACTTTACAGTAGTAAGAGCAATATTATATATAAATAATAGCTAATAAGATAACATCTGTCAATCAGATGTGCGTGCATTATGTTATAAAATCAAGCAAAAATAGCTAATTGCGGAAGGAAAACAACTTCTGTTACATTTGTCGTAAACACAAGAAAATTAAGTTGTGATAACAAAATTAAACATTTGTTATGTGGAGATCAGTAGCCTATCAAGTCAAGAAATCCACACAACACAATATATCTACATTACATTAATCTACAAAAAAAAAAAACACATATACCTACATTTAATCTTTCCTCTGCCCAATTACCAATGAGTACTTTGTTGCTGTATTTACAAAGCTGATTCATCTTAAAGCAGAAGAGCCGTGGGTGCAAGTGAATGTCTAGAGTTCTGTTGCCATGAATACACCAAACATTCAAACTTAGGCGAGCATGATCTATGCCAAACTTCCTACTCCATTGAAAGGGCAGAGCTCTTTAAGTGAGTTATTTTAGGCAATCACTGTCTTGTGTATGTTTAGTCCTCCAAGGCAAAGGGACAAATGTTACCTTGACAACGTTGCGTCTGCTCGTGCCATTCAAATAAATAGCCTAAATAAATAATATTCAAGCGTTATCTAATTGTGTCTAAATGAAGTAGGTACTTGAGTATTTGTAGTAGGCCTGAGACCTTCATGATTACCCACACTTTTACTACTAACTGTTTTTAAAACAGTTTTAATATTTTTGACATTATATGAGAGATCAACTCCAGTAAGTTCCTTTTGGGCTTTGCTCACTACATCTATTCATAGTGGCATCATGGGTAATGTAGTTTTTAATATTATTAAATTAGATTTTTTTTTTTATAAGTTAAATTAATGTAAACAAATAGGTTTAAAAAGCATTAACAATCAATTAACAATCTCAGTGCTCACAGCAGGACTGTTAATAAACAAATAGAGCTTTTTACTTCCCTAAAACTGACTGTTGCACTCTATGGGAGCAGCTGCAGCAAAAGAGGTTTCTTCAGATTCCTTTAAATGCACCATGCAAATGCTGGCTAACACTCGAATGATGATAATTAGCTTCACTTGTAGCACCAAAGGAAAGACTGCAGTATCATACAAATGAGGCTGTACAAGGGACATTGAATGTGGGAGGAATTTTAAGTGTCAAACATTCACAAATAGAATATCATTCACAAATCAATGGACAAATTGAGCATTGTTTGTAAATTACAAACATTTAACACAGCAATCAAAAACAAATTGTTTGATTAATGTGACTAGTGTCTTGCTAGATTTAAAGATATAATCAATGAATAACAAAGATTATTTAAGAAAAAACCTAACAGTGTTTGAGCTCTTTTGCACACCTTTGTTCCAGAAGTATATTTTCTTATAATTTTTTTTCACCATAGGTATTTTGTTCTTTTTAAGTCTTTAAAAGTTATAAGCTATGAACCAAATCAGCCTACTAGGAGGTGAATCAGAAACTATGATATTTGATTATTTGAAAAAAGAATAATAATAATTGCAATGCTAGTATGATGCATTGTGAATAAATGAATCTAACAGTAATCTATCAAATATATGATTTACAAATGAACAGTTAATTTGCAAAAACCAATAAATGGCACTAAAAAAAAAAAAAAGCTGATTGCTGAGCATTTGTCTCCACATATAGTGCAATCCTTAACACATTTTGACTATTTGACTCTTCGTTGATCTTCGCAGCACATCTTCTAATTATGTTTAAACCACTGATGTCACATGGATTATTTTAGCAGTGTCCTATGTTTCTGGACCTTGATCGGAGGGTCAAAGAGCTTTCTGAAATCATCAGAAATATCTTCATTTGTGTTCCAAAGACTTACAATTTGGGAACGACATGAGGGTAAGCAAATAATACTTTTGTCATTTTTGGGTGAACTATCCCTTTAAAAATAGTAAATCTTTGCTTTCAACATCTGGTGTGACCCACTTTTGCTGCAATAACTGCAGATAAACGTTTCTTGTAAACGCTGATCAGTGCTGCTCAAAGGCTTCTGTCTTTAGGAATTTTAGTCCATTTACTACAGAATAGCTTCAACTTTTTGGTGAGTTTAAACCAGGCCCATAATTCTACACGTTTCTTTATCTTCAAATGCAGTGGTTCCTTTCTCCAAACATAACACTTCTCATTTAAACGCAACATTTCTATTTTGGTCTAATCCATGCATTAAACATTTCTCCAATAGTTTTCAGGTTTGTCTCGCAAACTGCAGACAGGGAAGCAATGTTCTTTTGGGGGAGCTGTAACTTCTCCCTGCAACTCTGTCACACCTGATATACATCCTGTTGATACAAAACACCTCTGAACAGATGGACTCTAATTTTGCTTTCAAATAAACAGCAATTCTTAGCAGTTCACATACTTTTGGCACTCACATCTAAGTGGTATTGCAATATGATATATACAATATTGGATGATGCTGCAGAAAAAAACAAATGACAAAATATATTTTTGTTTCAATTGTTTGAATGTTTTTTTTTTTTGTCAAACTTTCAGGATTTGCATAAATATCAGATTGCCTTATGGGGCATATATTTATGCAGAAATCTAAAAGAATTCAGGCACCACTATGTATGTGTGTATGTATGTATGTGTGCATATATATATATATATATATATATATATATATATTGAAGGTGTAACGATACTGGTATTGGGTATCGAACGGTTATAGTGTATAATTTTTGTATATTAGGGACCAATTTTCACTGTTAACTGCTTGCTTATTAGCATGCCTATTAATAACATATTGGTTGTTTATTAGTACTTATTAAGCACATATTCTACATGATCATATTCTACATTCCTAATCCTACCCAATATCTAAAATTAAGAACTACCTTATTAACTATTAATAAGATCTTATTGAGGCATTATTTTGCTTAATCATTTGACTCCTCAGTCAAAGAGTCTTTATGAACCGTACAATACTGTCCATACCCTTTTGAGAAGACTGAAATGTCAACCAGTTTTGGTTGAAGAAACTTATGATTCCGTGGAAGCCATTAGATAGATGTTCCCATGTGACATCCACTCCTACATCCTTCAGTCGCTTAAGGAACAGAATGCCATCATCCCTCAGCACATCAAACTCACATGTCAGGATGAAGGTGGGAGGTGCAAGGCAAAGAACCTCATCCTCGGCTAGTAAAGGGGAGATCTCTGGATCCAGACCCTGTTTGATGATCTGATAGACATCAGCATCATGGCTTGAGATGACCTGTGGAATTCTCACTCCCTTTCTAAACTGAGGTGGAAGATTTTCTGGATCCAGCCATTTCTTATAGCGAAGTTTTAGCTCGACAGGAACATGCTTGCCTTCCAGAATCTTCTGGCTCACAGACGTATTCCCGTTGAGGTACTGTAGGAAATAGAACACCGCTCGGCCTCTAAACAATATTGGCACAGAGTGGTTCTGCTGGTATGAGGGCAGGTGGAAATCTGCCATCTGTAGTGCTGGGTAGATGAGAACCTGGGCACAGGGAGATGGCAGGTGACCATCTTGTGTCTTCGACAGCCTCTGGCAGAGAGCAGCTGCCAAGTTCGCCCCAGCACTGTCCCCACCAACTGCCACCCTGCGTGGGTCCACCCCAAAATCAGTTGCCGCTATTGACAGAAAGTGGTGAGTCACGACCTCACAGTCATCTAGATGGGCAGGATACCTGTGCTCAGGGGCCAGACGGTAACTAAACATGGGAAACAGAGAAGAAAAACAAGAAAAAAATGAAACCAGCCAAAATTGTACTTGATTTTTACATCACTTAAGTATTTTAAAAAAAATCCCCTTACTCAACAGACACAACAGTGGTGTCACTCTCCAGTGAAATATACTGACACACTTCATCGTAATCATCTGTGGAAGAGTAATCAATGAAAATATGTTAAACTATCAACACAGGAGTACTTCACTCTTTCTTTGAGTATGTATTACCAATGCAACCAAACACCCATCCGCCACCATGAAAGTACACCAGGCCCCTTTTCTTCTCTCCTGAGGTAGCAGTAGGCTCATACACCCTCACTGGAACTCCACTGAAGTTAAAATCCTTAATACGAAGCCCGGAGGGCACTGGCCTTTTGCGGGCCATGACACAGCTTCTGAACCTTCGTATGAAATTCATCTGATGGCACAGCCCCAATCGCCCCAGAATTTGGCCCTTAAAGTGGGTTGAATATAAAACAGACTTATTGACAATGATTGGCCAATTCATAATACTCACTGTGCCATTAAAAGCATCACTCAGTGGTTAAAGAAGTCCGTTTAGCCATTTAAATTCTGTGCTCATATTCTGAGATAGATAAGAAGAACAGCTAATATCTTCTTATCATGTCCTTAAGAGAATGTTAAGTTAGTGCTTATATATAAATATGTTTAGTCTGCGGTATAAATGAGAATTTAACAAGAAATATAAATATAAACACTCACCACAACGCTTATCCCCACATACACACAATGAATCATGCGTAGTTTCCAAGGATTAGCAACTCCAGGAGGAATATTTAAATTTCTTAGCTCTAAGTACACTGGGACGAATACCAAAAAACAGAAAGCAGCAAAAAGAGCTGCAAATACAACGAGCAGTATTGTGATTCCATTGTGCATGGCTGGTTCAGTGTATTGCATTCGCAGCAAAAGATGTTCACATTACATGTTCCTTCCTCTTTATAGTGTAGGTACAAGGTTAATGTTTGACAGGGTTGCCAGGTCAACTGATTTCCCACATAGCTAGGTTAGAACAAGTGCTATTTTTTTCCCAGAAGACAGCTTTAAAATAGATTGAAATGTATTTTCAGACAATCTTCTACAGAGTAAAACAGATTTTATTTTAAACTAGAGGCATCCAATTGCAATACAGTATAAAGTTCACAAAATAGTGTAGGTTTGGGAAAGTTACTTTGGAAATGTAATAGGTTACAAGTTACCCTATTAAAAATGTAATATGTTGTGTAACTAGTTCATGTTATTTCTGGTTGCATTTGATAAAAATTGACTACTTTTCTTCATTTCTTAATGTTTATTTGTAAACCAGGCAGGGTTAACCTTAGTATTCAACACGAATTACTCTTAGAATTTTAAAATGGTTCATCACATAAATAATCAAGATTAAATTAGGACTAACTTCTGAGGTAAAATACAGATTTAAAATCATATTAAGAAACAGTTCAATAGCTTCGATACGGTTTATAAAAACTGAACAGGAAACACTGGCGTCTAACAATGTTATGTGGGTGCATAGTCAAAGCACAGAGAAAGGGTCGCTGGAGCAAGTTAACACCATTTTAATATAGACAATAATCAAAGACACAGGTTTCACACACTTAACTTCAACAATGAT
>JAUMHI010000052.1:9454567-9467859 GCA_032359435.1 Enteromius unitaeniatus
TAGTTAAGTCATATTTTAATCATGTGATAAAACACTAGGCAGTACAGAATATACCCGATAGAAGGCTGACAACATTGAGTGAGAACCAATAAGCCTTTGGCTATGGGTTTAGTCTGCCGGGAACACAATGATAAATACCTTTTCTAAACTGTAAAAAAGCAACATACATACAGCCAAAAGACATTAAAGATGTGTTCATCTCAAACTGAAGTCAGTTTATAAGGTTTCAGTTAACACGTTTTGGGTGGAAAGAGCCGTTTGTAAATCAGTTAAAACGAGTCCCTTCAGACTCCTGTTACACTGGTCAGGGCAGTCTGAGGTCACAGGTGATGTTAATTATTGATGTGCTTTGTTCTGTCCTAACCATGAACAGTGATGACAGCCGTGGATCATGTTTACACTTGTTTCCCTCGTAAAAAATTCATGGTGGAGGCTGCTGGTATAGTCTGAGAAAGTCCACTGAGCACATCCTCTCCTGAGGACACTTTGAGAGCAACGAGTCAAGTAATTTTCTTAAAACCATTCTCATGTTTCACAACATTTTCACAGGAATTCATAGAGTGAAACTAAACAGGGAATTCAAGTTCTGGGAATGAAAGTATGATACGGGAGAATGAAGTAAACTACTTTTTACATGCAGTCAAGGAAAAATATGAAGAAATGCTGAGGAATATGTGTACAGCAGTAGTGTTATATTCCATATAAAAATATACAGACCCACTTTTTCTCTTCATGATCAAGATTGAATTTATTAAAAATGACACCTTATTTCTATATTTATAGTTAAAACTTTTACCAACAACTTTTATTTAACTTCACCATATACTGTATTTGTATAGTGACCAGCTCTTTGCCTTTATCTACCAGACACAGTTCAAAGGTCACACAGTAAAGGGCCCATCCAGCTATTATATCATTACATCAGCCATTATCCAGTGCAACCCACTCTGCCAGGCTGCCTAGTCTGTGCTCAGGGCGTATGATCGCATGGGCACATGGGAAATTAAAAATGTGTGAAAGAGAGCACTAGCACAAACAAGCAGAGCAAGTCTGCACTGGTTACACACCATTCACGATAAGAGTAGAATAAACGACTTCAATAGCAGAGCCATTCTTCTGTACATCTATCTATCTATCTGTCTGTCTATCTATCTAATATTTAAACATTTTATTTAATTTTAGTTATGTAATAAATGTTGCAACTGCTACATTGATGAATACAGACCATTAGCTCAAACAATTTGGTCTTTGGTGATACAAACCAGGTTTGGCAATGATTGACTGTAATGGGCTCTTATTTATTTTGAATGTTGATGCTCACAGAGAATTCTCTAGACACCCTCATCCTCCAAAACGAGTCTCCATCTGTCAAACCAAGCCACGTACTTATGTATTGAACACATGCATACAAATCACATATGCTCTTGAGCCTAAGTGCGTACTTAACATTTCATTTGATGATATCGGTTTGTATGCAGATAATTGCATCTGAAACATGAGTGTGCGATGGCTGAGAGGTTGAGGATAAATTGATCATTCTTTGGGGATTCAGAAATATTTCTAATGAATATGACTTTTTGAATATGTGGGTAAGACAAAGTCCAAAGGCCATTACAGAAACCAATTTTAAACATGGACAAATCAACATATGACAAAAACTATTCAAATGACATTTTAGAAATTAGTAGAAGGGATGTGTTCTGTATGTCCTAACTAAAATAGTTATAGTCTTATAGTGAAAGTTATAGAATAATTATCAATATTATTACAAATGTGAAAACGTCTCTTAGCAAATATTGATATGTGGGCTGAATTAATTGTGATTCGATACATTTTTATAATGCATCATGTAATTAATCAGATATATGTATTTTTTAATCAATAAGAAAATACCTAGAAATGACCCTTACATAGGCCCTTAATGTACCGTCGTAATCCAAACCAGCAGGTGACTTAAGAAAAATGCTGCTGAATAACTCATCTTTGGGTGTTATTTCAATGAAATCAGATCAAACAATGAACTGTAACATAGCCAAAGGAACGGTGAGAGGATAATCTACAGTAATGTTTTTAGTGTCTAATCCCACAGTTTCTATCCGTTATCATTTTTCTCATGCCGCTAGAAATAGAAGACCTGATAGTTCTTGCTGCTGAGAAATCCATCTTCTCATTAAGAGGATAATCCACGGTGAGCTCTGATGCTGCAGATATGCATCTGCGAATTGACCAGCACACAACATCTAGGATGATATCAGCAGATCAGCTGAGGAGTTCAAGAGGATAATAAACCATTCCTCTGATATGTGGAGTGGAGCTAATGTTTATTTGATTTAAAACTCAATTTTCCTAAACCCTAAGGCAGCATATTCAGATGCTCTAGAAGCTACTCTCTTTCTCTGGAGAATTTACTATCACATATCTTAGACAAATTCAAATACAATGCACCACATACAATTTACTGGATTCAAATCAATAATTGCAGCAGAAGTTGAACAGATCACAACACTTTAGTTATCAATCTGAATGAATTAGCATGATGTTCTCACTCATCATAAGTCAAGTCCAACTTTAGGCAGATAAATAGCCTGTGAGGACTTGCTGTCCATGCTCAGTCCAGTCCTCTGTTTATGCTGGCTCCAAAGGTCATTCTAGGCTGTTTGTAGTTATAACCAGCTGCTCTCGAACTTCCTTAAGTCATAAGAGCCCAGTGATGCAGAAAGAAAACATGAGGTGAGATGAGCGCTCCCAACTCAATTTCAGAGTGCATCTACGGTGGCCCTGTTGGCAGGTTCGCCCAAGGCTTGGCTTTGCTTTTGGCTTCCTGTCTGCTGCTGATGTGAGCTTGGCTCTCTTCTCTTGTACAATTCATTATGACCCTCTAATGACTGCTTTGAAAGCCCATGATAAATTTATTTGTTGGAGCCACTGAGGGATCTCATATTTTACCCAGTGCACAAACATCTTTTCAAGGGCTAGATCAAAACGTGCATTAGCATAGCAAATGCAAATGCAATGAAAATGGCCCAATGATATGGTAATAAAGATTTTATTCTTCTCACTGTGGTTGAATCATCAAAAACTTGTATTAAAGACTAGGGCCTATGCGTTTCATGAGACAAATGAGGAATGTCTTTTATTAGCCCTTGCGCGCTTACTCCCCACAAGCAGCTCTTAACTTCTCCTTGCACTAAAGTAAGGTCATGTTCATATGTAAACAAACAGCACAAGCAGCTCTGCTAAATGACACATAATGGAGCTCTGGGGCCGCATGGTGTTTGCCCATTAGATACATATGTTTGTTCGGAGTTATCTATTTTCCATTTTATCCACAGATAGATGATGACTAGGATTGTATATACAATTTCAAGTTGTAAATCTCCCTGTCCTCTTGAGGAATAATATAGCATGTAGATAGATAGAGGGAGATACAATCATTTTATTTATCATCTGATTTATGAGTTTATGCTGCTTGTGGGTTTGCTAATATTTGTTTGAACACAATGCAGCACAAATTCAATAGAAATGTTGTAAATAAACAAACAGATGATGATGACTGGATGTTTGTGCTCTATTGTTGTATTTTATTTTAGCCGTTTTATTTAAAAGAAATACACAGTATACCACTACTATGTTACTAAAAATTAAACGATATAAAGACAAGCATCCACAGAAAGAAAAAATGCTTTTTTTGCTACTTTCGATGTTGATGAATGTTAAATAAAGTATTCAGTGTATATTCCTCAGCTCCCATGTTGACCATCATCTATTTCATAGAACAACACTGAGCTTTATTTGTCAAACATTGAGCTGAATTTTTTGTAGAAGCTGATTTTTTTCCATTGTGACCCTTCTCTTGAGAAAGATGCTCTTTAATTGTCTCTCTCTCTCTCTCTCTCTCTCTAAAATCACTCTCACAAATTTTTTTTTTATGACTATGTATGAGACAAGAGATTATATATACTTATTTTATGCTTTTAGAACAAGCTGATTTTTTATGTTGTACAACCCTTACAAAACAGTACTGTGACCATAGCACAGTAAGGGTATTATTATATTCTATGATATATCATCAATTCTATGATATATTATGACAGTGAATGATTACCATAAACATGTCTCATGGTATTGTTATGGTACAATTACACTGAAAACAAACCAAAACATGGTGTAACAACAGTACTCATCAGTACATTATAATTAAATGGCAAAAATGTAAATTTTGAAGAACAGAAGACATTTTGATAAATGTCAGTAGGGTCTATAACAACAATATTGGATCTCACTGACGTCCACTGCATGAACAAAATCACATAAAAAATTGCATTATTTTATGTGCCATAAAGGAGAAAATTTTATACAGATTTAGAAAGGTATGAGAGTATGAAGAGTAAATGATGACAGAATTGATATTCTAGAGTGCACTATCCATTTAACCTCTGTGAACTCCACCACAAACTAATCACTGATTGGCATAAACAGGTTATTTGCATCACTGTAACCCCAAAGAACAGCAAAAGAGTGTAGCAGTAAGAAAATTCCCATATAAATAGCATGTCCATAACTGGCTGGTATATCTCACCCGAGGTGTTTGCAGATGCGAGGTGTAAGCAGGTGTTTGGCATGCACAACATGTTTAACGATCCCAAACCACATTCCCATACAGAATGCAAAACGTAAGCATTTTCTATGATAAGGACATCACTGCATACTTGCAGGGGTCGCACAATGTTTCCGTGCTGTCCTCATTTATCTGTCATTACACTGGAAATCCCTTGTAGTTATTGTGGGGGTGGGAGAGAGAGAGCTAAATTTAGATCAGAGGAAGAGGTCCCTTGTTTAATCTGGAGTAATATAAATAGCTAAGAATCCTCTCATACAGTAACGTTTATGCAACAGTGAGACAAGGTTCAACAAGCTATAGCAAGAGTTGATGTCAGATTCAAAGACTCACCATTGGGAAGCTTGTGACTGTTTTCCACCAGCCAGGTGAACAGGTTGGCAAAGTTGCAGTTGCACACCCAAGGGTTGCCCTCTAACCTTACCACCCTGAGAGAGGGCAGCTGGCTCAGGGCACCGACCTGTAGCCCAGACAGGGCATTGCGTTCTAGTTCTAGTTCACGCAAGGAGGTAAGACCCATGAAAGCATCTTCGTTGACCATGCTTAAATGTGGGTTGTTGCCCAAACGCAACTTAATTAAGCTCCTCGACTCCCCAAAAGTCCCTTTGGGGATCTCGGTCAGGTTATTGCAACCGAGGTCCAGGAAAACCAGCCTGGAGGAAGTGCTAAGGGTGCCTGGCTCAATGTAAGATAGAGAGTTGTTGCGGAGGTCCAGGTAGACCAGGTCACTGTAGAGCACTAGGAAATCCGAAGGAATCCGTGGGATCCAGTTGTTTGCCAACAGCAGCCTCCGCACGTCCAAGGGGATCTCGTCGGGAAGACGGGTAAGTCCACGCCCGCTACAGTCCACAGTGTGAGGGTCTGGGCAAAGGCAGGTTGCTGGACAGTTTTCCCCTTGAGTGAACAAAGCGAAGAAGAGCAAGGCAAGGGCAGGCTGGAGCCGGTAGACACATGGCAACATTGTCAAGAAAGAAGGGGAAAAGAGAGGGAATAGGGTCGGGGGTAGAGGGATGAGGGTCAGAGGGCAGGAGATTAGGAAAGGGGAGGGGAAGGAAAAATCAGGCAGAGAATCAGTGCCAGCGCAGAAGCATCCTGCCGTCCTGGGCAAGAAATCTTAAGGCTTGCACATAGAGCGACTTGAGCAAGACGCGGACGCTGTTTTCCGAGAGATCATGTAGCAAACAGCCCTGGAGTGACGAGCAGACTGCTGGCTTTGAAGGCACGAGGGGAGGAGAGATAGCGAGCTGTGGGAGTGAGCGCGAAAGCATGAGAGACTGAGAGAAAGGGGTGGAGAAAGCAGCAGACAGAGGTAAACAGAGACCAGAGAGCAGAATGAGTGGAAAATCAGAGGCACGAACAGATTGGCAGCGTAGAAGAGGAGGGGTGTTCTTCCAGCCGCTCTCTCGCACTTAACCTGCGCTTGATCGAAGCCTGACACAAAAGGATTCAGCAAAGAGAGGCTCTGTCATGGTGAGCAAAGAGTGAAATTGTTGCATCCCTCCATTTGTCCCTCAGCTGAGCGCAGGAATGATTGCTCAACCAGCGGCTGTGAACATGACCCTTGGCACTTCGGAGCCGTTGTAACTGAGCTGTCATGGTCCTAATGAGGAGAATTCCCACAGAGAATTAGGTGCGAGGCAGCGGTGTTCTCTTCCCGGCTCTCTTTTTCCTCTTCTTATCTCCCGTACGACGCTTAGGCACGACTGTGTCTGATGAGAGGTTGTACAGCACGGTTTTGCAGCTCTGTTGCTATGGTGAGGAAATCCAAATATCCACAAAGAAGTTATCTGCATGCAGATTAATGACCGGCGGGGAGAACGGGGGAAGTCTATCAGCATGCTGGCTCATGGACTCCACTGCCTGTGTTGTCTTTGCTGTTTAATATGGAGGGACGAGGCGACCATGCACTCAACACGTGATGTCATATCCTTGTGAGATAAACAGTCACACAATTTTAACAGATTTTGCATGCGTTCATGTTTTTGTGTTCTTGTATCACATTATGAAAATCTATTCTGTATGTCAAGAAATAAGAAAAGCATTTGAACCCACATAACAGATTCTAGTAATTCTCTCGGCTTGACCTTCATACGACATAAATCGATACAGAGATTTACAGAAGCAAGGCACATACAGACCCAGCCCTGTTTTATTGTATTTTACTAAGCAGACGTCAGTGCCACAGTTAATTAGGGAAGTTTCTGGAAGCAAAGGGCACGTCTTCATTCATTTAGCTATCACCAGGCAGTTCACTCAATCATTGCCGCTTAGTAAAGGACAGAAGGGAGGAGCTAGACACCGTCAGACTCTCACACAGCTCAGCTTCAGTGTCTCCAGACAGGTAAATGGAATTAAGAAAGCAGACTTTGGTCACGACACAAAGAAAACCAGAAAATGACATGAATTGTAAGGTGAAACATTTCATTGTGGAAAAACATTTCACAAATCTATCAGTCTGCAATCTAATAGGGTATTTGAAAGAGTCGTGACCTAGAGTGAATACTGTAATTTACAGCTCATTGCTTAGCGCACTCAAGCAGAATAAAGGCAGGCTTTAAAACATCTTGCAGAAGGACATTTTCGTTGTGTGCTAACCTCCCTCTCGAAGACAATGATCTTAGCAACTCACATAAAGTTTCACATTAACTGAATTTGATATACTGAAAAAACAGTAAATGTCTTTAATTCACTTGTATACTCCATCATCATTATATTAGATTCCATTAGCAAAAAATGGTGCTAACAGAAGCAAACAAAAAAATGGTGCTTATGATCATAACTTTTATCTCAATGATGATGCAGATGGCCAGACAGCTATACATTTTCATTAAACTCATTTGAACTTTCCTTTCAAGCTTTTCTTTTGTACAGTATGTTTGTGAGACATTGACTATTGCATGCAAATTCTATTATCATTGTTTCCCTTTGGATAAAAGCTTTCGGAAAATAAATAAACATTAATGTATATATGTTATAGCCTTGAGTAGTTTTTTGTTTTTTTTAATTATATCACCTCCTATGCCTTCCTGGAAATACAAACAGGATCTAAGGATCAATGCAATACAAGGAAAGCAAAGATGTATCTAGAACATTGCTCTTGTCTTTATAATAGTGCACATTCCCAAAGGTAAAGTTCTCTATTGAAGTTCCATAGTTAACTTTGCATGTGTAAAATTAAGTCTCCTCCCGGTCCATCCCCACAGACCTCAGACCCGGTCCAAGAACGGAAGCCTTTGAAGGATCCCTCAAATTATATTTGGAATGAGGCCATATTACCATAAAACTGCACAATTAATGAGATGTGCATGGAAAATATGTAGGGGGCATGCAGGGGATTTCAGACATGACTTTCCATTCCCTGGGAAAAAATACTGTACTTAATATGGGACAAACAAACTCCTAGTCAAGACACGCCATACAAAAATAAAATGCATTTAAGGATATTTTTATTAGGACCATGTCGGAACAAAAACTAAAGAATCCTTTTTCTTATTATTGATTCCTGCTGCAATTGGTATTTTTGCCACGTATAGTAAACAAGTCCAATTTAATTAAGTAATGTTTTATAGTTATGTAATTTGCATTGCACAATAAACTACAAGAGCACAGACTTTCCAAAAACAATAATAGACTTCCGTTCTGTTGCATTTAACATTACAGCTTGTGTACCAGCAGTATAGTCACTATTAATAGCACTATGTATATTGCAATGATGTCATTTGCTTCAATATGTTTCCTCACATATTACTGGAGCTAAATGCATTAAGCAAACAACTGTATTAAACTGTATTAAAACATATTAACACCGACAATGGAACTTAAAAAAAGGAAATGAAAGTTATTACTTGGCTGAAAATGAAGTAAAAAAATGCTAATCTTCATAAAACAAGCTGGATATTACAGATGCAAACATATATTACAATTATAAAAGAACTGACAGAGTACAAAGAAAACCAATGTATGTTATTCTTCTTTTAAAGACAGCAAACAATTTTTTTGTTTTTGATTGAGTTTTTTGACACTGATTCTATATTAAAAATATCTCCTCAGGTGTACAGGCAGCTGTTTATGTGGCCACTAAAAAAAATTATATAATCAGCCCTGACCCCTCAGATTGACTGAG
Source organism: Enteromius unitaeniatus (assembly GCA_032359435.1). Lineage (NCBI taxonomy): Eukaryota > Metazoa > Chordata > Actinopteri > Cypriniformes > Cyprinidae > Enteromius > Enteromius unitaeniatus. The sequence continues at coordinate 9,463,309 of JAUMHI010000052.1, forward strand.
CTCAATTGTGCTTTTTGTTTTTATAACTATTGCAAAAAATAAAACTAAAGAAAGGTCATTTCTTGATTTCTTCTTTGTTACTTCATGAAATCTTACCTGCAGTCTACAACATGTAGTTCCCACCTCTCTTATGTTTTGGCTCTGGAACTGAGGTGTTACGCTATGCAGGTGGATTCAGTGCCAGATGCTACTAATGCGACTGAAAAACTGTCAAGTGTTTAAAAAGTGTATAGAAAAGTAAAATTATATACCACAATAAAATCACCAGTTAATCTTCATCAGATATTAACTGCATTACATTTATTCTGCAATAACATTTATCCTATGTTTTCTGCAGGTGTTATGATGAACAGTAGGTTGCTTATTACTCATTTAACTGATATTAGGCCTAAAACTTGATGTCGCAGCCACAATAACATGCAATTGTATAACAAGTATTTGTTATCTGTAAAATTAGTATTCTGCTATCATCAAAATAGTAATCTGAAGAAAAAAAAATTGAAGAAGCCAGACTTAAATAACCCGATGAAAGAAATTAATACAAACAAAAACTTGATTACAAAATTAAAAAGCCACAATTGTCTCTTCTACTTGTAAAGAAAACAAAGAATAATCATAGAAAATAAAGCACTAACTCAGCACAGCAGACACTTTGTTTTGTTTATGCATTGCTAAAGGGCATGACAACCAGCACTGCCCAGCATGAGACAATGAATGAGCTGGTTTGGGTCAGAATGTGAGAGCCAGCTACTGGGAGGAAACAGGCTGAAAGCTCCCCAGATGCAATTAAAGCCCTACGCATCAATAAGTAATGAATGTCAAGTGCAGCATGTTGTTTGGTTCAGCAGGGTGCTGGTGGCTTGTGGAGGCACATGTACAGTGCAGGACGGGCTGGAGGGTGTGGGGGGCTTTTGGGGGGGTGACATAGAAACAACAGGTGTATGCGGATATTGCCCTTTTATTCTGTTGCAAGAGTTCACAATCGTTGACGATAAGCATCTGGACAAAGCTAGCTGGTCCTGGAACAGAGCAAAAGGGCAAGGTTTTCCCAGGGGAGGGAAACGGAGGCTTTGGAAATACTTGAAATGTCACCTCCCTTTGAGCCCGTCTCGGAATGTGGTGGACATTCAAAACGCTCGGGCAGCTGTCGAGACTAAAGCTGTGGACAGAGTAAAAAGATGCCAAGTTTACACCAAGTCGGGATGTCAGTGATGAATGTGTTATCGTGGAGAAGAGCAGGTGACGGAAGCGAACACATCTGATCCTGAGCAACGATAGTGATGATTCACACAAGTGTGCCTCCTTAATGCCTATGTTGCATAACTCTTCAGTTACACACTATAAACACAAGATATATCAACTAGCTTCTAAAAATAATTTTGACATTTTTATGTGAATGCCACACAAGATGCGTGTCATGTACTGAGATTAAAGCATACAGCTTCATGAATGTAATCTCTTGTATTCTCTGGCAGTACATTAGTGTACTCCTTGTACACACTGTGAATACATAACAGCAATAACCTAATGACCTAAAGATGGCATATGTATATATGTATACATATATGTAAATATATGTAATATAAATATAAGATTTACTGAGTTTGCTGGGGCCTTGTTCTTGAAAGCTCTCAGAAATGTTCTGTCTCAAGGTCAGCAGTGCATCGTGCAAATGAGCACAGACAGAAGCAGATGCAAAGAGAAAAAAGTATAATTCCTGATAAAATGCTTCAGAGCAGATGTTCTTGCAGTGAGTTTTAGTAGAATTGTCAGTGAGCCGCCTTCTTAAAGGGATAGTGCACCCAGAAATGACAACTGTGTCATAATTTCTCACCCTCATGTTTTTCCAAATCAGTATGACCTTATTTATTCCACAGAGCACAAAAGGAGAGATGCACTGTTCGTTTGTTTCCATGCAGTTAGTTTTGAGGCATTTTGCTTACAATATGAATTATTTACTGTCACTTTTGATCCATTTAATTAGCACAACACAACAGAAACAAACTACAACACAATGAAAGTGGCACAACACAACAGAAACAAGCCGCAACACAGCAAACTATTTTGTGGGGTTGTGCACTTCTGGCCCACCGAAATAAATGTATAAATTTCTTGTTTAAAGTTGTTTCTCACCGATTACCTTAAAATGCCTTGGGCTGTCAACACATATCAGTGACCAGATCAGTTACACAGTTTCTTATTCATAAATATTCATATTCATAAATATTAAACCATTTTAAATAGGGATGTAATTATAAAAAATATGTGACAGTTTAATTTGAGATGTTTAATGAATCACGGTACTGTTGGGGGTGGGGGTTTGAATGCATCTCTGAGGGGAACTAACTGTATTAGGGAACTATTCTGTATTTTCTTTAATTTTACTACTTTATAATGCAAAATATTGTTTAGAAGCACAGCACTGTTTTGTTTACGGCAACAGCAGATGAAATACTATATTGCTGCTGGTCCATAGGCGCCACCTGCTGTTTATGTCTTGTCCAGATTTTACTTAGCATAATTTCACATAATAAAGTCAGAAAGTAATTTTGTTTTTGAATCAGTAGTTGCCTTTACTGTAGTTGCCTTTACTGCAATTACTATCTTTATCTCAAAAAGAGATGAACTTGAAAACCAAATCAATCTGATTTGTGAACAGTTTGGTAAACATGTCAACCAGAGCACATGTCATCACACAATTCTATTTTGGGTTTCAAAAGACTTGTTTAGACTCCTTAGTGGTGCTTTTGCATCCTTTTTGAAGCTTGAAAGTTTTATTCCCCTTAATGGCAACTAGTAGAATTCTTAATAATTTCTAATTTTATATTCCACGGAAAATGAAATCAGTCATACGGGTATGGAACACCACTTGGCTATTGGAGTGCATTTTTGTGTAAACTATGCTTTTAAAGGAACACAAAATCTTTTTTTTGAAAAAACGCCATTTTCCAGCTTACCTAGAGTTAAACAGTTTAGTTTTAACATTTTTGAATCCATTCAGCCAATCACCGGGTCTGGCAGTAGCACTTTTAGCTGCAGCTCAGGATAGATCATTGAATCTGATTAGACCATTAGCATCTCACGCTAAAAATGATCAAAATGTTTCAATATTTTTCTTATTTAAACCTTGACTTTTCTGTAGTTACATCGTATACTAAGACTAAGACTAAAAGTTGAGATTTTCTACGCTGATATGGCCAAAATCTATACTCCCATACCAGTGTAATAATCAAGAAAATTGCTGCTGTAGCATAAGTGCAATGATATTATGCAGCACCTGATAGTCCTCGGCAATAGTCCCCAATATTGAAACTCTTTGGACATTTTTGAGCATTTGTGATGCTTCTGGTCTAATCAGGTTCAGTGATCTATGCTAAGCAGTAGCTAAAAGTGCTACCGCCAGACCCAGAGATCGGCTGAATGGATTCAAAAACGAATTAAAAAAATTAGCCTATTTTTAAAAAAAGTATTGTGTTCCTTTAAGGCTTGCATTTAAATTGGTTATGTCTGCCAGTGCACGTATTTTGTTGACTGTGAGTCTTGTTAAAAGTCTTGCTGTGAGTCTTCTCCAAAAGCAGGATTAAGCAGACAGTCTGTGGCAATGCAAAGTCAAGTCCTGTTCTGGTGTCATACAGCGAGAGGAAATTAAAAGTATAGATTGTTACGGTACCACATCTATCGCCTCAAGGGGGGAACACACTGTCTCACTCTCTTTAACTGTGTCACGTCTCAGCAGGGGGAATGGGTGCGAATCACTCGCCTCCCTCCACCATGAGAACACCGTGAGGCGAGAATGACACAGCCCGCCTTGAGAGGAAAAGTTAAAAAAAAGATAAAACAAACAGGGCAAGCTGGAGGTAACATCCATTTAGTTTCTCATTCCCTCATCACGTTGTTTGCCACCTGCCCCCATCGTCCGTCCCCTGAGTGTCCTCATCTCTCTGTCTGGCTGAGGTTTGCTAGTCGACAGCATTAACGTCGCATTGCTCGAGCAACATCTCAGCATCCTTCACACCCGTGCTATTACAGGAGGCGTTTATGTGAGCGTGACAGCCAAATGATGACGGGGCTATCAAAGTGAGCTGTATACTTCCTCGGCTTCAGCAGATGTTAAGTTCTTCACTTGCTTTTTAAAGAGGGATCTTTAGGCCATGGAAATGATTACAGAATTGTGTGAAAACATGCATGTTTGATTGTTTAAACCCCAACCTATTTGAGAATATTAACAGGCGTTAGTGTAATTTAGATGGTGAGTGTTATGAGTGCCACTGGCCCTCTAGTGGACAGATCTGGAAATGCCTCCTTACTGTGTCCAAAAAAAAATAAAATAAATGCTATTAAGATTTTTTTTAAATACATATATACATATATATATTTATATATTGAATTGCATTCAGTTAATCATTGTTTTAGTATTATCTATATAATAGTTGAGTAATGATCAATATTTTAAATGTACTTTTTATTATTATTGCAATTAATATTGTTAGTTTATAAATTTTAGTTCCATTTTTTTGTAGTTTTGTTATTTTTTGTAGTTTTTATTTATTT
>JAUMHI010000052.1:9467959-9496613 GCA_032359435.1 Enteromius unitaeniatus
CAATTAATATTGTTAGTTTATAAATTTTAGTTCCATTTTTTTGTAGTTTTGTTATTTTTTGTAGTTTTTATTTATTTAATTTTTTTTTGTTTTTGTTTTAGTTCCAAAAGCAAAACTGGACCGCACTACTGAGTATCACTTTTAACAAAACCTTTGCTGTTTGAATTTACATCCATGTGACAAGTCATTCCCAATTAAATGAACAGATTTGTCAGCTGAGGAGTGTCTTAAGGGCACACAGTAACTGAAATGAATACATAAAGCATCATATAACATATTCAGATTGTCAAGATCCTCTACCATCACAATCACATCTTTTTTATTGCAGAGCTGTGATAGCGTCTCTACACCGTCACAAACTGCAACGTCTCCTTCTCTACCTATACAGCCCAATTAGTCTGCTATTATCCCTGCCAGCAAAAAGTGATAGATTCAGAGCAGCTTATTTTCAATCAAGGCCAAAGGGCATAAAGGTGCTCCTCTCTTCTATTAAATGTCAGTCGCAAAGGATAAATTGTATATTATACTTCATTATGATAGCAGTAATTTCAGCAGTTTTATTTCATATAGTCAAAGATAAAAGGTCATGAAATACAGGCTTGTTCCTGTTAATAGCCGTGCGGCTGTAAGCTGAAGCAGCGGAGTGTGAAATGGAGAAACAGACACCTTTGGATTCAGAGGATTTTCGAGACAGTCGTTCAGGGTATGCCTTAGCATTAACAAGTGATGGCCGCCTTAAAGCAACGCGACAGAGAAGACAGATGCGAGAGTCACAGGAGCACATAACAGCTACTACACAAGCACACATTTCCCATGAAGCCCTGCAGTAAACATCGGTCTGGGTCAGCACTGTGTCTCCTGGGGCGGTAACTGTGGTAGCCGCTGATGGATGTGCCGGCTCTAGCTGCTAGCGATGGCTGTTTTGCTGAGAAGGACATTATATGTGACATAAGGTTAAAGAACTGTGGTATGTTTAACAAGTTTTCAAGTCAATACTTGGAGGTGCCTAATGCAGCAACTTCACAGAAAACCCCTGCAGCCACCCAACAACAACCTAAAACACTTCACACATTCACACAGTTAACATTAAATAAAGCACATAATCCTATCTGCACATCATCTTAAAGTGTGTAATTGTACGAGATCGTTGTGAAAATTTCTATGTTGTTTTTCCAGTGCCGACATTGGGCAGCCACCCAAAACACTCTAGCATTGTGGGAGTTTTACAGCAGGTACACTCACTATTATTTAGAGCTGCACAATACATATATATATATAGAGAGAGAGTATATTATTTATATATTATATATATTATTTTAGAGTCATATGGAATGAACCAAAAACAATAGGATAGTGGCCTATGTGATCACTCAAGTGGAAAGTAACACGATCAACGAACACTGTCTCACGACCAATTCGTACATATTTTACAAGGTGGCTAATTCATTCAAATTCGTACAACCTCACTCTTACAATTTTGTGCGATCTATCTAACCCCAGTTACGAGTAGGTTTAGGGTCAGGTTAGATGTAGGTCATTCCTACAAAGAATTGGCAACTCGTAAAGTACATACGAATTAGCAAAAACGATGTCAAGTGAGGTCGTACGAATACTTATGAATTAGCCACCTTGTAAAACACGTATAAATTGTCGTGAGATCAGGCTGGATCAACTGATAGAAATTTGGCAACCAGACAGAGATTTAGGACTGCTATCTCTATCGCCGTTAAATGCTTAGGTGATGTTGCTTTGGTAACTGGTCACAAAAACAGTGCGGGAGTATGGAGTTATTTTTGTTGCTTTATAGGCCTAATGGTCAAATACAGCAATTTAGGCTGAGAAAGAACATCGGACCTGCACAGCTCTTAAAGTGACAGCAGTCTAATATTCCTGCTGTCTGTCATTCAAGGTTATCAAACTTTTTTTACATTTATTGCTACTCAACTAAATCACTTTTGTAGCTTTAAAAAGAAAAAATGCTGTATTTTATATATTTGATTACTTTATACAATGTAGTATTCCTTATGTATTTGTTTTGCTGCAGTTTTTTTGTCTTGTAATTAGTTTCTTATTCTTATTTAATCACTGACTGTTTACTTGTCTTCACTGAGCTTGTGTGTGTGTGTGTTATGATCACTGGTGATAAGAAATTTCTATGGTATTAAAAACTGTGATACCACAAATACCGTATTTCAAGCAAAAGTAACTATATTGTGATATATATTGTTACCATGAAATCAAATTACCCATATGGGCATATAAGATTTTGTTCATATCATCATTAATTATTGTGAGCATAGGGTTCTACTTTTCAGCAGAGTTTGGTGTTCTTTTAATTTGGGCCAGTATGCAACCACCTAGCAACCACATAGCAACACACTAGAAACCACTCAGAACTATTCTGGCAGCCACCCACAACTCTCCAGCACCATGGTCGTGAGTTCTGCTCAGGCAAACTCCACTCGTATTTTCTTCAGGAAATGTAAAAGTCTAGTTCTAAATAATTACAGTAATTGAGCTGAGCTATGTCAAAACATAGGATCATGCCACATTTAACACATAATAACATACTGAACGCTACAACTGCTGACAATGACGGCTAATGCACCTCACCACACCTCGGGTCTGTCACACTACAGCACCACACACTGACCTGGTACACAACCTGACCTACACACATGTAGCCCACACACACACATCCACTCGCATGGCTGCTCCGCTTCACTTGGCTAATAGAATTTGTCTCTGTTGCAGTCCTTTCAGTTGTGGGTTTTTTTGCCCATGAGCGGTGTGAGTGCCCCATGACATGTCATTATTCACTTTTTGTTCTTTTACGTCTAGCTGCTCTCACTCCACCATCCCAAACTTCCTCTCTTTGCCTCTGTCTCTTCATTTTGTTCTTCCTTGCTGTCTCTCTGAATTAGATGTTAGCAAACAGGCATGTAATTAGCAGAGGCAAACTGCGTCCCGCTTCTTGAACAGTACGGTTACAAAGCAGATAGATGCTAACCAGCTACATGCTGAAAACCTTTAGGTCTGTATAATATATATATATATATATATATTATACGTATACATGCTCCATTAGAACATTCAAAACTAAGTGTGAGTGCTATCAGCTATTATAGTGAATTTTAATTTTATGCAACTAAATACAATAAATATTTTGTGCATTATCTAAATCAAATGTTTTTTAACTTTTTAATGCCACTGCCCCCCAATGTGATCATAAGTTTGTCAGGACCCATTTTTTTAAATATAAAGGCAGCTATTTGTATGGATAAAGATCCATTTATGTAATAAATATATGCCAAAAATACTGCCATTCAAAAGTTCAAAAGTTAAGAGTTTTTGAAAGTTCTCTTATTGCAATAAAAACAGTAATATTGTAAAATATTATTACAAATTTACAAACAAGTGTATCTTCTGTATTTCAGATTTTGTGATCAAAAATTAGCGTACTTTGTATTATTAATTTGAACAGAAAGTTAGAAAATAGCGTTTTATTACCTTTAAACATTTTAAGGAGGGGAGAAAATGCCTCCATCTTGATATGATTGCATACGAGGTTATTTGTTGGCTGTGATTGGTTCATGCAGTAAATCCCTCCTCTTGTGTTTGTGCGTGTTGGCGAACAATACACAATGGCGTTAATAGGAAGACTCTTAAAAAGTAAACAGCTCACGCACTTAGATATAACAATTTTTAACATCAAAGTATTACTTAAAATGGCATGAAAAAATAATCTGTGGGAGTATTATTGAGTAATCAGCTTGGTGTAATTTTAAGGACCATTGACCAATGTTTACCCTTTACACGATGATCCTAAATAAAAGTTAATTATTCAAAATAGCTGAACAATTCATAAATATAGTAGGCTGTATTATTTAAACTGAGTTTATTTTGGAATAAATGTAAAATGCTTAACTACACTAACTTGATGAGATTCACAGTTGACTTTAAAACATAGAATAGAATATTGAGTACATTGTTAAAGTATATGTTAATGATTTTTTTTTCTGATAGTGTAAGTAATTTTTTATTTAAACAAGAAAATGTGACTGGGATATGAATTTACATTCATAAAAACTTTGAGGACTTTACCTTCTCATTCTGAACATCACTGCAGTGCACACCACTGGAGTATAGCTATATATGCCTGTAGAAAGTAGAAAGGCTGATGTGTTGGATTCTGTAAATTTTTGACTTCCTTATGTGGGTCTAAATGATTATCGCATGGATCTAACGAGGTAAGTTAAGTAAGCCAAAACTGGTAAGTAAAACTGCAGGTCCTTTTCACAAATATAAATAGAATGCTGTCCTTATTATGCACCAGTATGCAAAGCAGCTCTACAGACAGCTAAAAGCCACATTTAACATCAGAATGATCTAGTTTTCAATGGCAAAACTAGTGCAACTGGCAAGTTGAAGTTGCTGTAGTGAGAAGCTCCCTCTACTGGTCAAACTCACACCACAGGACTGAGGCAATATACTGTAGGCTCAGTTGCTCAGCATTTTGTGCATTGTTTTTTTTTAGCATTTTCAATTTAGCATTGTTTCACTTTGCGAGCTATGTGAATGCACACTACAAAATGTTTCCAAAGACAGTTCCGGATAAATGAGGACATCTGGTCACCATAGTTCTGGGTCTCAACATAGCACATTGGCAAGCCACAGACAAGACTATGGTGTCAGTTGGTGCATGTCCACTGGATCGCAGAAATGGGTGCAAACACACAAAATTAGTGTGTTTATGATAAACTAAAAATCTCTGCTTCATGATCTAATGTCTAATAAGCTATAATGAGTTCCTATGAATAGTCAGATTTGGCATTTGCAGCGTGAGTTTTTGGCCCAATATAACTTCAGAGAAGCTGGATGGATCCTGGCACGTGATGGTGGTGGCTCGGCATTGCCTGCGAGGGATCTGGCACGCTGTCTCCCAGCAGTGCCAGCATATCCTCCATACAGACTAACACAGACAGAGAGACTGTCAGCTCTGCTGTAAAGGGCATCTCACATCACACACTCAGTGATATGGCTGTTTGTACCCTTTAAAGATACCTACTTCTATCTATTTCTAGCCAGTGTTTATCATCTGAACCTCAAAATGTAATTACTGTAATTGGATAAAAAAAACTAAATTATTTTTAAAGACTGGAAGTAATGTAAATCAGTGCCTTGCTGAAAACTCAGCTGTGCCATCACAGGAATAAATAGCTTAAATTATATCTAAATAATATCATTAAAATAAAATACTATAATGGAAATAAAATAGCTACATTTCATATATTATAAGAATCAATTTGTTTTTTTAGTTATTAATTGATATTCACACAAATCTGTATTTCTACCTTAGACTGTCCAAATTTTGGAAACAGAGCTAAAAAAAAATGTATATATATATATATATATATATATATGTATAAAAATGTAATATTTAGCTGACCTTCTAAGACTGATGATAAACATTAACATTCTCATCTCTAATGCGTCTCCTTTCATTTGATGAATTAAAAATAAAACACTTTTCCAGGTTTTAGGTCTATAACCTTTCTATTTCTATTTTGTAACTTACATGCGTGTAAAAACTGCCCCTAAAGCAATGCCTCCATGCTTTTCATATTCTAAAATCGCAATAATAATACTTCCATGCTGTTGACAGGGTCAAAAGGTCAGCTGAAGAGATGGCCCAAAAGAATGACATCATTAGCATGCCGCCACCAGCCAAGCGGGCAGAGGGCAGACAGGGTGGGAGCTGCGGGGTACGGGCCAGAAATAAACCAGAAATGGAAATTTCCTGCTCGTTTCTTCTCGTCATCATCCCTCTCAATTCTTTTCCTCTATGCCAGAGCGACTTTACTGATTTAAAGCAAATCTCCCTCAAAAGCAAAGAGAACCTCCGAATACCATTTACGTGTGTGATCTATGATCACAAACCACTTTTGTGACTCAGCATTCAACTGGACTTTAATTCCACATGACTATTCAAGTCATGATTTTAAAATTCCGTTGAACAAGAAAAGACAAACGTGAATTATGTTTCCATTAAATAACTCCCTTATATTCGTCTGCTTTAAGATTAGCCTCAGGACACCCTGGCATGTCGGTTGCCACGGAGATAAGTCCCCGTGTGCGAGATGTGACGTAGACCTCAGCGATTTAGTATTCTGCTCCTTCCTTACATGGTAGTAAAGAATCCCTCTGTGGGAAGACAGGCCACGTGACACACACATCAAGTCACTCTCTTTCAGAAAGGACACGCGCAGACTTTTATCCGTGTTATATCAAAGACATCCTCTCGTCTGGGACAGTGACACTAGACATGTCCATTCAGCTAGGAGATAGGCGGTGGGTGAAAGGATGGGCTGTCAGTCATGGTGACTAATAGGTGGTACGCTTGATGAAAAAGGTGACATTTGAGTGGTGTGTGGTACATCTCGACCGTCCAGTGACAGGAGCTGTGTTACACTTCTGCAAAAAGCCATTTTTACAGGATAACTAACTACAGACTCTCAGTATGTTTTCAGTCATTATCATTGTGCCTTTATTATGGGTTATGGTTTTGGGTGGCGATTCGTTTAACGAGAGACAATAATTGTATACACTGTGCACATTCAGATTTAGAATCTAAATGATTCTAAATCAGGATGTTTTCATTCACTTCGAGCTGTGTTACACATTTCATGAAAGCTTGTTTTTTAACTAAAATGATTAAAAAGTGTTTCACAAGTGATTAGCGATGCCTAATTAGGTAGACACATGCACATCTTATTGTTTCAACTAGGAAAACACACACACACTCACTTAAAAGCAAAAACCAACCAAACAATGGCATGGTTTTTTCATCCGCACACTCTCTCAAGCTAATACTACTTGACCAAACAACGTCAGCAATTAATGCAGACCTGTCTGTGTACCTGCACACATATGGTCTCTGTGGTGAGTGTCTGAGTAGATTCAGGCAGCAGCAGCTGATAGGAACAGGCCCTGATAGTGCGAGACTCAGAAACAGCCTGTGAGGGCGAGAACTCACTGATATGTGACAGCCATTTTACTGTTGAAGCGAAGAGCACGGCTGTGTCTGACTGTGTGCGCTCAGATAAGTCCAGCGAAACAGCAATGACAAGAGTACGATGCAGTAGTGTGTGAGCCAGAGTTTAAAGCCTATATCAGATAGAACTCTCCAGATTTCATTTTAAATCAAACGGCTTTGTATTTGAACATCTATAAGTCTCCTTTTTACATAATTCTCTGCTACACAGAGGAACTATATCATGAATTTACAGAATTAAAATTAAATATTAAAGCAGTGTCCCATCTGCAGTCATCCTGGGTGATAATCAAGTGATATGTAGAGTTAATAAGCAAGTGACTTACATTTTAGACACGATATTGCAGTTTCTAACGGATCTACAAACAAAAATAGTTCCAAATAACATCTACGAGTAGCACACCGTAATGGCATTCCTTAACTAAACGTCACTTGAGAGTAATTTAAGTCCAAGTACTGTTCTGGATATGGATTTTCTGTTACTTACACATTCCCTGGACTTTGTATTCACAATGCTCGCCTGATTAGTTGAGCCTGAGGAAAACAATAAGAAGCTGCGAGCTACAAGAAAGGTGTTTTTGCCCCCCCCCTCAAACCACAAAACGTGCTTTTGCTTCATACAGTTACAAATGAAAAAGAAAACACTTATTTATTGTGATTTATTTTAGCTATAAAACAACATGGAGTGCTATATATTAGGTGTAGGTTATTAGCTGATAATGACTTTTGCCTTGAAATTCATTCCTGGCCCGCTGGCTGTGCTTCCTGGGGGGAGACGGAGCTGCAAGGTGGTCACAAATCTAGTGTTGTCCTCATAACTTCCCTGACCAATTGGCTCGCCGGTCTCTGCCAAATGACTCAGCTGTCCCTTCCAGGGTCCAGCTCATCGCTCTGCCAGAATAATGCCACAGATAACGGCTCCAACAGAGGCCATTCCTCCACAGAAGCCACTTGGCCATCGCTCAAACTAGCAAAAAACAGGGATATAGGGAAAAAAATGATTTAAAAGGGGAGTGCAAATGGATTTGCCTTTCATCAACATAAAACTGATTAGTATATGAGTGATTCCATCTGTTATGGAAGCTTTTGGGATTGATGGATGAGGAGTGGATTGTGACAGAAGCATCTAGACCACATCTCAACACAGTCCACCCTTCTGGAATCAATTCAGTGAGCTCAGGGTATCGTGTTCACACAGCCTCGGTTTTGTGCCCAATCAGCAAAGTAACTGAAGCATTAAAAATGAAGGAATCAAAGTATTAAACTTACAGAAATTCATGCCATAATTGATATTTTAAATATAAAAAGAAAACGCAGAAGAAGCAGACTTCTGCTTTGTGTGGTATTGCTTTCGAATAAACTGTGTGTGATTGATTCCTCTGCTATGCTTCAGAGATCATCTGTTCTTCTTCTTCTGTGGATTTGATTTACTCGAACATTTACAGAGCAGGACGGATCTAACTAAAGATAATGAGTGGGATTTACTCAAACCTGATGAGGATTTTTGGTGTTTATGTAATCATAAATTTACTGATGTGCATTGTGAATTGGAATATTAATTAAAGTTATAGATAATTAAAGGCGAAAACTGCACCTTTTACTACCAATTACTAATTTTAGCTTTGTGAGTCAGTCCAGACCCAATGAAAGAACAAAGGTGCTTTCAGTGAACAGTGAAGGCAATGCTGCCACCTGCTGGTCTTTTGACCGCACACACTTTCAACTTGATGTAATGTATGATGTAACTTGTAAATGCTATTAATGTGTCAATGATTTTTTGGAATAAATATATTATGCCTTGTTTTTACAAAATTTGGTGCTACAAGTATTGTGGTTCAATATTGCTATTGCATGATCTGATTCCAAAATGGTTATTGATCTCCATTTTCTCCCCAATTAATTCTTCTGCTGTGCAAATACATCTTTACAATTTTACGTCTTAGCCAAAATTGTCAATTTTTGTTTATAGTTAAAATATCTGTGTCAGTACTGCCATCTTAAAAGAAAGTGAATCTTGGTTTCACGAGAACCCGAGCCCAAACATGCATCTTTAGTCTATGACTAGCTTAACCCTTGTCTGTGAAACCGGACAAATGTCTGTCACTGGCGGTTCCTCTGTGGCTCTCTCTAACCATCAGCAGCGGGAACCTTCATCCGAGTATTAATTCCCACCCGGACCATTTTGCCCCACGCACCCCGGCGATTTCTCGCGGCCGCCGTCATGCCACTTCCGGTTGCCGCACCTTTGTACCCCGGGTGAGCAAGAATTTATTCTCATCATGCCTCCTGCTTGGAGTCTGTCTACTGATAAATGGACATTGTGTTATGACTGAGGCTTTCATCGATTCTGGGGGCAGCTGGGAACTTTATTGATGCGTCCTTTTCTAATCGTCATCATGTTTCCCTTCTTCCATGTAATCCTCATGTTGCTGTGGCTGCCCTCGACGGCCGACCATTAGGAACTGAAAAGGTCAGCAGCCTCACTGAGAAGCTCACACTCATCACTGGAGCGCTACATCAAGAGACCATCCAACTCCATGTCAGTCACTCACCCAACCACCCTGTCATTCTTGGGCACCCCTGGCTGACCTCCCACGATCCCGTCATCTCCTGGACTAAGCAAGAAATCATTCAATGGTCTTCCTCCTGTCAGCACCAATGTCTTATCCAGCCATGAAAGAATGCAACGGCAACACCTATCACCCCTGAGGACATTACACAGATGGACTCCCTGCCAGCACCCTACCAAGACCTACATGTTGCATTCAGCAAGACCCAGGCTACACAACTACCCCCTCACCGTGACACTGATTGTGCCATCGAACTCCTCCCTGGAACCATCCCACCTAGAGGAAGGATTTATTCCTTATCTCAGCCTGAAACTGAAAGCATGATGAAGTACATTGAGGAGGAGCTAGCCAAGGAATTTATTCGTCCATCAACGTCACCCCCCTCCGCTGGGTTTTTCTTTCTGAAGAAGAAGGATGGATCTCTCAGGCCTTGCATTGACTACCACTACCACCTTCACTACCACCACTGGCCACTATGAATATCTCGTTATGCCCTTTGGACTCTCCAACGCACTCTCTGTCTTCCAAGCCCCAAACTGTCAAAGAATTACAACGCTTCCTGGGGTTTGCTAATTTGTACCGATGGTTCATTTGAGCCAGGTCACAGGGCCTCTAACTTCACTCATTTGCAAGGGAGCATCTTGACTCCAGTGGACCACTGAATGTGACAGAGCCTTCCAAGAACTCAAGAAGCGATTCACTTCGGCTCCCATCCTGTGACACCCTGATCCCAACCGTCAGTTCCGAGTCGAGGTCGATGCTTCCAACACGGCATTGGGGCCATACTGTCCCACCAGCCAAGTTGTAACCTTGTGCCTTCTTCTCTAGGAAACTGAGCCCCAAAGAGCGAAACTATGACGTGGGGGAAAGAGAACTGTTAGCCATGAAGGCAGCCTTAGAGGAGTGGAGGCATTGGCTTGAGGGGTCTCCTCCATCTACTCCATTCTTGGTGTTAACAGACCACCGCAACTTGGAATACCTGTTGATGTTTGAACGCCCGCCAGGCTCGGTGGTCTCTTTTCCTTTCAAGATTTGACTTCTCCATAACCTACTGTCCGGGATCTAAGAATGTCAAGGCAGACGTCCTTTCATGGAAATTTGATGACCAAAGTACCAGCAAGCCCTTCACGTCAATCATCCCACCTGTGCTCATTCTAGCTCCAGTCAAATGGGATATCATGTCTGAGATCTCGGAGGCCCAAGTCAACGATCCTGTTCACACCAAATGTCCAGCATCCCTCACATACGTCCCTGAGACTCTTCGCTCCCACTTGTTTCATCTTGTTCACGATAACCCAAGTGCAGGCCATCCTGGAATCCAGGCTACGATAGATCTTCTGTCTTACAAGTTCTGGTGACCATCTTTAAACCAGGATGTGACTGCCTACATCAAGGACTGTATCACATGTAATATCTCCAAGTCATCTCACCAGTGCCCCGCCAGGTTATTACAACTGCTGCCTCTGCCTCAAAGACCCTGGTCGCACATTGCAGTCGATTTCATCTGCAGTCTCCAACCATTACACCTTTCTGACACGTTCTGACAGTGGTGGACCTTGGCCAAACTCTCTACGGCCTGGGAGACTGCTCAAGCGCTCCTCAACCAAGTTTTCCATTTCTACAGCCTACCCAAAGACATTGTATCTGACCGTGGGCCACAATTGCAATGGAGAGAGGCCACCTAGGAGGCAGCTCACTTACATCTGCAACGGGCCATCCGCAGGGTCACCCAACAGGCCGATCGTTGTCAGAGAGAGCGTCCCACATACCAGGTCGGACAGTGGGTCTGGCTGTTATCTCGAGATCTCCGCCTGAACGAGGACATCTACCAGATTAACACCATCCAGGACTCTCAGCGTCGGGGCCGGATGCTACAGTATCTGGTCGACTGGGAGGGGTATGGCCCGGAGGAAAGGTCCTGGGTGGACTCTAGCGACATACTAGATCCGGCGCTCACCACCGCCTTCCACCAGGATCAACCCCGGGGTTGACCTCGGCACCGTAGAGCAGCTCGCTTCGGGAGCCACTTGCAGGGGAGGGGCTCTGTCATGGGCGGTTCCTCTGTGGCTCTCTCTAACCGCCAGCAGCGGGAACCTTCACCCAAGTATTAGGTCCCACTTGGACCATTTTGCCCCACGCACCCCGGCGATTTCCAGCCAGGCAGGCCTTGTTATTTCGCCTATTTAAGGCGTGGATTTGAACTAGAACGTTGCAAAGTCTTATCGTCACTATGGAGATATTACTGAGCGTTCTTACCCGTGTTTGTTTTCTTGTGTATGACCCTGGACTGTTTATATCGACTCTGATTCCTGCTGCCTGCCTTTCTGGCTATTGCCTGTTAACCAAACTGTCTTTTGGATTATCTGCATTACTCCTGTTTGCTGGTAATTACCTGTATTTGCAAATGGATCCGCACGACCCCGAGTCTCTGTTACAATGTCACATTCTCAGTTCTCAATATTCCTGCACATGGCTATTCTCATATACATTTTAAATCAAATTTATTTATAACAATTGCTTATTTAAAATAAGTGTCTGAGTTCTCGAATGTTTACAGACAATAGTTCCTCTGCATTGTTGTCGTTCGATTATTGCTGAAGAGATCATAGAAAGTGGCGGTGTTAACAGGCTTCATTCGGACTAACATTAAGAATCGTTGAAGAGCAATTTATGGGAGAATCAATTTTTTTTCTTCCACCCCTAGTATTTTATAGTAAATACCATAGTGTTTTTAAACCATACTTTATCAAAGTACCTGAATTAATTTGTTGTGGTAATTCTGTAGTTGCTGTGATAAAATAACAACTGTAGTCATAGAAACAAATTACTTTACCCAGTCCTGTACTAAGTTTCCCACAACTACAGGGTAGATTATACAACAATACAGTTTACTGTAGTAAAAAATAAAGTATACTACAGTATTTACAATTTATTTGTTATTCTATAGTTTATACTACAGTATGCTGTAGCATTCATTAACAATGTGTTGTAAGTATTATAGGTAACACTTTATAATAACTACACACTATTAATGATTAGCATTAGTCAGCATTTAATTAGTCCTTTATAAACCATTGTTCCAACATTATTATGCAGTAGTAAACAGTTTACAAGTGCATCTATAAATGCCTTGTTCTTGAGCGTATATATAATGTTTAACAACGGTATTTTCATACTTTATTAATGATCAGTTTATCATTTTTTTAATTATTACATTATTTACAAACCAAATTATTTAGGAGTTTAAAAGTTGTTTAATAAGATCATTTAGAAGGTCTAAGTAAATGATTAGTAAATTATTTAAATTTACATGAATAAATCTTATTATTTAGACAGTGCTTAGTGTGTTAATAAATGCTTCATAAACATGTCCCTGCTGTAATTCATTGTTAAATCAGGTAGTTATAAAGCGTTTAGTAGTTGCCAGACGTCTGTTTTTGTGCGCTCATCTAAAGTGAGGACTAGTTATAGCTTGTAAAGCATTTATAAAGCAGATGTAAAGACTAATTTATATTCTAAACAGAAAAGTTAAACAAACACAACACAGAGGGATACAGAACACAGACATATTTTTTAAAGATGTAAAAAATTCAATTTTACAACTTTACACTTGATAAATGAAAAACAAACCTTCAGTTTCATAGAGAAAAAAAAAATAAGTGTACAGTTTTATATTACGAAAACCGTGATACATTTTGCACATTATTGCATCAAGTTTAGGCAATACCACACAAAGCAGATACAGTCTTATTGGTTATTCATTGGAAAGAAAGAGAGAGGGAAAAGAGAGAGAGAGAGACTTATTTACAGAACTTCTTATTAACAAAATCTCTTCTTCTCAGCCTCAATATACTTTTCACAAATCGTCACTAGATGGCGACAGAGTACCTTTTTTGTGTCGTTTGTTTTGTTTTTTTTTCCTCCCCCTCGCTGCACCATCTATTTATTTTTCTTTTAGGGTGGCAGATGGCATAATGAAAACAATTCAGCGCCAGAGAAGTCTGTAATGAGGCTACAGGGCATGTGTGCTGTGAATACATGTGAAAGGCATTAAAGACTGCAGTACAGTACGTGTCAGGATTTGTCTGTCTGCAGTCTGAGTGAATGTGCGCATGTTCACGACCCAGAGTTCACAGTGTTAAGTAGGTCAAACTCAGCAGGTCAGACGTGACGCTCTCGCCTCCAGAGGAACGCTTCTGAAGCTCACGCTGCACAGTTCTCTGGGTTAAATAGGTCAGTCTAAGCAGGTCACACAGGACCATGTCGACCATGGAGGAATTTCTGCTCTGAAGTGTGTAAGTCTAAATGTGAGCCATAAATATTAATGTAAAGTTGCTATTACTGTATTGTTAGATATTATCCATATTTACATATAAAAAGGTTTTTAATTGTTGTAAATATTTACATTACATAACTTTTATTGGTAGGCCTATTATATTTTTATATTTGCAGCTCATCATTTCATATATATATATATAGAGAGAGAGAGAGAGACCCAGTTTATATTGTAAAAATTTATATTATGAAAAATATTGAATTTATATTGTTCAATTATTGTTTTTCCTACTAAAGAAAATACTGTACTGTTAGATGTAAAAAAAAATAATGCATTTTATTTGTAATACCTCTTTCTCGAAGTGCTACAACATGTAACAAAACAAATCAGACCAAAATAAAAAAAATTGAATCACAGTAATAAATCAGAAATTAAAAAGATGTGTCTTTGAAAGTTCATTAAAACCACCCAAAGACACAGCATTCTTAATAAACGCAGGAGTTCCATAGCTTGGGTACATTATAGGAAAAGCCCCCCCTGGGTTTTTAATTTACAATGCGGCTGATACTGAAAGAGAAAACCAGCAGAGCGGATAGAACAAGAAGCAGAGAGTAACCAAGTCACAAATGTAATCTGGAGCCAACCTATGCACTGCTTTTATAGGTTAAAATCAAAACATTTAAATGATTGAACCGGGAGACCATTAAGTTCCTGGAGCGCAGCGGGGATGTGATGGTGCGAGGACATGTAAGTCAAAACTCTAAACTGCAGATATGATATTACTGAAGCTCTAAATAGAACTTGCTGGTAAATCTGCAAAAAGAGATTTACAACAATCAAGCCTTGATGTGATGAAGACATGAATAAGCCTCTCAGCATCAAGCCTAGAAAGAAAGGGTCTCATGCGAGAATGAAAAAGACAGCTGACCATCAAAAATCACTCCCTGGACAGAAGGAGATACGAAATTTAAAATCACAGCACTTTTTTTTTGAACTTTCTATGTATTTATGTATATTTATCTATGTATGTATTTAGATTAGATAGATTAGATAGAACTTTATTAATTCCTCGGGAAGGTTCCTCTGGGAAATTTGTGATGTTTTTTTTGATTTATAATAAATATTTATTTTGTTATAAAAAAAATGGATTACTTAAATAAATAAATAAATAATTATTAATTAAATAAATAAATATAAAATATTTTCTTTTATTGTTGTTGGAGAGCCTTATTTTTCTTTGTAAAGACCTATTTTATACTGTGAAAATGAATATTATTATGTGTAAAATATAATTTATAAAATATTTATATTATGCTACATTAAGTACTGGAGTGTAAGTATTTATTAATATATGTATACATGTATGTATAAATAATATGAGTCTTAATAAGTTATACACAAATCATACAGCAAATCACTTTCTGTTTTCTTTAATACTAATAAACCTCTTTGCATTTATTTTCAAGTTTTTAAATAATTCCTTTACGTTGCTTTTTAATGTTTCACATGTGCCGAACGCTGGCATATTTTCATTCTCATAGTATACTTTCCATTCCTCTCCATTGCTGTTTTAGCAAAAAAAAAAAGATAATTCAGTTATTATGAACATCATCACAGTCTTATATCTCTCTGCCTCCATTTTCTCTCTGTCTGGCAAATTGTGTGTCTGGGACAAATTTGCGAAGCATTCAGATCTGTTTTGCATTAAGTTCCTCCACAGACCTTCAAAAGGCTCAGGTCTTTGGTTAAAGTTAGAGATGTGCAGATGATCTCTGGTAATTGTGGGGTGGAGGAGCCCCATATCATCTGTCTCAGAGCACCATCAAAGATCTTTCAGGATTTAAGTGTTTCAAAATATTGGCTCTCAAAAGGAATGTGCTTTGAAACAGCAAACGGCAGACCTCTTTAAATACGTCTTCATTTGTTTCTGTGTGTATCTTAATTCTGTCCATGATGTACAGTGAAATGGAAACAAATTCATCCCCTGTGGCTCTGTTCCACGTAAAATCTGAAAAGCATTTACTGCTTCTGTTGACGACTGCTGCTACAGGAATGAGAATTGACCGTTTACAGATCTGGTAGGTGGTTGGAAATGGCTTTTGCCTGAAGTAATTATGAAAATACATCCCACAGCTCAGTAATTCAATTAAACAAACTATTTAAAAATTTAAATATTGTAAATAATTTGTGCTTTGACATAAATAATAACTGTTCTACTGTCCTGTAGTGCATTGTTACATAAATACATATTATATTATGATTGGGAAACCTTTTTGCAGAGCTATTTTCTTTCTGCTAACGGCAAAAAGGCACGCCTGGAAAATTCTTGTTCACTGCTGACATTTTTAACGCAAGCATTGCAATATTTAATGGCCACCTTAAAAACATTATTTTTCCACATTCGCATACACAACATTTTTTTTTTATCTTATTTTAAAAATATTTCAATAATATCTTCACATACTGCCTTTTTGTTAGTTTTTATTTAAATGTTAAGCTATTCTAACAAAATTTCTAGCACTTTCAAACAATATATATCTATTTTTTTATGATAATCATCATTATCATTCATTTATGTTTTGGCTTAAAAAGTCATTGCATACAGCAACTACTAATAATCAGAATAATACACATTTAATACTATAATAATTATTTACAGATTTTCTTTTTTTTTCAGAATTGGTACAAGAACAAACTTGTGATTTAAATATATATATATATATATATATACATACAGTATACAGTATATGTACTGTACGTGTTGGATAAATTGCACATTGTGACAAAAACAAAGAAAAACAATAAATCTTACCTCAATTTATATTAATGAGCATGATTTCATTTCAGATGTCCTCAGAAAAATCCAAGTGCACACTTCACGTAAACATTCAGAGAATTTGGGCTCAGATCTCCATATGTAACAGCTGCTCTCCTGCAGTGTGAATATACACTCAGACAGCAATCTGGCAGAAAGCTTCCACACCTGACCAGTGTTCATGTCATAACTGTCTTATAATGACGAAGAACTGTGTTAAAGTGACCTGTTTAGAAATGGCTCATATGTCTTTTTCGAAACCCAATAACAAAGTTAAAATTTTAGTAAGAAAAAGAGAGTAAGGTAACAGTAAACATAATTTATCATTTACATAAACATCAAAAGACAGTGAGATATAATGTAAATATCCTTAGAACATAATAGGCTATTTAAAAAAAAAGATTTGAATTCAGATATAATTACAAAATAGGAAACATTATGAAATCAGAAAATACATAAAAAAAACAAAACATTCTAGTTCATGCAACAAATAAATAAATGATATGTATGTGTGTGTGTCATGTTTACAATAATCATATTGAAAGACAAAGAACAATTTTAACTGCATAGATCACATTTGAATGAGACTTTAGTAAGGTTTGTTCTTGAAACTTTGCAAAGAAACATTATAACTTAAGAGAAATATTTTTCAAATGTAAAAAAAATCTCAAATCTTCATTCTCTGTGTATATTTAGTCAAATCTCTATTATATATAGCTTTAGATGTAATTTCACCCTGTATTATTTTCACGGTACTTTTACAGATAGAAATATATTTACATGAATTATTACTTTTACTGGTTGAAATGAAAACAAAGTAACATCACGGTTATGACTTTCCTATCAAGGGTATCTTACATCCGCTTATTTTTCCACGCAACATGACTTTAAATGAGTAATATTTTCCTGATGTGAAAAGCTGTCGAGGGGTCTTTTTGAACTGCTCATACTGTAACGATTCCTTGTAATGGTTCATTTGAATGGCGTTTCTAATATCTGACTGTACAATTTTTGAGTGCAAATATGAGAAATGTTAGGGATGTGGAAGTAAGTCTTCCCAGCGTGGGATGATTCAACTAAAATATACACACGACCAGAGCAAAGCCAGAACAAACCATCCGCTTTTACTTGTGATAGATGGATATGCACAGTGTGACGTGGCCATCAAAATCACCCCACCGTTTCAGTTAGCTGCGCGCGCCACGGCCTGGAAACCTCACTGATTGCACTTTGATTGACCTAATACTCTTTTAAATATCTGCAGATCACAAATGTGGAACAATGAACATTAGCAGCCATTCAAATGAGGGAATCACACATGGCCGCTGTTTACATAGATTTGTAGTTTCCGTTTTTCCTTAGCATGACCACGGCGTGATCTTTTACAAATGCGATTCTAAAGCAATGATGTGTGAGCGCAAACCATTCCGGTTAACATGCACCACGGCGTCACGACCACGAATGAGAAAGCAAAGGGCGTTTCTATTAATCGAGATATTTCACATCAAGTCCGGTCACTTTCATGTTACCAGTGAAAGATGATAGTCGGGTTTCTCGGCCGTGTTCTGTTGAGGGTCTGGCGCTGATGCTGAGCCCATGGTGGCAGCGGTTAACGGGGCGTAAAGGAGGGGGACGCAAAGGCGGTCGGGATTAGACGAGAAGAACTGTTGGATTGCCAGCGGGTTGCGCACTGAACTCCTGAACTCCCACTTCTCCTCGCAGGGGCTGCGTTTTTTTCACATGCCAGTCTCGGCGAGGTCAGCGAGGGGTCGTGGGGCTTTCACACATTGGCCCGTTAACGAGGCCTCCGAAGCGGGACGAGCTGTGAGGAGACACTGGGATCCGGTCGGAGGGAACAGCAGGAGGGGGAACGCAGACAAATCCAAACACCCCACAGGAACATCAGCACAAAGGCTGCAGCATAAAGGCCGGTCCTGTGAGGAGTGATTTGGGGCGTGTAAATGCCTTCAGTGTGAAGTTTTTAAAAAGGTATTTCAATTTACTCCTGTCTTCAGGGTAATTTTATCTCAGTTTAGCAAGTTGGCCAGACTATAACAAGTGGGAAAATAAAACAACGGGATCTTTAAACATTTAAAGCAACATTCCAGGTTCAGCACACACTCAGAAATAGCTAGTTATTTAACAAACGATTTCAAGAAACAACAAGGATGTCTGATGAAATTGAATGCGTTTTCTTGTTAAAGGTACTACCATAATCTGTTTTATTTATCACTGTAATGTGTAAGTTAAGCTCAATAATGTTTTCTTTTTTAAAAAATTGACGTGATGTTGAGGCACTTAGAAGACAAGTGAATAAGATCAGTCTTTGGAAAACGTAAAATCAATTATTTTATACAAGCACTTACATTACAGTCCAGATAATGCACTTAAAAGAAGAATTAAAGCTGATTTAATCATTTTTTTAGGGTTTGTTGCGGTCATGGAGGCATTTATTTCCAAACTAAAACCATCCACATTGTTTTACATTTTGTTGCCATTCTGTTAAAATGGGGATGGTTAAAAAATAGTCCAAAAATAAAAATTCAATCATTAATTATTCACCGTCATGTTAATTGATACCTGTAAGATCTGTTTTCATCTTTGTAATGCAAATTAAGATATTTTGGTGAAATCCATAAGCTCTCTGACCTTCCAAAAGAAGCAAGGGTTCTACCATGATCATTGATTTTCTCTGCTTGTAAACGGGAGAAGCGCATGTATTTTCTACGTCAATAGTATGCATCGATAATGGCAAAGGACTCAGGGGAAAAATTGTAAATAAATTTTGCGATTTTTTTATTTTTATTTTTTTAAGTATTCTTGTGGCTTGGTAAGTTTATGGTTAAACCACTCAGGTCACATTTTTTCTATATTTCCATATAGTGGGAGGACCCTTGCTGTCTATGGAGGCTCAGAGAGCTCTCAGATTTAATCAAAAACATCTGAATTTGTGTTCCAATGAAGAACAAAGACTGTACGGGTTTTAAAGTGCATGAAGGCGAGTAATTAATGACAGAATCTACATTTTTGGGTGAACTAGCCCTTTAAATTTTTATGGATTGGCACTATGCACTATAATTGTAAGTGCTTCCCTGCAACTTTTTTTTTTTTAATCTCATTGTTCTTTTATTTTAGTAGCTGTCGAAAAACAACAACAAAACCAAGCTTAACTGTCAATTTACTATTTTTATAAATTAATATTTTTAAGGTAAAGGAGGCACATGTGGAAATAATTTAATTTAATTTCCTTTTTTTATGTTACGTTAAACACATTTTACAATTAAACGTTACATTAAACGCATTTCTTTAACTAAAATAAGGAATAAGTGGTAATCAACATTAAGCCACAAAAGAGTAAAAATGTACTGAACCTGGAACAGTTACTTAAGTTTTTCGTAGCCGCATTTATCTAAAGTTTTTCTATGTTATCAGAAAAATAAACACAGAGGCTCACACACACACACACAAACCACAGAATGCTGTATAACAGTTGTATCTCATTTCATGTTTTAATGAGGAGAGTCAAGTTGGGCTTTTTTCAATTTTTAGAAAATAAACCAATAACATTACAAATAATGAAATTGTTACATCATTCACAGGGTTACAGTCAAATGTACATATTATACAGTGAAACAGGACCTCCCATCTCCGTCACAGTGGTCCAGGTGGGCAGTGCTCTATTTCAGCTCGTAAGAGAGAGAGGTCTGCCGCCCTGTAATGAATAGCAGGGCTAAGAGACACGGGGACGAATGCACTACTGCCTTCCTAACACCAGAGGGTGCTGTGGGCCTACAGGCACCACAGCTCTGTTCAGGGAGCCATTTTCTATCCAAGAACTTCCCACCATATTTGGAGGATGCAGGCAGAAGTATGGACCAATGAGAGCGAGCCAGAGCCAGCTTGTATTTACGTTCACAATCGCACATAATCATCATAATAACGGTTTTGCATTGGTATTACGCTCCGGCGGTAGCTGCGAGCATATGCTGTTCACAGCTTGCTGTCACCATCTTTCAACAAAAAGCTTTAAATGGTGCACGGGATCACATTTTCGCTTGCCAGAAGAACATTTGCAGTTCGCATGTCCCCATAACGGCAGCTTTTTGGCTATTTCAACAAGCCATCTGAACCAAAAGGGTGCCGAGTATTAAAAAATGCCCACATACCATCTTTCCCAGCACTTCGTATGAAAAAAAAGAGCCGTGTTGTGGTAGAAACTATGCATTTATGGTGATAATCCATGTGAAAAAAACAATAAGAAGTGCTTAAATCACTCAGCATGACATTCTTTCACACTCTCGACGCCACGTCTCATTTGTCTGTGGTCTACGTAGTGTTCTGTGAAACGACAAATGAGAGAGGGAGATGTATGAAGTGATTAGTCCCCTACCGAGAAACAAACTTGAGCGGTTAAAGATGCAGTGGAAAAACAGAATTACATAAGACCGCCGTGATGAAATATTTCTATGTAAATACAGGTTTGCTGAAGAAAATGCGAAGCAAATGTCAAGCACGTCATAGTCTTTCAACATACCGATATCTTAAAACAGAAAGGCTCATTGATCGTTAATGTTCCTTCCGATCTCTCGCTGCAAAGTGCCAGAAACTCATGTGATCATCAGCGCCAAGCTGCAAGAAAACCGTCTTTTTGCAAATAGCGAAACTGTACTTATGAAAGGACACATTTCATTGGAAGGAAAAGATGAGGAGGATCAGGAACACAGGATATCCCTTCAGCACTGGATTTCATTCAAAGCTCTCTTAATCCTGTGCTGTTAGGCTGGTTTAAAACGCACTGTAACTTGTGGGCAGCACCTCTAAATATTGCTGAGCTACTTCCATGAGTGTCTCAACTTCTGCAGACGTACAGCAGCAATGTGTGTGTGTGGATCCCGGAGTGTATGCTGGAGCTTTGACTGACAGTGATTGTCCAAGGAGGGTGAAGCAGAAGCGGTGTTATTCTGAGGAAGACGAGGGATTCAGAACCTTAGTCTCACAGTGCAGCAGTGACACTGAGAAGCCATTAAATATTGAGAGGAAGTGCTGGACAGACAGGTAAAGGCGGCTGCTGGCACCATCACCGCTCAAGTTTTATGATGTGAGAACATTCTTCACTCTCAATCTTGTCTCACCTCACCTCTTTGACTCGCTCCTTGCCCCAACCAGCTACAGAAAGCAACCGAGGTGTCACATAAGCCATATATACCACTTATTTCTATAGCAGCTTGATAGCCCCATCAACATACATTATAATTTCCCCCCAAAAAAGAATTACCATTACAGGTATACATTACATTTTAAATTATATTAAATGAGAATTTTTTTTAATTGCAATATTTTACAATAATGCTGCCTTTACTCTTTTTTGACCAAATAAATACAGCTTTGATGAAGTGAGCATGATCTTACCAAACGTTTGAACGATAATGTACAGGAACTGCCTATAAAACAATGGCTTAGATTGCGCTGTTCTGAAGTTCTGCTTTCAGTTTGGATGGACAAATTCCTCGTTGCTGGTTAGGACAAGGTGTTAAGCCCAGATTTGTTTCCTTTCTCCCTGTATCCCCCTGCTGGTAATAAAATAAGTTTCCAAAAATGACTAAAAAGCTGAGAGCTAAAACTTAAAAGCCATTTAGTATTTGAAGTTCTAAGGAAAGTAAAATCCTACCATCTTTCTGGACCCAGAGGAAAACAGGCACGGTCGTTGCTCGCTATGTATTTCAAGACTTCACACATGGGATGGCCTGTCTGCTGAACGTTGTGTTTCTTGTCCAAATAATGAAGGACAGAATCTTGATTTTTAATGGAAGCATTATGTAATGGGAAGAACAGAGAACGGTCAACGCCATCTGATTAGAACCTTACCAGCACTCTGAGATACAGCCAGTGGAGCTGACCTCACAGCACTGCATGTTTTTAACACAGATGCATGTCAACCCTGAGGTTATGGAATAAAGCGAGCCCCTCATCAGCTGAGCAAGAAGTATATCGTTAACCACAGTGACCTTAATGCTGGTACACGGACGTACCTGCATGTGCAAACACACAAACACACTCGCTCACACTCACACACGTCCACTCCAGCATGGATCAAGATGCCTCCGGACTATTCATCTCTATGGCTGATTCTTATCTCTCAGCCAATCCTAGTACAAAACGAAAAGGCCCAAAATAAACATTGACAATAGCGACTCTCCAATTTAGTTTCACCAACACGTTTAAAAAAAAAAAAATATGTACACTAAAATTCAACACGGTTTTGAGACTCTCCGAGGGGGAAGTTTCTGAACTCAGAATTGTTCTTACATCTATAGAGGTGAAAGATCTCAGAGAGCATCGTGAAAGTACCATACCATGGAAAACGGTGGGATGTATTTTCAGTAAAAAATAAAACACAACCTATAAACACTAATTTACTGCTGATATTGTTCGTCATTTGTTGTTTAAATGTCCTATGAAACGCCAAATTTAAGCTTGGCCCCAATTGGTGAATGTAACCAGTTCAAAAATGCCATACAATAACAATATTCTTATATAAAACTATGCTCCGCAATGAACAATTACTTCCCTGTTATGAAAATGTCCTCTAACTGCATACTTTAGCAGATATTAAAACCCCTAAACACCTTATTATAAAACATCTTTTTTTGTTTTTTAAAGAAACGATTTTGGTGGCAAAAATATAAGCGTATCAACACAGTGATCTGCAAAGTGTATCAAATCCAAGCTTCTTGCGAAATCATAGT
Organism: Enteromius unitaeniatus; assembly: GCA_032359435.1. NCBI lineage: Eukaryota > Metazoa > Chordata > Actinopteri > Cypriniformes > Cyprinidae > Enteromius > Enteromius unitaeniatus. The sequence goes on from JAUMHI010000052.1 coordinate 9,491,421, forward strand.
TTTGCACCACACATGCTCCGCAGCTCCATTCGCACACACACACGGCAGGGATCCAAACATAAAAGAAGAGCGTAGATGATGTGAAGACCACACCATACGTGCACTCAAGGTCCTTCTCTATAAGCAGTTCATGGAAAGAACATGCTGAAAATTTTGCGTGGGAGAATATCTTACGCCGTCTTTCAAACTAAATCATCTTAGCCCATGACAAAAAGGAGGAAGAATATAAAAGATGACCCCCTCAAGTCATATACGCACACGAAAGAAAATGCATCAAATGTCAATGTAGATCCATCTAATACTGAAACAGAAACTAAATGTTGGACTACATCAGGCTTGTACTGACGACCTCACAAGTGCATCTGATATGTACAGGACGAGGTACAAAGGGATGATGCTCTATTTGGCAGGCTCTTATGACATCTGTAAAATATTTTTTTCTCCCCCCTAGCAATGAGGAATCTGCACCACATATTCAACACTGTGATAACTATTTAGATTTTTTTTTCTCTGTTTGTTTGTGTTGATGTAGTTTAAACTGCAAAAAAAAAAGGATTTTATTTTCTTCAAGGCAGTACTGGCTGCCAAAAGGAAGTCCCATTTCATGGTGTTCACATACTTTTCCCTCGGCTGTCAGCGAGGGGAGAGGGTTTAAGGTCCCACAGGTTGTCCCCCTGTGTATCCACTGAGCAGAATTCTATTCAAGATTTTCCTAAAATATTAAAAAGAAAATCTCAGAAGCATGTATTGTGTGGTGAGTTTTTTTTTTCTTTTCTTTTATCTCCTGTTTCTTCATTGCCCTTTTAAAGGGTAGCCTTTTGATTCAGCCCACCATATTCAGTCTGCAATTTTACACCGATCTATATATTTTATATAGATTTCTTGTGTTTTCATAGCTTTAAAAATTCTTTACAAAAACTCTTTAAAAAATGAAGACTAAAAACAAAAAAACAAAACAAAATGTAAGAGGAAAAGTCGAGGGAAGTTGGGGGCGGAGCCTATTGCTGGCAGACTGATTGGTCATCCTGTGATTGGTGGCGGCTAAAGTTAAACGATCAGGTGTTGTGACCATATTTTCCAGACGCAGCTTTCCCGAGTCGAGCCCATTATGGTGTCTGGGGGTTAATGGGGAATTCAGATAACACAGATGGAGAACGAGAGTGTTTCAGAGGAGGGGGCAGGTGGATATCCTAGGTGGTCCAGAAGGAAAATCAGGTTTAGGGTCTGTAGTGGCCGCCCCATTCCTTCACGCTGGCCCTCCGCCTCCTCCTCTTGTCCTCCTCCTAGTCTAATCGGGACTCGTGGTCAAACCTCTACCGACTGGATCTGATTCATCTGGGCCCTCATCATCTGAACGCTGTTGAGGATCTTTTTCTGATGACCCGCTAGTGTCACTCCGACCCTGAGAATGTCCCTATGTACACACAAACAAGATCAAACATGAGTGCTCTGAAGCAGATACCATAAAGCTGTAGTAACACATTTTTAGTCAATGGCTTCGTCACATTGCGCCAAAGTAAACTAAGCATGTTAGTTCAAGACTGAGTAACCGGTAAATTCCTTCATCCTTATCCTCTGTTTGTTGCACAATCCAAGCGTCTCCGAAACAACAACACTTCCTTTGTTTTCATGTCATGTCTGGTTTGGTCAGGTAACAGCTGATGTTAGAGGAGAAGAATCTATGCAAACATTTTTTTCTGTTTCTGCTCTCGTTTTCTCTGTGACTGACAGTAAGCAACAAAGATGAAAAAATATACCCATATATATTTTTGACTTAAAATCCAAACAGTGTCTAATCACCGACAGATCATAACAGACTGCAATTTATTCTTCATTTTTGAAATGAAAGGGTAATAAAGAGACTCAATAGTAGGCCTGTCCCCTAATACTTGGTTAACCAATATTTGATTAGTCGCTTAGTCACAGAAAAAAATCCACAGGAAGTGGTGAAGTCACGCAGTCCAGAAACCATGATACAGTTTAGAATTGTTTAATAAAAAGCAACATTTTCTTTACTTTTACTTTTGATCAATTTTATTCCATCCTTGTGGAATAAAAGTATTAAAAAAGGCCCCTACTGACCCAAGCTTTTGAACTGTAGCATAATTGAATATAAAATATTATGTTTCCTACCATAGCGTGCAGCCCTAATAAATAGACTAAGAAACATAGGGCAATATCTTGGTACTGAGAGTCAGCGCTATTAGACTCAAAGATCCCCTAGAGGTTCTGCTGACTCAGTGATCAAAGCGTGGCTGTTTTCCAAACTCTCCTCTCTCGTAGGTATAGCACTTACTCCATGGTCATCTGGGAAACAAGGTCGAAGCTGGTGAAGTTGCCATTGGCGAAGTTGTCTTTGTACTGGCCCATCTTAATAGCGTCCAGCCAATCATCCACAGTGTTGAAACTAGAGAAGTCAGGCACGCTGCGGTCAAGCAAGGGCAAATGCACACTGGAAGGGCAATGAGAAAGAGACAGATGAGTCACAGCGTATGCAGTAAAAATAGCTTTTATCCACCAAGTACACACTACAATCCCCCTATAGTATACATGGTACATTCCCAAAGTACAGGTGGTTCACATTTATTTGGGATATTATCATCAATGCAAAAAAAAAAAAAAAAGAAATTAAATCTTGTGCATATTTTTGGCAATTGTGACACACTTGGGAATACTGAGCTATATTATTTCTCGGGTCAATATAATTCAATCTCTGGAGAGGGAAAAAAAAGGAAGCTAGCAAAGAATTTAAGTGCAAAATATCCTCTGCCCTGCTTAATTCTTCAAAAAAATGCAATTAATGTCCCCAGATGACAGTACTTTCTAGCAACACTACTGTAGCGTATTAGCCTGCAGGCAAAAAAAAAGAGCTGGTGAGAAGCTCACAAAACCCAAGCCTTTCACCATCAGTGTGACGACAGAAGAAACTAGGACACTTTACATTTGTCCACAAGACTGATGAGAGTTTTGCCCACGGTCTACCAAAGCACCAAACCGAAGCATTGACCAAAGATTGAAAACAGAACAGGAATGATTTAGAAGAGGGCTGTTTAAAGATGTTTCTATTAAGGTCATATTCTATTTGGTTTTGTAAACATTCCTCAAAGGATGTGAGTGAGTCGGGTCTAGCAAAAGGTCAGGCACAGAAAATAATATGTTGCCCTAATATGTGAAACACACACGCAAAAGGACACATTCATATACTTCAGTGTTTTGGCGATGATGTAAGACTAATCTAAGTACTAAATATCTTAAAAAAAGAAACTTCAAAGCAAGTAATAAAATTGTTTTTGTAGCCAAACATATATCATGTAACACGGACAGATATGCACTTCTCTCCAAACAATACAGTATTATGTGTGTACGGTTAGACTGAAAACGTCATTATGATCCCATGATGCTGCCACGGCATACCATAGTGTAAAGTTTCACGTCTGTGTCTATACAGCTTTCCAAAAAGGCAATGTGTCTCCATAAACTAAATACTGTAGAAACTTGTTTAAACATCTGCATGACTTTCTACATAAATATGATTTATTGTAACGACTATTGCGCACTACTCTGCATGACTTAAATTATGTCAGATGAGTCAAAGTGTTAAATGTACGCCCTGTTTCGAATCCAAGCGAGCTGCCTTGCTGTCTATGAAATGAAACCTCAAAAAAACTGAATTTGATGTTGGCACCAGGCTCTAATAAGCACTGACCAGCATAGCGTGCACATATAATTTTTTTAGGAAATATTTATATAATTATCTACATTGCTACATGTCTACATTTCACTCCGGCTGTTGCAGTGCATTCTTGGATTGTATACTCTGCAAGCCAATGCATGTTTAATATTTAGACAAAATTAAGATGTCTTTAGAAAGCAACGTACTGTTGCTTCCAGGGCTGCAAATGATTATTTAAATACTCCCTTCATCTTTTAATTATTTATTTGATTTGTCAGATGAAATGAAATGAATGAAATCCACAAATAATTCAAATGTAAAAAACATAAATAAAATGCACTGTACATCCTGCCCACTGAAGCCAATGAAAACAAAAAGCTAGCTAACTACAGTCACTAGTGAACGGTCCACTGAACGGAACCTGCATCCATAGTTGCATTTGGGAAAACGCACCCCAGAACATTACATTTATACTTCATTACAATAGTCCCTTTGCAAAAACTATTCTCATAAAAATATATATATTTTTTTAATCTAACAGAGAATTGCTTGCTATCAGGACGAACCTTTTATGCAAAATGGAAATACTTTCTAACATACAAATAGGGACAAAGCTGTGCTGAGGAAAATGCATTAAGCAGTAGACGCATCTGTTTAAGCACATAACAGGGAAAAATGCCTTTAACTATATGATTTAGTTTGAAACACTAAATATGACTCATCACGTTTGGTCATCTTGAGTCATGCTTTTTCCCCACAGTAGCTTACTCTGCATTCTCCCCTGTTAGAAATAGAAACACATCGTTCGATTTTAGATATTGCCAATTAGATCTATCAGTTATTAACAATTAGTTGTTGCAGCTGTAGTTGTTTCCCCTTCAAATGCTGTTTGCACAAACTTATCTGCTTTTGATCATTCAAGCAAACTTCACTGTTTTCCAACTCACCCTGATGAGAGCGGAGTCATGGCCTTCAGGCTGTTGGGGTTACGGATCATCTTGTCCAGGTTGTTGACAATCTGGCTGAACTTGGGCCGGTTATTGCGGTCTTTCTGCCAGCAGTCCAGCATGAGCTGATGGAGGGCACTGGGACAGTCCATGGGAGGGGGCAGCCGGTAGTCTTGCTCAATGGCATTGATGACCTGCAGAGGGAGACACAGATCTGTGAGGGTCTCTAGCTGGTTATTAATAGGGGCGGAGGAAGATACGTTTGATGCATCCCAAATTTAGTAAAAGTTTCAGTGACAAACGGGTGGCTTCAGCAAATGACACAGGAATATTTCACCAAAAAATGAATATTACCCCATATTTAACTCACCCCCAAGCCATCCTAGGTGTATACGACTTTCTTCTTTCAGACGGTCAAGAGTTTTTTATTTTCAAATGTATTCTGGCTCTTCCAAGCCTGGTAATGCTCGTGGATAGTGGCTAGTATTTTGAGTCTCCAAAAATCGTGTGTATATATATATATATATATATATATATCCATCGTAGAACAAACCTATACACAGCTGGGGGTTA
>JAUMHI010000052.1:9508243-9553776 GCA_032359435.1 Enteromius unitaeniatus
AAGGCTTTCGTAACATTAACAGTACACTGTACCATTTAAAAGAAATCAATACCTTATTTAGCAAGGATGTTTTAAATCTGTGATGAAGCCATTTATAATGTTACAAAAGATTTATATTTCAGATAAATGCTGTTCTTCAGAAATTTCCTTTCATCAAAGAAACCTGAAAAAGATTCTTCTCTGCTGTTTTCAAGATAATAATGAATATTTTTGAGTAGCACATTTACAATATTACAATGATTTCTATAGGATCATATGACTGAGTTAATGATGGCAAACATTAAGCTTTAAAAACAGGAATAAATGACATTATACAATATATTAAAATAGAAAATTTTCTGTTTTTGCGGTACTTTGGATCAAATAAATGCAGGTTTGGCGGGGAGAAGGGACTTCTTTAAAAACACAAAAAATCTTATCGTCCAAAAATGTTACTGGAAGTGTACATTTTAAATGTATACATAGTGTGTGTGTGTGTGTGTGTGTGTGTAGAGTAATCAAGACCTAAGTACTCACTGTGGCCGCTGGTGTAGTGCTGCAGCTTGTCTGTGTATTCTGAATCTGCTCTCTCGAATCCACGTCTGTAGGTGAACAAAGACAGACAGCTTTACGTTTACCGTTTAAAAAGGCGCTAAAGCCTTAAAAACAGCACTCACTACTGCCCACCGTCATCTTGTTAACACAACCTCGTCATTAGGCAAGTTTTTACAAGCTCTGCTGCTCTGTACCTATCCGCTAATGAAGCAAATAAGGACAAAAGCATGGAATTTTGACAAGTTGCTGGTATAATTGGGGGGAAGCTTTGCTAATGGTTTACATGTTTAGAATGCCGTAACTGAAACTCACCGGTTGCAAACGATGATGATGACCACCACCGCGATGAGGAAGACCAGACCCGCAGCCGCTGAGCCAATGATGAGAGGCAGCTTCTCTTGAATGCTGGTGTTGTACTCCTCTGTGGGCACACACACACACACACATATCCAAAATTTAGCACTTCCTTACAAACCCCAGCAGAGTGTCTCTATATCTGACACAGCCTTGAGGCACAGGAGTCCTGCAGTGTATGTCTACACAGGTGAGAGACCCTCACTTCCCCACTTTCACAGTGGGGAATCTGGGACAGGAAGCCCTGTGTGAGATACCTTCAGGCAGACGGGGCTGTACTCTTGGACCTCTTAGCTCCAGCAGCATATGGGCAGGCGATGGAAGAAATGTGCTGGGTGGTGTGTACTGGTGCAAGACAGACGGATTGGGATGTTGGGAAGGCCTGGGGAACTTTCTTTTCCCTTCCTCTCCTGCTTAGCTTTCACGTTCTTCTCGCTTCCCTATTCATTTATAATTACAGACTATTCGTTCATTCGTGCATACAAACCCCTGGGCTTACTCCGCAGCCCTAGAGGCTAAACGTGCAACCAGATTTTACCACATTAAAACATTTGCTTCAAGCTCCCAAAAGCTGAGGTAGTGAGTAAACAAAAACCTGAACTTCGTCAGGTCTCACATGAATTTAACTTCCTGTTTAATCGTCTTTAAAACTCTTGGCAGCCTGCTGGCATGACATATCCGTGTTTGGATCACCTGGCTGAGTTTCTGTCTCTCATCATGCCAGCAGAGAGCTTGGGAGGATAGATCAGACTAATTCTGACTCTGCTCATAATAAGCAGCTTAGAGAGTGAGCAGGCATGAGTGAGGCAGCTGTGGCTGAATGAGGTGATCTGGGAAAGGCAAAATGATGGGCATCCATGCAATGACATGTTTCAGCTATTATTCCATTTATATCACGGATGCAACAATATCAAAATTATGTCTCGAAATGAAGTCCATGATATGTATTGCGATATTTAAAAAAAATAAACAAATACTGTACAGTATTTTAAAGTTGTGTTACCTGGATATGAAGTCCACAGTATGAAAACAATTTTGAAATTTAAAAAAAAGTTACATTTTAAAAGTTAAATTATTCTATCTAATGCACGTTGAGAGTTCCAACCCACGTTCTTAACTAAGAAAAGTACAAAAAAAAGACACTGTTGGATTGCTCTCTTCTGACATCAGTTTAAAGCTTCAGCTTTCTCAGATTTCTCAAGCCAAGACATTGCTGTTTGACGTTTAAACAGTGGCTGTGGTGCTGCGATGGAGCCTGAGGAATGTTGATATTTGGCGGATTTTGGCGAAAAGCCGGGAGAGCGCGGCCACACCAGATTCAATGTATGCACAAAGCATTTTACATGAGGGAATGTTCCGAATTGAGCTGCAGAGGTCATCTTCGATGCATTATCTGTCACAAGATTACTACATCTTTTAGATCATCAGTTTAGATCAAGAACAACGAACTGTCACTTGAATTCAGCGTATAAGCGGCTCAGAAAAAATAGATTCGGCGCCGAAACTATCGCGGCACAGCCGCCCATGCGTGCTGTGTGAAAGCTGCCAAATATTAACATGGGCGCCGAAACAATAGGCGCTGCTTACGCCCTGCTCACCGTGCAGTGTGAAACCGGCGTGAGCCATTGTATTCTACTGCGACAAAGCGTGTGTGTGGCAAATGACATCAGAAGCTTCGGTACGTTTATAACCGGTTATGGTCTATTACTGAACCGATACCGAATCGTCCTCGTCTGCATCGCGATGCATCGTAGAAACGATTAATTTTGACACCCCTATAAATTATATTCACATTGTTTTTAGGAAGCCAAAAAAAAATTAAGTCTACAAAAGGGCAATAACTGGTGGCCTTTGAATTCCCAATCACGCACTAAACTCACAGCACATGCAATAAACACTATCACTGTATTCACAGTGAACTGAGGCATTCTGGGTAACACAAAAAAACGGATCACAAGCTGAACGCCTGAACACACTTCCCTTCAAAACACACTGTTTAAGCTTGATGTAGGAATTACGAAATTGATAATACCATTATCAATACCGTATATAAATTATAGAAACTTTTCATAAATTGAAAGTTCAAAATGACCACATTAACTTAATCAGTTGAAACATTATTTATGTCATTACGTTTTTACATGTATTGCACACTTGCTGAATACAAGCCTGAATAAACGTTACTGCCCGCACACTTTTGAACAGTTTAAATATAATAAATGATATAAAAAAAAAATCAAATTTGACTTTAAATTCCTCATATCTTCCTTTAATCTAATCAGAGACATGAAGCAGAGAGAGGACAGATCATTTGGAGATGCCTCTTGCTAACGGGGATCATAATTAGAGAATCAGATTAGTAGATGAACTATCTGCCTCACCAAGTCAATTACACACTGGTTTGCTTTTAGAAGAAGTGGAAGATGTAAGAATGATGGGCTGAATCATATGCGTGTAATTTATTCTCAAAAAAAACCAAAACTGAAGAGATGATGTAGATTTTCAGATGAAACAAACAACACAGAAACCATATTCACCTTCAGTCATGGTCTGGAAGTACATCTTGCCACTGTACCGTCCGAACCCTGCCACCGTACGTGCTCGGACCTGGAAGACGTAGATGCCTCCAGGTTTGAGGCCACGGATGACTGCAGTGTTGGTTTGACTCTTTACTATGGAAGAGTTATGCTCCGTCTGGTCCTAAAACAGAGAAATGACCAAAAAATGGGTTAACGACATCAATTTTACAAATCCAGTGGCGTTTTGGTCACAGTTTTTCACACTAAAGGACATGACAAGACTCCAAGGTGTACATATGGCTCTCTAACAGGGCTATCCATCTCATCAAACCCCATCAGGAGAGCTCGACTGAGGGTGCTGGGCAAGAGGAACGGTGGCTGACACTTTCAGGCCAGCCACGATTCATTAGTCTGGGTTGAAAGCTGTGGCCATTGTCGCGCCACTTGAGTGTCTGTTTGTGTAAGCGAAGAAGAGAAAGAGTGATAGCAAAGTAGAAGCAGAAAATGTAGGACTCTCTGTGTGTGTGTGTGTATACATGTACTACTTGAGTGCTCCGCTTTTTTCCTGTCAGCTCTATTTCTGAGCTCTGTGATGTGAGCTTTGCTGCAGTCTGAGAAGAGTGTTTTGACAGGCGGTCCTCAGCACTGTCTGAGAAAGGAATTATACTGAGGAAAGAGTTAGAACAGGAGCAGAGCCCTGGGGACCATCAGCTTGTGTATGTGTATTACAAACAAAGAAAGAAAAGACAGAAAGTATCTGTCAAACTATGTGTGTTGTATTTAAGGGCGTGGCTGTCTTATGTGTGTCAACTGGTGAAACAAAGCGAGCGAAATGGGAAACTGAAAGAATATCGGCATGCTATGTGGGTGTAAGAGTTTCCCAAGCACAAGTAAGCGTGTGTGTGTTTTCTGTGGCCCGCGCTGACAGAGAGGAATCTGCAAGTAAAATAGTTTTTCTTACTGCTGTGAAATCTCTGTTATTTTAGCCACTGGTATCCTGATCAAACCACAAAAATGTGTGTGTGTATGTGTGTATACAGATATATATATATATATATATATATATATATATATATAAAAATGGGGTTTAGAATAAAAATATAAAACAATAAAGTATCTATATATTATATATATAAATATTTAAAGTACTGTATCTTTAACAAGTCTCTAATATAAATGGCCCAATATATAATTACGGCATGAACTGTTTAAAAGTTTAAGGTTGGTCAGTCATATATTTTTGAAAAATAAAGTTTATTTATGAAATATTTATTTGATTAAAATACAGTAAATAAGCATATTTGGAAAGAAACATTTCTTAATCTTATTATTGAAAACATAATTATATCAAAAAGAATGTTCAAAATTACCATATTTACTTAATTCATTATTAATCAATCATTATTTACATAGAATTATTTTATTTATTTTATCAATGTACTGCACTTTTTAAAAATCAATAATTTATGTAAAATATGTAAATATTTTTTACATAATTTATGTAAAATAGTACAATATATATATTTTTTAATACTATTGTTTTATTATTATCATTATTACCACCACACTAACAACAGCAATTGAATTTTAACTAAAGCATTTATTATATACTCTCACGAAACCAAGACTTTATCATGCATGTCTGTGATAATGTTAAATGACACTGCATGCATTCCACATTATGAGTGTGTAACATGCATTATGAATACTCAAGTCTGTTTATGTTATACCTTTTCATAATACTGAAGCTCGTAGTCAAGTATGACCCCATTGGGCTGATCTGGCTGGGACCAGGAGAGAGTGATGCTGTCAATGGTGCGACTGACCTGATGCATGATAGACACTGTAGAAGGAGCTGGAAAAAAAGACAGAGTCATATTTTATACAGTATTTAACGGATGATGCAAATCAAGCTGTGGATCAACTTACACATGCCTTATATACAGTGACAGAGGCATTAAAGCACAGATCCTGGTGTGTGATTAAACAGATGTAAATCACACTGTGCTGAACCACATAAACAAGGTGGTAAGGGGAATTTCCAGGCCAGTCTCTGTCATTGGTCATGGCTCCTCAATGCAATTTAATCTAGCCTGAAATTTCTTGTTATATTCTCCTCAAAAGGAAGGCGGACTAATTCTGTGGTGTGCTGAAAACAAATAAAACCAGGTGCAATTTCGATTCATGTAAACCACAAGTATGGGGAACACAACTGGTGTTTTATGTCTGTGAATTTGTGAATTATAGAGTTTATTTTTTAGCAGCGTGCTTGGTAATTATGGAGGAAAGTGTGTCAAGCCCTATATTAGTGGCTGTGTTGTGTTGGAGTTGTCCAACCTCACTGCCGTACAAAAGACTGCCCTCAGTTTATTACTGAAATAAAAGTCCAGGGTGTTCCTAATAGCTATTAAGCATTAGAGCGTGGCATACCAGGTCAAAAAACTCAATGGAGATGCTCAGGAACACAGTTGGAGCTGTGTGGGGTTTGGATTTATAGCTCTTGCCGTCTACAAGCCTTTGGCCCTTTAAGACACGGGCCTCTCCTCAGGCACACACTTCTCTATGAAAAAGCCACTCTGTGGGAAAGCCCGTGGTTGCTATCAGTTTGAGCTTACAGTCTCTGGGGTTGAAGGAGAGCTTAAGTGGCTTATTCGTGTGCTTATTTCCTGCTCTCAAGATCCCAGAATGAGCTGTAAATCTGTCTTGAATGCACAGGTAATAGAAGAGGTCTTGAGTCCAGTGCTTACAAGAGCACTGCTCGTTTTAAGCTATTTTTCCTCCTAGAGGTATCAGCAACATTTTGGCTTTTAATTAATTGCGTTTAGTGATTTAATTGTTTGTTTTGTTCATGTTACTTACAGCAAATGTTAATAAACATCTTGAGGTGGCAACATTTTGGGCGTTTTCATTTTTATCATTAACCACTGAGCCAATCTAGCTTGCCGCCCTGTTTATTGCAATAACATTAAATTAAATAAATCGAATTTGTCCAAACTGACTTCTGTACAAATTCTCCCACTTCTTAATTAAAATGAAAAATGTTATAAAAACATTTTAATTAATTCAATGCAACTAAAAGTAAAAAAAAAAACCATTAAATAAAAAAAGACAAAAATTCTCAAACCTGACTGTACACAGGTGAAATCCCCTGTTTATTACTAAAATAAAATAAAAATATAATAATAGAAAAAAAGATTTCTAATCTACATTGCATAATAATTCCAGTCAAACAATTGCATAATAATTGCTGCAGTCCTAATCCGCACTGTGGCCAATGACCAGCAGCCGTTCATTTATCAAAACATACTTTTTAAAAAACATAGGCCATAAGGCTGAGCAAGCTGCATTCTTGCTGTCCCTGCCAGTTAATAAATATATGCCAGAGTATAATGAATGGCTTCCCAGGTCTCTGAGCACTACGGGAGGGCTTCTGAATCCTCTGTCAGTATTTACCATCATGCTCAGTCCAACACAGAGCTGTGTAATGAAAGGCAAGCAACCGGAATTATTTTGTCGACCTTAATGTAGGTATGCAGTATCAACAGAGGACTAATAAGGAAAGCAGTCAGGCTTCCTCAACGGGGAAGCTTACAGGTATCTCATTAAACATATATATATATATATATATATATACACACATTAAAGGCTGACATATGCTCTTTGTGTGCTGCATTTACATTGCACCCAACCTGTCTCTGGTAATCTAATTTGGAATAACGCAAATAAAGTCAGAGCATGTACAAGAGCTCACAGGGGTGAACATATGTTAATTTGAGAGTGCTGAGAAGGTAGAATGTTTTCCGGTTACTTGAGAATGTTTTCCTTATGGTGGAATGACAGCCTTCCATCACAAAAAGTTTGAGGGCATCACAGTTCAAATGAAAGAAAAACACTAGTATGACTGTAGGAAAGTGAACACTTACAAATCTTAGTGATCTCACAGTTATGATTGTAACAACTAGAGAAGTGTCCATTCTACTTTTGCAGAATTCCAATGTTTCCACAGAATTACTCTCTATGGTTCAGTTGATGAGGACTATTTATCGGCAAGCCTAGGTGCTTATCTTTTTCTTGGCAGACTGAGTGTTCGGACACATTGGAGCGATCACACTATGCTTCGCACGCGGTCTCTGCGCGTGAGGTGCAGACAACATAAGCATGAGGAATAGATAACATTTGCATATGGGCGCTAGGAAAACAACCAGATGGGATGGAACAGTCATGTTTAAAAGTTGGATGCAATAATGATGAGCTTATACATACATATTGTACATATCCAAACAGTCCATTTGTTATTTATTCATCACAGTTCTAGGCATCAAAATATATACGATCTGTTCTTCTGAATCTAATATGACAGGCACTGGGGTTTTTGCACCCTTTATGACAATTACGCAATCATTTCTGAGGACTAGTTCTTGCTTTTATGCCAGTATATCTTTACTTCTATAAGATCTATAATAAATAATATATTGGGTTTACTGAGTTATTTCCACTCATATACATTTATTGGTCTTTAATGGGGCATGGTCATGCATGTACAAAAAAACATTTCTTGAGCTCTGATCCAAACGAAGCTGGTAAATAAGCACCTTTCAGCCATTATAACTATAGCCAGCCACGTTATGCTGGATTCTTTCTCAGAATTCCAACAAATACTACTAATGTTCCCAACTATAAAATGCATAGACCATGAAACATTTCTAATATTAAATATCACTTAACAGATGTTCAATTTATTATTAGTATTATTATTAAGAAATGAATCATAGTTTTCACAAAAATATTAGAAAGGACAACTGTGATAATTAAGAATGTTTCTTGAGCAGTAAATCAGCATATTAAAATTATTTTTGAAAGATCATGTGACTTAGAGTAATAGCTGAAAATTCAGCATTGACATGATATAAAGTAAAAGTATCTTAATATAGAAAAGAGTTATATAAAATTGCATATATATATATAAATATATATAAAATTTTATTAAATTGTATGTAGTTTATTTGAAAAAATCATGTTTTTTTTTTATTATGTATTATTGTGTTAGCTGTTTTTTAACCTAGTCAAAAAAGCCCAAATAGAGTTTGATTGAGATTAATTGAAATGCACAATGAAAAAACATTTATATATTACATTATATATATATATATATATATATATATATATATATATTACAAACCCAAACTTTTGAATGGCAGTGCATAATGTTTCTGTGTATGTGCAATAATGACTTAATTTACATAATAAAATATTCCAATATAAATCAAACTAAGCGTCATCTGAGACTTAGTTCTGAGTTCTTACTAATAGGTGCATAACGAGTGATGAGAATGTGTAACCAAAACCTCTGCATAATCAACAAACAGAAGTCTCAGACTGATGTGGAATGTTCTCTCAATCCCATTGGCTCTTCACTACGGGTCCATATAATAGTTTTGGAAGGCATGTGGATCTCATTTAGAGCCGAATTGTGTGGAAGAGCGACATAGTGATTTGGTAAGGTTGGTAGAAGCAGCCCTTGCAGGTCAGTGCTTATAAATTTCGTCCACCCCCGTCGACTCCCCAGCCCCTTTTACGGTAAAACTTTTTCCCAGCACAAGCCGACAGCAGCTGCTGTTCTTCTACCGCGCAGGAGCATACACTGCAAGTATCCCCTATTTACGAGACTCACGTCCAAAGAGTGCAGGGGAAGAACCCGCTACATTTGCATGTAACTTTTAGATTCCTTAAAAAAAAAAATTGCAGCTAGAAACAGTGCGTCTGGCAGGCGTCCCTGTTTCCCATCTGCATTGGATTGAGGGTTTTATGTCTCCGCAGAGTTTCCAGTGCCGTAAAGCAGCGCGCCCCCTTTTCAGTTCATCAAGCTTTAAACCATCTGCACTGGAAAAGATTGAAGCATTAATGTACTTGTATACACACCATAAGCTAAATCAAAAGTAGGCACTTCAGCGTCTTAAGAAGATTGCAGACACTTACAGAGAGTTTGAGTCTAATCTCAAACCCTCTGCACAATTTCACTGCTCTAGGAACTCTGGTGTTTAGAGAAAACCCGGCTAAGTCTGCAAATGGCAGCTGTCCAATGACGTGCATTAGCATTCCTTCTTTTATGCATAGATGCATAGTCAATGGGTATGATGTATATCGACTGCCATCTGACAGATCTCATGATCTTCACAGACAACAAGTGGTCTTTTGGCACATCACTTCTAAGCGAAGGAACCTGATCAACTCTTGTTCTTTTTGTTAACGGAGAGGAGGACAAATTATATTAGCTCTTACGATTTTGTTATCCTGCCATGACTTATTTAGGTCAAGACTTGGCACAGTGAGCTAATCATGTGAGCCCAAGCCTGTGTGTGATTTTAGCTTAGAACCTTGATGTAAAAAAATGCTAATTTTATTTACCAAACTGCTGAGTCATATACAATAATACAGATATTGATTTTTCTGCATCTGCATGTTATCTACTGTCATTGCATGAAAGTGCAGCAGTATAATTAGTTGATGTTGTCGTTGTTTGAATGACATGACCAGAAACTAGGGTGCACCGGTTGACCGGCCACAAATCGTAGCCGTTTTTTACTTATAATGTGTGATCTGCAACCTTTTTTATTTTTGGCCGATTTTTCTGGAAGTGCGCCCCCGTGCACACTAAACTGTAATCACTCGTGAAAATGTAATTCCTGCATAACAAACAGAACCAAGAAGAACACAGATTGTAATGCTGCAAAAGTATATCATGTGTTGGGAAACAAAACTAATCCTAAATGCTGATTAAGTAACATCTTTGTTTGGGCTGTTAAATGTGCGTTGATTGTGTTGTTTGGATTGTAACTATGCAGTTGCCTGTAATTTCACAAGGTTAGTTCATGTTTTCATTTAAGACCAGTTTTAAATCCAATTTAAAAATAAAAGCTAAAAGCTGACGTCAGTTAAACTGCATGTACTTTCATCACAGTTGTTGCGGCTAATTTAAGATGGTTTCAATAGCCAGTTGGTTGTGTTGAATACCAAATAAACATTGTTTATGTATACTTTCTTTCTTTCTTGTTTGTCGAAAGAATCGGAGATCTGAATTGGCCAAGTTGCTTGTAAAAAAATCGGTATCAGAATTCGCCCAAAAAAAAAATCATTATCGCTGCATCACTACCAAATAAAATGCAGTTTTTAATGAACTAAAACAGATGGCTGTGCAATCTATGCACAAGAAGTAGAAGTAAAGAGTAAATAAATAAATGAAGCAGAGGGTGTTTGTTGTTATTTGTAAAGCCTCACTGAATTTCAGGGTCATATCAAACTTCAGTTTCATACAAATTACACTAGACATTTGTTTATGCTTCTCAGCCTTTTTAAACATTTCAGAAGACACGATTAACTTCTCCACTTCCAGAAATAAATCAACACGTCTAGTTGAGCCTTTGCACCTGGCACTGCGATATTCAGTTAATCCAGGATGATTACAGAATAATACACTGTTCTTTGTAAACATTATTGATCTTAAATGACAGTGATTTAAACTAGTTGTATTGTATTTATTGCATGCGTGAAATGTTTTCCAGCTTCAAAGCGTTAAATGATTTCTCATTTACAACAATATGCACTTACATTATTGTTTTTGCGGTAATGAAATGGATATTTTATGCACTGGTCACTGCATAGTCAACAGCCCCTGCAGACTGCGCTGCATACTTATGAAGGCCTTTTCCCTGGCTAATGCAAATGAAACAACCCTTACTTTCCTCCAATGACACCTGATGTGATTAGTATGCAACAGCATGTGACGGGACGGGAGCTGTGATTTTGGACTTTGCCAGTGTTCCAGGTGTCCGGTGGAGTCTCCAGCCCAGCTGCCCCCTGACCCCACCTGGCACCTTCCATATGTGCCCTCTCTGCCACCTTCTGTCACAGTGCTCCCACACTGGCCACCCGCTTTATATTTGTGAAGCACGGCATGAAAAGGGCAGACTTCTCGGGGAAAGATCCATGTCCGAGTTGGGGGGAAAAAAAATCAGAGGCTTGCTCTTTGGCATTACAGGTAGCAATCTACATTAATCTGAAAGCCTCATTGAGGTGAGAACCGAATTGAGTACCGAAATGGACGTCTCTCAGCAATAAGGTCAAGACAGTAAAATACGAGAGTGCACTACTCAATTACGTGGCAATAGAATCATCTAGTTCTGTATCGCCACTTTCTCGGGAGGCTGCCGGTGGCATCACTGTCTCTGGTGGCCCGACAGGAGTTCGCCAAAGCAATTCTGAAGATAATTAAGTCATAAATCTTCCACTAGCACCCGACAGCGCCTGAGCCAGATTACCAGCCCCAACTCTGCATAATGCAACTCAGTCATACAATGGTTCCCCCCATCTGATAACGAACCAATTCATTTCCTCAGGTATTAAGCAAAGCCTGACACATGTGGTACCGCTCACCTTGGGCTAATGAAATGGATAAACAAACTGTATCTGGAGTGTATAATGCTGAATGACGCAATAGAGTACGGAGTGAGCTGGCAGACGGAAACGGCATATGGGTCGGCCGTTTATCTGGGTGTGCCAGACTCTCACGCAGAAAGCTAATGGCCAGGAGCTAATATTGCCAGGAGTTTGCCGTGATGGACAACAACTGTTACGCTCAAACCGTGCGTTGGACTGGAAACACGCTAAACATAACGCTATATATACAGCGCTGTTCAAAAGTTTGGGATCAGTAAGATTTTTTTTATGTAATACCTTTTTCAGGATTCCTTGATAAATAAAAAGTTCAAAAGATCAATGCTTGTTCAAAATAGAAATAGTGTGTTACAATATATACTACTATTCAAAAGATTGATGTCAGTAGTTTTCTTTTAAAGCAATTAATAATTTGAATAAGCAATAATGTTAAATGGATAAAAACCGATAGTAAAGCAGTCTTTTTAACTTTTCATTCATCACATAAATATATCAAAATATATATAAATATATATTATTATATATAATAAACAAATATCATAGCTTCCAAAAAATAAAGAAAGAAATATATACATGTTAAGCAGCACAACAGTTTTAACACTAATCATAAATCAGCAATAAATCAGAAATAAATTACATTTAAAAGTGTATTTAGCATTAGAATTGCTATAATGTTTCAGAATATTACTGTTTTCTGTATTTTTGATCAAATAAATGCAGACTTGGTGAGCACAGAGAATCCATAACTGAACCCAAACTTGTATATATATATACTGTATATGTATATATATATATATATATATATATATATATAACCTGTAAGTCGCTTTGGATAAAAGCGTCTGCTAAATGAATAAATGTAAATGTAAATGTATATATATATATATATATATATATATAAAAATTTAATAAAATGAAAAACAAAATATTTGACCATCTGTAATAAGGAGTGCACTATTAATCCAATCTGAATATTTTCAGTAATTTGTGTCATAAGAAAACGTTTAAAACAGAATCGCAGCACAAAAAAAATGACAAAATCTAAAATGTTTATCAAAGTTAAATAATGATTCCAAAAAAGAATTAACATGAAACTAGATTCATAAAAGCTATACTGATTTTATTTATTTATTATTTTTTTATATAATGTTTATTAAGTGGTTAATATGTTAACTATTAAATGTGGTTGATCTGATAAAACCATCATTAAAGGATCTGCCTGTTGCAAAATACAGGTCTGCAATAAATTCAGGACATGGCAAATGATTTAAAGCTTAAACACATGGTGCTCAGTGAATAATCGCTGACAGAATTGTTGATTTTTCAGTTTCCATTCATCCATCTCTTCTCAGGGAAGAACAGAAATATGTGTCGAGAGAAGGTGACTGAGCCATTCATAGGGAGAGGTTAGTTAAACGACTCTTGAGTGGCACTTCCCAAGTGCTTCCCGACTGTAGGCAAATCACAAATTGCAGGCGTTCTGTCACACACTACTCTAATAAAACTTCCAGAGAAAGGGACACTCGAGCGCACGTTTTCTATCATTGCCCTGATAAATGCCGGTCTCACATGTGTGTGTTAAAGTAAAGTGAAGGGCCTGAAGTCAGTTTGGGTTTACTTGATGACTGATTAACCTTGCTTGCCCTGTTGATGCAGAGCTGCAGGGGACAAGGGAGGAAAGCCAAGCAGAAGAGAAAGGTAAAAGCTGTCTTTGTGTCTCCAGCTGCCTGACACAGACGTGCACTATTACTGTAGCTCAGAGCTCAAGGCCTTCATTCCAGTTTATCTCTGTACAATTGCCTCAATAAAACATTGTGCCTTTCTTCAATACGGCTTTGTTAAGCTTGCTGGTGTGCCATAATTAAGACAAATCACTAAACTAATAAAGGAAAAGCATGCTGTTTCTGTTCAGACCTCTGAGGGACACGGATGCAGATTGCTGCTTATGCTGTAGTTGTTGATTATCATCAAATTCATTTGTATAAGGACACTTAAGCAATTTATTTGTATGCACATTACTGCATTACAACAAATGGTCAAGTGGTCATTGTTTAAAAGCAATAAATAAATATGTAAATGATGAACAAGATATTGTTAAAAAAGACAAAAGGAAAGCAAAACACTGAACACGGCCATAATTGTAAGTGTCGCTTAAGTACATCCTATTTATTTTTTGAGGCTCCGTTTTATCAGTAATACTCATTCAGGCCGAATTTAATTTCATCCATTAAACTCAAAACCCTTGAAATAAGAGGTTGGGTGATTTTGTCCTCCTGCCATTTAATTCTTTGATGAAAAAAAAAAAAATTAGGGTCTTTAAAAGGTTAAAGGACCCTTGACAAAGTTGTACAATGACCAATTTCATTCTACCCATAATATGAGTTATATAATAAGTTATAGAACAAGTTATATATATATATATATATATATATATATATATATATATAGTTATATTTTATATTATATATAAATTGATTTAATACATAAACAACATTTATCTTAAATATATACCTGCATGTGTTTGCATTTATATACTGTTTACATAATAAACACATACATTACACAAACATAAACAAATCTTTTGTTTTGGATGTGATTAATCACGATTTCTATATTTACACTTTGCATCTACAGTATCATTATTTACACTTACTGTAAACAAACAACAAATGCATTTTCAAAAGAATATGGGGAGTTTTTTTCCCTTTTTAAAAGTTGATAAGTATATTTAACTTACTTGCAATTATATGGTTTGTCATTTATTGTTTTTAAGGTTCGCAACCCTATCACATCCTCTTTTTGGGTCACGACCCACCAGTTGAGAACCATTGGCCTAGATAATATAAGAAAAAAAAAAAAATTCCTCAGGAGAGAAAAACGGCAGAAGAAAGCGAACCATAGCAGCTTTATGCAGCTTTACTCACAACTGCATTCTGGGTCAATGCAGAGAACACCACCAACCTGATACTTAGCGGGCAGTCTGGTCATAATTCATCAAGATCTGGAAAAGAACTCTCCAAGGCCAAGATCATAACACTCTCCCCATAATAGCAGTGTTTATGAATTGTTCATCCCTTAATAAGTGTGCACGAGGACAGTTTAAGCCCATGATGTATCACCCATAAGTATAACTCGGGCTGTCCAGCGTACAAACACTGTACGAGTTTTGCTCGCTTTGTCTGCTGTTCTTTCAGCCATTCGAGTAAAGCTTCTACTGTACTGTGTGTGAGATCATGAAAGATGAGGATGATCGAGGCAGCTGTGGAGAAAGTTCTTGAAAACAGTCGCCTGAGAACAGAGAGTGAATGCGGAGAGATTAGCAAATAGAAATTTCAATTGAGGACAAATCTCACCATAAAGCCTAAGATCTGAAAAGGGGCCACTCGTATAAAAAACAAAAACAAAACAAATACGGGTTTTTACGGTAATCACTTCTAATTTTCTTTTTTGTTTGTTTCCCTTGCAGAACATACCTCTCCTCTTCAGCAGCCAGGCTTAAAAACGTGTCTAATTAATGCTTGCACATGGATACGGACAAAAACGCTCACTGCGAGCACAAACTGAGAAGGGAGAAGGGAGAAGCCGCCTTTGCTAATGAGGGGTGACAAGATGTTTATGTAACCCCAAAGCCCT
Organism: Enteromius unitaeniatus; assembly: GCA_032359435.1. NCBI lineage: Eukaryota > Metazoa > Chordata > Actinopteri > Cypriniformes > Cyprinidae > Enteromius > Enteromius unitaeniatus. Next base: position 9,523,735 of record JAUMHI010000052.1, read on the forward strand.
CCAATCCAGACGAAATTAAAGGCCCGGACAGCCTGACCCAGGCCCCTCAGTCCTAGTGGCCTGTCCCAGGGGGCCCGGTCCGCTAACAGGGAGCTGGAGTGAGTACTTTCACAGCTCCCCCTGATGGAGGACCAAGACTGCTAATCCAAAGTGACAGGCGGAGAGGGGGTAGGACGTCCCAACAGCAGGGAGGAACCCCAGAATGAAGAAAGCACGGGTTAAAGCAGGGCACTGCGAGTGAAAACATATGGGGAACAATCTTTCTATAAAAATTTATATAAAAGCAATAACAATCAATTACGAGCCATATCATGGAAAATTCACTTTTTCTTGCTCTTTAGAAATAAAATTCAGTGTACTAAGCAGTTTCAGTTTATTTTTCATATTTACTGTTTTCATATTTAGTTTTAGTAATTATAGTTTGGCACAGTTAGCAGAAAACTTCCAGTATGCAGACCAAAGAAGGTATTTATTTCATCAACATTTAGTGTTTGCACAGTTGACATTTAACTGTTTAGCAAAGCATGCTGTGATTGGTTCGAAAGGCCAATGGTAAAAGCACGCAGAGATACCCAAAAATGAAGCGGTCAAACCTTTTTTGCTCCATCCGTCTACACATATAGTGACTTTGCGGCTCTCTCTCAGCATTTCTTTCACACGCCCAGTTGCGGTTTGCATTTTTAGTGCGATCAAGGAATTGATTCGTGCAGCGTTGGGGGTAATGAATCTTCAGTCTAGAGCAGGTTTTGAAGGCCACCGAATCACAAAATCTAGTAGACATGCCAGTTTCAACAAACAAATCTACAAGTGCGTTTTCACGTTTCTTATATTCATGTGAATTTGTTGGCCAAACCTCTGTTTTTTGTAAGCACGATGTCAGCGTCTGCTGCTTGCCAAGTTGAATGTGAGAGCTAGCACTCTCGCCGATTTTATCATCGGTAGCTTTCCTTTCTGAATCTTTTGCCATGAACGACTTGTATTCTCACCAATGGTTAGTTTGGAGATGTACTTTAAGGTTTGTGGGTTTTTTCCCCTTCATTTCTACACTACCGTTTGTGTTGTTGAACATAACGATGCACAAATAAAGCAGCCTGTTGGTTTAAACAGACACATGTCCGATTTTCCGAAGTGGATGAACGCTTATTAATTACGAAAACCCTTAATTATTTTTTTCAGTTATTATGAATTTTTTATTTTATTTCAGTTTACGAAAACGTTTTTTAACCAATAGTTTTCGTCTTATTTTCAGTTTTCGTTTACGAAAATAACCTTGATTCGCTCAACTTTTATAAAGTTATTTATACCACATAGCCATTAAGTTAATGAGACAGCTTTATATATATTTGTACTGTACATATATTTTTTTTAAATTGATTCATACATACAATTCTGTCTGCAGCTGTGATTTCGGTTTGCACAGAAGATCAATAACTAACTACTTTATGCTATTCTTGCTTAGGCCAGCAAAAACATAAGAGAGGGAGAAATATCATGCTATCCTTCTGTTTTTAGTGAAAAAAACGATACATAAAGAATAACATTCATCTCTTGAAAAAAAAAAAAATTTTACTATGAAAATAAGTTGTAATTTTCATGACTAAAAACGTCCTTGTGAGTACAAACACAGCATTTACTGTATCGACAGCGCAAAGATACCACATAAATTGACCACCCATATTTAAACAGTACATTAACAACTAACAGCAGATCAGAGATCTAGTCCGCCCAGTTTAAAGTGGGGGGAAAAGTTGGCTTTCGTTTCAAAGATGCTTTTCCGCTGACTCCCTAGAAGCAAATCTAACAATCCTTCTGTTTTCAGCCGATCAGTCGTTTCTTGTTCATAGAAACAGTGAAAGCCTCATCATTCAGCTCTCATGGCAGTTTCACATATGTTCACAAGTCCCCTAAATGTCTCAAATGCACTTAGTGTAACTGTTCAGAGACGAATATAAAAAGTTGAAGTCTTTACAAGATCCCCCTGTCAGTTTATGAGAGCGAGTATCCGCCCTTGACCTCTAAGACCTGCTGTGCACATGCGTGTTTTCCAACTCCAGTTTCAATGACGATATTTAGCTTGTTGTCTCTATGCTCACATTTCTGAATGTGTCAATCAATGCAAATCAAACTTATAGTATTTACAAGTTTGAGTAGGTAATGTCAGCATGTAGTTGGTTATACAAGTTATATCTGATGATGAGAACACAAAATATTCAGCATGCTATAGGTTAAAGGTTTCATCAGAATGCAAAGGACAAATCTCTTCCCACATGCTTTTTGCAAAACAGATTGGATAAAACCTCCTCTGAGTGATGCAAATGTTGAAAAGTTGTTTGCATTTTGATGTTAGCGATGTGTCACAACCAATTAAAAAACTGTCAAACGCTAGAACGAGAAGCTTTCCTAGGCTGAAGCGGGGATGGGTTTGATGATCCTGTCTGTAGCCAGCAGGGATGAGGAACATAAAATAATGTCTGTCTGTGTTTGAGCCCCTAAGAACTCCCAGTACCGATCTGGCACGATCAACTGCACATTTCATATAGACACTCAAAGTACAAACCAATGATGAAGCCCCTCTGGAATAATTGGAACACAGTAATCTAAACCACAATGGCTTGAGTGAAAAAAAGCTGTTCTGTTGCTTTTGCAATGGCTGCATCTTACTGTACGATGTCTCCCAGCCATCGCCACTGCTTCAGCATTGGAGGGAAAGAAGGTTTGTCTAATCAGTAGCAAGAAGCTGTTTTTCATTAAAAGTCATCATTGGCTGGAGAGATCCTAGTCTCCGGATAATATGCCCCACTATGGTTTGGGTCCGATTCAACGTGCATCACGTTGAGTTTTTGGGAATTATGTCTAATCTCATGGTGACATGGTGGGATGTGAGCCAAAGAGTGTAATCAGGATGTAATCTGAAGGTAACAAAGCCAGTTGCACAGTATTCTGTTTAACTCTCTATTGCACATAGTGATTGTAGAATAGCTGGCCGCCTAATCATTGAGCGTAAAACAACGTTAGGATAGTTAGGTGGTAGATACAAACTTTTCTAAAATAACTACCTAATATAATTTACCTTCCTTTAAAAAAATCCCTAAATAATTAGGCTGGTTTCAGATTCAACCTACTCTGATCAGACAAGTTTCTTCAAGAAGAGACTAAAAAGTCTTCGCTCATAAAAAATGCAATGCAACAAAAAAAGAAAATGCAAAAATAAAGTCAAACCGTTGAAGCATAGCACTCTTAAGCTAAAGCTAAAAATGAAAAAAGATAACATTTTTAAATTTACATTAGTGATGTGCAACAATTAATTGCAATTAATCACATCCAAAATAAATGTTTTTTTTGTTTATATATATATATTGTGTTCTGTGTATATTTACAAACATACATATTATAAACATACAGTATATATTTTGAAAATATATATTCATATAATTGATATTAAATATATAAATATATTTAATATAGAAACATAAAATGTACACACACACACGTTTATTTATATATACATGATAAATATACACAACACACACACAAATATTAAGTAGACAAAAACTTCTACTTTGTATGTAATTCATCATGATCAATCATTGCCCAGTACTAATAAATAAATTAAATAATCAAATAAATTAAATTGAAATTCATGATCATCTATTATATATTTATACAGGTTAGCAAATGAACATCCAGCTTTCTGTTGTACCAGTATAACCATAAATAAATGACTGAAGTTGTGGACTTACCAGCCTGGTTAGTAGTGATGTTGACTGATGCATACTGGGGTGAATAAGGGCTCTGGTCCGACACTCCGTTAACAGCCTGGACTTCAAACGTGTACTGGGTGTGGGCCAGCAGGTCACTTATGAAGACCCGGGTGTCTGTGAGTCCCAGCTGGCGTGGGACGAACTGAACGTTGTCCCCACAACGTGTGCAGCCCCCTCTGCCGCCTCCGCAGCTCTTGCAGATGATGTTGTAGACCACGTCATCACGACCACCAGTCTCTCGCGGAGGATACCACTCCAGCATCAGCGACGTCTCATTCACACTGGAGATGACGTTTTGAGGAGCCGACGGCACAGCTGCAAAAACAAACCAAAAAACAATATGTACAAATAAATAGGCCTAATAGTTTCTCCTGGAAATGAATAAAAGTTTTCGTTTATATAGAATATGTGTGCTTTCGGTGTATATTTATTATGTATGTACAGTATATAAAGACACACACACACAGTATATATTTAGTACGTATGTATTTATGTTCGTATGATTTATCTTAGATATAAATGTGTTTAATATATAAATATAATTTAAAAAAATATACGTGTATGTGTGCAAAAATATATACATAAAATATTTTTAAATATTTGAAAACATAAAAACTTGATACAATTAATCACAAATAATCTTTCCCCAGCGACAGTAAATATGTTTAATAATTTTAATAATATTACAATAAAACAAATACTAAATATTGTCTCTCTCTCTTTCTCTCTCTCTCTAAAAATAAATAAATAAATTATATATATATATATATAAAATTGTTGCCCAGCAATAGTAAATATGTTTAATAATGTTGCAAATGTTTTTTTGTTTTTTTTTATAATTAATTGAATTTATTTCATATTTTTATGATAGGTTGGATATATTAATAATATTACAGTGATAAATAAATAACGATGTATCAGATATACCACTAAGTCATGGCTCTGTCAACCTTTTATTTCATTTTCATAGGGGACTAAATAATACAATGAAACTATGTACTGTCTGCATTTCCATGTGGATTTTCATCATTCTAATTGAAACGACGATAACATCGTACAAATCATAGGCTTATTTGCGTCTAGTGTAACTATTTCTGCGCTGTTCCTGTGTTAGTAAACATCATTTGCGTTCGCTCATGCACACGCACAGCGCATTTGAAGGAGAGCAAGAGCACACCAAACAAACGCACCTCCAAGATCTCCTTCTGACTGACAGCCCAACCAAAGCTAACAATACCCTGTGTTTATCTTCAGCCGGCATGTGCTCCCAATTACTCTGGGTGCTCCTCTAGGGGCATATGAGGTAACAACTCACTGCCTTTTGCCCTTTTTAAAAAGCCCCTAAAAAAGGAATGCTCCAAACTGATTACTTTTTACAGTCGTGAGCCATTAAGACGAACTTCTGTCTCGAAAACTACAGCTTTGTTGCACGCAAAACTGTTTCTAAACATCCCATTCCCAGGTTAGTGGGCGGTAAAGGCTGCCGTTTCCTCTCTTTAATCAAGCCGAGGCCCACTGAGCTTCAACTCTGCGACACGATGCTGCTCTCTTATGCACAACAGCTGCTCTCCTCCCAGGGCCAAGCTTTTGCAAATGGCTTTTGTAAAAAAAAAAAAAAAAGCTGTCTCGGTCTTCCTTTTCCTCCTTCTCGGCCCCCACCTTGCCTTTATCAGGGGGAGACAAAAACATGCCGCTCATGACAGCATAAGAAGCTGCCTGCCTCTCTCTCTCTCTCTTCATTTTCATGGTCTCATCTGTTTCAATAACAGTGCCACAGGTTTGTTTTTCCCTGCCTGATCTGAAGCCACTGAGAATAAACAGAAAGGCTGCTGTTTGCAAGTGATGGAAAAAGAGGTGTGTTGTAGACTATGCTGCAGGGATAACGACAAAGAAAAAGAGCCAGCGGGGTTAGGCAACAATTACATTTTCATATCTTTCACTGTTTTATCAGATTTTTAGTCATGTGCAGATATTAGTTTGTATAGAAAATTACACATAAGACCAAAATATCTAATTGAATACTGCAGTCATCGTGTTTTTATTTTGTATTTTATGTAAATGTATTTATATTTACATACTTTAAATCTATTCAGCTTGTGATTCATTTACTAGAAATCATCTTTATCACCTTTTATAAGACATTTCATCTCAAATTTGTGCAAAGATATATATCAAAAGTTTAATACAAATAAAAATAATAATACATTTTTTTTACTTTTTATCCCAATAAAATGAGTAATTATTATTAAGTAAAAGATTTGTTATTTGTTAAGACATAAAACATTATTATGATTATTACTAATAAATGATTATTGATACATTGGTCATATTGAGAATTTGTCAAATCTAGTTTTAAAGTAGGTTTTCCATGTATTACGCACTTGTACAGGGCATCTCTAGGGGGTCCGAGTCTGTGCGGTAATATCCGTTTCGGCAGACGCAGTTGGTGGCGCCATTGTTGGTTGTGCGGCTGTTGATTGGACACTGCAGGCATTTTTCGTCACCTTGTGCTGTCTTGAAGAAACCTGAAGGGCATGCTGAAACAAAGATAAAGAAAGTGATGAGGAGAGGCAAAAGAAGACTTTTCAATATTACATGTCTGCTCAGGGCCAGAGCACACCGAGGAAAGGATGGACCACTGGAGTGAAACACACTTTTAATGCATTTCACACATGTAAAGAGAAGCAGTATAGTCAGGTAAACATAGCATGTTCAGTATATAGGACTGAATAATTCAAACTCTGTGCTCTTGCATGACACGCTAAGAGCATTTCGCTTCCTGTCATCTGCTCATGGATGTTCTCGCTTTTATAATTAATAGGTACATGACTAAGTAAAAGAGGAAGGGAGAAGAACAAGGCCAGAAATATTCTACGCAATTACAAATACACAGATGAGTGTTATTGACTGACCCATGCTTTCTCCTTTCCGAATGCTGAATCTTGTACCATTTCTGTTGGTGCTGGAATCCCTCCCAGAATTCAATGCACCTGCAGAGTGTCAAGTGCTGTTTTTTAATCTCTTCTGGCTGGAATAGCTGTGTAAGAGAGCTCCCTCCAGCTAAGAGACGCCATGTGTTTCTAATTCACCCAGAACTTTTAAGGCAATTGTCTTATAATCAACACGTAATGGCATTTACAACTATATATTTCGAGTGAAAAACTTGATTTTATCCATAGGGAATTGATTGGATTGTAAAAAGCAAAAATGAAGCCAAAACTTGAGGTGGATTGCATGCACTTTTGAAAAAGCTTTTGGACTGAGGTCAAGTTCTACTTCCTGCTACTGATGTTAAGCTTTATTACGCTAACCAAGTGGCTCGCTATGTCTTTGTATTGAATGCACCCAAGTGGATATTTGATCTCTTCTATGTTCAGTAGACACTTCGTTTTAAAACACTATCCCTTTAAGAGCAGGAATGTGTTTTTTTGATTTCATGTTGACTATTTTATGTTTGTTGTTTACATCGCAGTTCCTCTACCACACAGCAGAACTGTATTTTCATGTGTGCATGCAAGAACTCCCTGGAGGCCTTTCAGACCTAGCGAGTTTTCATGTTGTACTTCTCAGAACCAAACAAACAAAGCACTTCCCAACAAGTGGGAAAACTGACAAGCACTTGGCCCGGGATAAACAGCCCATTTCTGTGGAGTACGTCCCTCTACACAAACCCAACCCTGAGTGAGAGAGAAAAGAAAAGACATCAGCCAGCGACGTCCCAAATCCACACACATCTGGAAGGGGAGTCGGTCTCAGATCACCAAAGTTTGAAAAACCCCGTCACCCCATTCCTAATGGGCGACCTCGTTTCCACGGCAAACGATTTCAACACACCTTCAATATCTGAACCATTCTAGGAGAGCAAAAAAGCAATAAAGCGCAGACGCTTCGACCTCCATAGTCTAAGCTGGCAATCACGGCAAGGATCTGCGCGGCGGACAGGCCAAGGAAAATGTCTGTCGACGGGTTTATTGGAAGAAAGCTACTCTAGTCAGGGTTCAGCCGAGCTCTTAAACATGCACAAACAAGCCGCTGAGGCGGTGAGATCCCATTCTTCAGCTCAATTACAGGGGGCAGAGGTTAACTAGTGCCCAGTGGTCATTAAATAGGGGTGTGTTATTACAGTGAAATGTTTCAGACAGAAAGGCTGCTATTCCCCATTTCCCCTCACCTGCTCGCCCCGGACCATCTCCCTCGATCCCATTTCATCACCCTGGCAAACCACAGGACCGGCTCAGCATCCAGAAACCCTTTAGACATCCAAACATGGACACACAAATACACGTTTTTATATTCCTTCTTTGCACTCAACACGCTTTTTTTTTTTTATTCCAAAAACACCCACGCACTTTCTCCCTCTTAAGAGTTTAAGCAAACTTAGTCTTTCCCAAATCCAGCTGACAGGTTTCTGTAAGCCTCTAACAGGAAACCGACAACCCAGCTACCCAACACACACATAAAAGTACAAAATCATGGCTAAATATCCCAGAATCCCAAGCGAACAAAAGCATAATAAACGTTTAGAAATGTACTGGTGGGAAAAAAAAATGCACAATGTGAAAACGATAGAGCACCTCGATTTAATATTAGATTTGACATGTTTTTCTTTTCAAATGATTTATGGCAAAACTAGCCATGTGTAAAGTGAAATATGAGGCTTGTGTGTTCGGAGAAAGTGTCACTGGAGTCACAGAGACAAGCACAACTGCAAAGCCTCAGGATTTAGGATGAAACTCAGAGAGAAAGGTAATCAAAAACAGCAATGGAAAACAGACTGGACCCAAATGAACTGAGATCAAAGAGAGAGAAAAATCAGGAAGAGACGGAAAACTGCAGCAAAAGAGCGCTTAAAATAAATCAGCTTTTGTCCTATTAATTTATTCAAAATACAATAAAGAATGCAATTCATGCATTACAATGAGCTTGAATGAATTTCTTGTATGATGAGCATGTTTTCCATTTCTGAATGAATTCATTTTGATATGTTTCTTCATAGGGGTGGGCGATATGATAATTTTTGATCATGGACGCAAACATTTTTTAAAAGGAATATCGTAGTATTTTATCATCTCGGTCTCAATATGCTGTACAACACGACATACATTCACATCAGTGTTAACTCAGTGGTAGAATTACACTCACATAACATATCCTGTTAAACACAGCTGCTTGTGTCTAAAGTAAAAGTAAACAATCAAGAGAAAAACGTGCCAGTATATTAGATGCTGCAGCTCTTAAAGGGACAGAACTAAACAAGCCGCCACGTCATTTTAAAGGGATAGTTCACTCAAAAATTTTAATTGTCATTATTTACTCACTTACATGTTGTCCCAAACCTGTATTAATTTCTTTCTTGTGCAAAACACAAAATAAGATATTTTGAGTAATCAAACAGTAGCTGGTCCTCATTGAATTTAATACAATGTTCAAAAGAAAAGAGAAACTCATTCAGATACAAACGAGCTGAGAGTGAGTAAATGATGTATGTAGTGTAGAAGTATAGAGTGTTTCCCCTTTCAATACTGCTGAATACACCTACTCTTCCTGAAAAATAATAGCTTGTTTTATTCATATTATGTTTATTTGTAATGTATATCTATTTGAGCAACAAAGCGCCAACGATTGACAACGATTTTTAAAATGACAACGATTTTTATCTTTGCTTATTTTGGCCTAAATATTTGTCCTTCTTTATTTTGTACTTTGTTACCTTGAAAGGCTTTGTTTTAAGAAAAAAAGGCAAATTAGTTTGTCTGTACTGCTCAGACAACTTGCAAAATAGTAAAATCAAATAAATAAATAAAAAATAAAATGATGTTTTTGCCATATCTATGTAATTTGCAAAATAGTCTTAAACCAACTTGAAAAAGAATCGGGATAAAAATCGTGAATCGTGATTTCCCCAGAAAAAAACGTGATATGATATTTTTTCCATATCGTCCACCCATATTTCTTCATATATGTCAGGGTGAGACTTATATTACAATTTTTAAACATAATCACATGCATAATCATATTATTTCTTTTAAAAAGCATATATTCTAGCAAAACAATTTCACAGCATATTTATATTTACAAAAAACAAAACAGTAATCCAGTGGATCGACCAAAAGAGTCATGTGGTCCAACCAACTTGCAGGACCCCTGTAGACCATAATGACAATGAACAAAGGGCAATAAGTATCTTAAAATGTCAGATAATATGACCTTTTAAAGAGGTGGTTAGTTCAGGTTGCACATCATGTGGGTTGTCTCGCACGAGCGTCATGTTATGATTGAAAAATTCATGATATTTACTAAAATACAGAGACTTAGGAGGAAGAAAATAATCAAGACCTTTAAAAAAAAAAAAAAAAAAAACGAAACTAAAATGCCTATAAAGAATACATTTCTAAGAAATCAGAACATCAGAAATTTCTCTTTTATCATCACTGACCTTAACAGCTGTCTTAACACCTGATCTCACCGTTTGACAAACTCTAACTAGTGTTGAAAGGAAAATTGGTTACCTTCCCTACAAAAACAAAAACTGAGAGGGCCCGAGCCTCCTTCCAAAAACTCTGCCAGTATCGCAGAGAAGGTTAGCGTACACCATATTGACGAAGGAACCAAGTATCTGTGCATGACTCCACCACTTGCCGTCTGGGCATGACCTTGCATGTCTCCATACTTGCTTCCAGATGGTTCCATCCAACCAATGGAAATAATGTCAGCCGTGCTGAAAACGTGGGGACTGTGCTAAACATGGCTGTTGAAGCGTACATCTCAGCTCGCAGAGGCCTGTGCGGAGGAATGCAATTTAAGGATGTAGAGAAAAACAGTGTCAGCTGTAGCCCCAGGGACGATAGAAAGCCTGATTAAAGAGCATCAGTGCTTTGATAAAACTCACATCCAGATTAGAAACTGTCGTATTGTTTGATCACAATGTTTTTCCTGCAAGCTCGGCATGGGAAAAAAAAATCCAGCTGCTTTGTTTTTTTCGTGCAAAACTGAAATCTGTTTGTATAGAAAATAACAAATAAGGCCACTTTCGAGACCCTTTGGTCTTCCTTTCAAAGTCATTTTGAAAAGCATATCTTGCTGAAAGTATCAGTTTATTTACAGCATTAATTTACAATAGCTGGTTCATGCACGTTCTAAAATGGTTGACTTAAGCCCAGTTCGCACCAAAAATGTATTTTCTTAAAATTCGAAAAATTGAAATGCATTAATTTCAGAAAAAAAGCCAATTCTCCTGTGATCCGTGTGTATTAGCTAACAAATTAGATAAACGACCAAGTTTATTTTCTAAAAGTCGCAGGCTCAAAAGTGCCCGTAGTTAAAGAAACACCCATAAACTGTCAATCTAATCCAGATCACATCAAAGAGGTTCGAGTTCCGCCGTCAAGAACTTAGCTGTCGCGTTTCGGTGGGAAGCGGAGAACGCAAACCACCTGGCGCTCTTTCAAACATCGCCTTGCTTGTGTTTATTGCCTCTAATAACACGTGCAGACCGAGGAAAAAGTAGCAGTGGCATAATGGCAGGCTTAGTGGGCTGTGTGAGTGAAATCCCATTGCGAATGTGTGCTCGGGTGCCAGAACGCTAGTCATGTTTTATTACAGGTAATTCGCTGGTGATTTCAAAGATTGCCAGAGCGTTTTCATCCAGTCTGATTTACGTAAGTGCTAAAGAAAGAGGCGTACACACAGATGGCTGCATGTGTGCTGGGCCCTTTGGTAGCGGGCAGGAATGTGTGCGAACATGTACCGGCGGAGCTGGCTCCTCCAGCTGCATCCACTTCAGGAGCCAGCAGTGCAAACAACAGCGAAGCCTCGCAGGGCGGACATTTCCATCATGGCCGACCGGCCGTTCTCTACAGATGCTGCCGGCTATACACCCCGTCTAAAGCAGAGAGTCACAGACATTAGGGAAAAACACACCGAACCTGGTCACTCACGTGCATATGAACACGGAGTCACATGTCCTTCGTTCCCCACCAGAACAAAAAGACCTCTTTGTCTGGGGTGACTGTAGGAGTGACAAACTCCCATCCCTTTTTTATGCTGCCTGTCTATTCAGCTACTCAATAGCTGGCTAGAAGTAATACATGTCATGAAAGCTACATTAAAGAGAGAGACCTGGGACACAGGGGCGCGTGTGAATATGTGTGAGGGCCTGTGTGTGTGAAGAGGGATGCATGGAAAAGAAAAACAGCAAAGTGAAGAACCAAGGGATGCTCGGTTTTGTTTGCGCAGCAGAAAATGTGCTGAAAGCAGGGAAATGGGGCAGAGTCTGAGGGGTTTTCTGTATGGATGGGGGAAGTCCTATTGTGACCAGGGGGAGCAGTGTGTGAAACAGATGGGTTGTGTGTTTGTTACACATCATCTAACTGTGCTTTAGAACAGCTTTATATATAATCAAACCACTTAGAAATGCATTTCAAACTAATAGTGCTTAGAAACTTGCTCCTCTCAATGTATTTAACATAATGCGTTTACATTAGGAGAAATATGTGTTTGATTTTAGTCCATAATCAAAGATCCAAAGCTCATTTCCTCTATTTTTCAATAGATTAGATGAGCTTTTTTATCATCTAATGTTAATACTGATTCAACTTTCATACTGTACATTTCTTCTTGCATTGCTCTAGTGATCAATACATACTAAATGTATGAAATACACGTATTATATGCTAAGTATACTACAAATACAGTTACATATTTATGCATTTCATAAAAATACCCTGCAATTGTGCTTTTAGTATACTTAACTGGTATGCTTCTAAATCTAAGTCTAAATCAGAACAACTCATTTTGTACCTAATGAGGTTTCATTTCGAATAAGTAATTCTCAAAGTCGAACTAAAGATGCACTGAAGTACATTTGATTGTGCCAAAACAGTATTATTGCAAGTATACTTTAGGTACACATTAAATATATTGCTTTTAAAGGCCAACATTATTTAAAGATTGTACAATCTTTGTACATTAAAACACATTTTCTGCATCCCCAACAACATTAGTCATTGCTCTTTAAAGATACTGTGGATATTGAACAATATGCAAATCATGCAATAACATAAAATAAAAGTGCAGACAGTAATTTACCTCCTAATATAGATGGATGCTAGTAGAAATTGCTACTAATGCTACTTTTCCATATTTAATATTTGAACATATAAAAATGATGCGCCATACAAACATGTGGGAGTGCTCTTTTGAATTCTGCTTTAAGATTTCAGTAATTACGTGGTCGTACAGGTATAGTGATTAACTACACCCTAAAATGTAATAAAAAGTTCAGCATTCACCATCTCCTCAAGAGTGAGAGAGTTAGAAAACGAGCTACATTTGGAAAAGCATCAGTGGGTCTCAGAATTCAATTAAGGCTCAAGCCTGACCAGCTAATTCAATCAAGACTGTGTGAAAGCAATTAGACAACTGGCATTCGACTCACCCCACCACACGAGCATAAATTACAAATTTATTTCCCTCTCTAGGTCTTCTTGTCTGATGCAATTAACATGCCAGGAACATGTTTGCCTGGCCTGTTAGTGAGGGACCAGGCAGTGGTCCTGGGAATAAAGGAGAGCATCAATGATCTTCTCAAGGTCTCTCAATGTCAGTCATAGTAACTGGTAACACAAAAAGGGTTGACTTAGACATAGGTTAAGCAGTGCCATATGCTAGCCTGTCTTACAAAAGCAAGGACAGAGTAGATGCAATATTTAATCTGACGTGAACGAAATCATTTACAGCCCATTCAGTAAGTCTTTTCAATTTAACATGGATAAAAAAAAAAATCTGTGGAATAGTATGAATAAATATGGGTTATGGAATATTAGATATGACCTAAGGCTTATGTTAAAGGCATTGCTGCTACTATCCATCACAACCAGGTTTTCTTTTAAACTCACTTGCATTGCTGGTCTATTCTGACTGAAAGAATGCTGAATGCAAATTTTCAATGAAGTTACGTGTTAGCTATCGAAAATAACAAGTCATTTGACACAGACACAATGTGACATATTTAGATCTGAATAAGCAAACTTTCCTGCTTTATGCAAAGACCACTGCATCAAAGAAGTAGGGTGTGCGTATTTTAAACATTGATGTAACAGCAGGAAAACAATAAAGAATTAAGTTCTCCCATAAGAGCACAGGAGCTGAGGAAACTTCAGGATTACAAAAAAAAAACTAAAAAAAAACTGAATGTATCTGGATATATAAACACATGCCTGTGACTCATAAACTCATAGCTTTGTGAGCCTTTCAGATGTTTGAATGCTGTAATTAGCGTAAAATTCTGAAATACATGTGCAAACTTCTCGTCATCCCAGTGTGTGTGTCCATCTCAGCTTCTCTGCAGTTGTTAGAACTGTCTTCAGACAGGATCTGTAGCCCAAATCCACCCAGCAGGCGCCGCCGCCACAAATTAAGAGCACCGGTGGAGTGTATGTGGAGGGAGATTACAGGGAAATGTGTGTGGCACCTGGGAAAAGAGCTCTGTGGATCGCTTGCAACAGCTGGAATGTGCATACGAGTGTGTGTGTGTGTGTGTGTGTGTGACGGCCTGTGTACGCGTTCGTCAAACATGCATGCCTCGCATTTTAGATCGATGCATGGTCTCCACATGTTGCAGTCAATAAACACGTCCAGAGAGGGAAGGGAAAAATGCAAAAGCCTATTCCAGCTCAAAAGGAAGTCATCCCACAAGATTTTAAGATGGCTGAAGTGAGAAAGTGTGTGATGTAATTAGAACAGATCAGAACTCACAACCTACTGTACTGCGTGTGGGTTTGTTCGTTTTTCAGTCATTCTACAGAACGGATTCCCTTCAAAGACGTGTTTAAAAAAAAAAAAAAAAAAAAAAAAACATCAGCTCTATGCATTTGCAAACTAAATCTAGAAACTATTTCTAAAACTATTTATACAGTACAGTATGCACATAAGTGTATAATGCTTAATATACGTAAATAAATTACATTAATTCAATTATAAAAAAAATAAAATACTTTAAAAGCTCAATTTCATTTTTTATTTATTTAATAATTTAGCTTGAAATTACAAACACATTACATAAAAATGTATTAAAAAAAAGACACCAGTTTATAGAATGATGTACTAAACATAGTTCCCATAAAAGGTTGGCCACAGAAAGGTCTGTTTAGTAGGTAAAAGGACAAAGAGGGCAGGAGGACACAGCAGAAACGCTGCCTCAGCTGCATTATAGGCCTTTACCGTAATGACAGAGAGAAACAGGACATCTGATAATGACCCGCTCTCTTAGCTCCTTTGTTTGTTGTCCATAATTTGAAAAAAATGGCAATGGGCAAATTAGTATTTTAGAGAGGAAGATGGATTCTGGCAATCATCAGATCACAAACATCCATATACGCTGGAAAAAGAAAAACCCCATTGAAATGGATTTCTAAAGCTATATCTGTAGCACAATTTCCTCCCCATCTTCAGCAGTCTGAATTACAGGAATCTGAAAAAGCTGATAAGAAACAGACAGACAAGGATCATTTTGTGCAGGCGGATTGCTCGACAGAGGTCACAGGAAAGGTGTCACTTAAAGGTAGACGAAAAATACCCACACCGTCACACACACTCTGTATCGCTCCTTGTCTGGAGTCTGTTGCAGAAGATCGGGGAGGGGAAGAGCTCAGCGGTCACATTTATCTCCATTAAAGATGGATTGTCAATCACCGCAAGCTGTCCAGTGAGACAGAGATCAGTAAAGACGTCCTGTAGGAAATCTTGGGTGAGTCACAGAGCAGTCAGATGGAAGGTCACAAAACGAAGCCCAGCAGACACACACACATAAGTAGAGCACTGGAATATGCTGAACTCGGGTCGTTCACAAGTTCTTAACATCAACCAGACCCTTGGATAATTTGATTATGCTTTCAGTTACTGCAAATGGGGTAGTCTGATTTCCTCTTAACAAGAAAAAAAACTTTCAGAACAGCCCAAAAGAAGGTCAAACTAAACATGTCAACTGATATGACATGGCTTCACCTGACACACTGATCTGCACACCGGATGCTGCAATTGTGTCTGCAATGTTACAACAATTTGTAACTGGAGTGGGTTCTGTCGTCGCCTGTCTTTCCCTTTCCTCTCGGGAAGGAAAATGAAAGACGCGATGACTAAAGTGGTCTCGTTTTTCAAGATCTTCATTCACCTTTGTGGGGCCCTGGTTACAGGTTACGATTGCAAGACGACACAGCTTATTTGTGTCTAACTACTAAAAATACAACTAGCCATTCAACATAATGATGAAGCACCCCACCGTAGCCGTAGGCACAAAGGCCAAGCCCCTTATTAGGATGATAAACAAGCAGATGAATCACGCTATTTTGGGTCTGAATGTTCATAATAGCTAGATCGACGTGTCACGACGCTTTATGAGTTTTGACTGCGCCTGTCAGAACCTTGGCCCCAAAACTCCAAATGTGCCCTTTCCTCAAGGACAGGGAAGTTGCCAGGGCAACCACGGCCGTTGCCATGCAGGGCCCTCCCTGGTTGTGCATGCATTCCATGTTCTGGTCAAAGGCGTGAGATGCCTCTTTCAGGAGGGGCGGAAAGAGAAGGGGGAGGGCTCTCCTCGCTGGAAACCAAGGTGTCTTCACAACAGAATCAAAATGAGATTGGCGGAGGAAGAGGTGTAGTTCTGAAAAAAAAAAGCTAGCAAGCCGTGTGAGGCAAACAAAGAGAATCCGTCGGACAGATGGAAATAGGGCTAGTTTGCGTCGCCGCATGGCAGAATGAAAGGCGTTTGTCAAATCATGCCATCGCAATGCTTTTAACCTTAATGCTTTATAAACTCAGCCGCACATACAAAAATCAATACAAACACAAATAAGTCTTCTGCTAAAAAAAGATGGCAGTTTGTTCCTTGGGTAAATAATAGCTGCAAAGTGGGGAGTCGGCACTTGATGAGAAGCAGAAATGAAAAAAAGAGAGAGTTACGGAAATCGAGAGAGTCAAAGAGAGAGCGACAGGCAGTGAGACAGACAGGAAACGAGAGGGCTCTATTGTTGGCCGGCAGATGCAGTGTTTAATTGACAGAGACTGTCTGTGCGGCGTCCAGTGACAGTGGCGGCCTCAAGGTGGGGTGCGAAATGATGGGCAAGCGGCATAAAGGAGCTGTGTGTTCCCTGTCAGAGCGGACAGCAGGAGAGGAAAAGGAGGGGACGGCTGTGGGGCAGAGGATCTGGGGAGAGCAGCTGGTGTCCAATCCTGTTGCGATCCCTTCCTACAGACATAAACGCAGATGCGCACAGACGTACCCACGCACGCAAATGAAAACCGAACGAGTCTAGCAGGGTTCATTCGATTCCTGTCTTGTTTCTTTTGCAAATCCCAGGAGGGTATTTACGTAAGATTATATCAGTTCTGACCAAAGGTTTAATGAGCCTTTGGGGAGTCTGACCTATTATCTGTTCAATCTGCAAAAACAACAGCTGTATAATGCCTCCAGACCCACAGAACCCTACGCATAGCATATGCATTGTACAATTGTTTTATATATCAATCAATTCGAGTCAAAGTCCATTAGTTCTGTAAGTTATGTATGGTTGTGAGTAGGTTTGAACAGAAAAATAGCAGAGCGGGACAAAAAACAATTAACAGCAGTAAATCTATACTATAGAAAGTGCTATTAAAATATACTGATCCAGTTGAATAAAATATATAAATTTTTTGTACTGCTAAACAACAGCAATAATTCAACGGAACAGTTGGTAAAAGAATGAATGAATGACAGAAAGAATAATAGATAGATATACATTCTAGACATTCTATGTGATAGACATTCTCACTTTAGCTTTTGTGTCTTGCAGCAGAACCCCGCATCAAACCGTGTCAACATTCAGCATTTATTGTCTGCTTCCCTAAGGCGTCTACACCTGCATTTTCCTGAGCGGGTATTGTTCGTCTGCGATTCATTTGAAGGGTTTAATGGTGGCCATTTAGGGGTGGAATTCATTATAAGTGTCAATCATCAAGGTGATGAGAGGTTGCGCTCCTTAAGCGCATATGCTTTATGTGTCGCATAAATTAATTACCCAATAAATTATGTGTTTTAGTACGAGAAAAAAAAAATCAAAAAACACTTGCCGGTGTTGTACGCTCCCCCAAAATGTCTTCCCCCTCACGCTGTCTGCTTAACCCTGTTACAGAGACTCTGGGGCCGGCTCTGTACTCCCGCATTTGTACCAATCAATGGAGCCTGTTAAAAGCAGACCCTGGGGGTCAGGGAAATTAAGCGGCTCTGCTTGTGTGGAGAAGGGGCCAGACCAGCACGAGGTGCGTTGGGGGGGGCTGAGTAATGCTCCTCTGTTGCTATGGTGATGGGGAGCCAAACTACTATTCATAGTCTCCTTCGTATTGGCCGACTGGCCCTTTGAGAACAATGGCATCACCATGGCATGGGGAAAGCCATTCTATAAATGCTGGGTAAAAGCATGTTAAAGAAATTGGGATTTATATTTTTGAAAAAGATTGCTTTGTCAAGCATAGGGCAGAGTTTTTAAAACTTTTTGATGCACAGGCCCACCAAATATGTGTAGAGACCCTCTTACTAAAATAAATCTACATCATCATGCGTAAGTGTGGTGTTGTGAAAACAATGTGTTTTACTTAGTGAAAAAAAATATTATGAACTGTCCCTTTAAGTAAATGTTGTTTTATATTATGTCATTTAAATTCAGAACAATTTTCATAATTAACCAGTTTTAGTTACCACTGAATAGATTGTACTGACAAAAAGAAAATTATACTTTTAAAATATCAAAATTTACTTTTAAAAACCTAAAACATTATATGCAATATAATTAAAAATGTATTAAAAAATAAAAATATCCACAAACCCTCATGCATCTCCTTGTAGACCCCAGTTTTATAAAAAAACATTGTTAGAGTAATGAATCCAGGTAATAAAAAAAAAAACAATATAACCATGATTTAGTTCTTTTCTAGGCCAAATCAATGGCTCCCAATAGAACAATTAGGTGTGTTTTTATTTTTTTTGGACCACACACAAACTGTGTGAGCATGGACTGACCTCTGATAATCAGTTCACGCTGGAATGAAATACGGGACGTTTTTCCCACAAAGATAATGTGTGTTTGGTTTAATGTTGTCAGGAGACCATATCTGACAAGATTGCTGTAGCGTTTTCCCACACACTCCATTGTGTTCCTAAAATCCCACCTGAAAACAATAATCATCATTTACGAGACCACAACATGAATTGTTTCCGGATAAATTCACTCGTACATCACTGCTGCTTTAAACACAGGTGCACATATCACGGAACATAACTGTCACCATAACTTTCTAACTACGCAATGTGCCAGACCCCAAAAATCAACACAGTCCTTTCCAGAAAATAATGTAACTTTCAAAAAGGTTGTGCATGATGAAAGTGTTATCATGGCAATGGAGGTCAAGGAGGCTGATTAGGATGGGCCGGTCATGATAGTTCCAGCTGTCAATCGTCATAAACTGCAAATTCAAACAAATACAAACTCACAGAGCCACAAATCACACATTTTGAAAACACATACCTGTCATATCCACACAGAACTCAACACCGGGCCAGTGACAGCTCATTACTGTAATGTGAGCTCATGGTGGTTTGTTTGCCAGGTCACTTATATACTCTGTGTGGGAAACGAGTGTTTATATATGGACTAAATACATATATTTCTTTGCACTTTATTGGTCTGCTGAAGAATTTCAGCATAGGGAAGAGCAGTTGAGCAAATACTGGGTAAATGCCAAGTAAAACATACGTTCGCATGGACTTAAATGCACACTTGCTGGCATCGATATGAGTTAAAAACCCCGTATTGTGACCGCAAAAGGTCACTTAATCTAAACGAAGTGTAATGGGACCCCTGAAGGTTCAGCCTGGAGACTGACCGAGAGTGAGAAACTAGCAGGATTAGTCTAAGGTTTCTGGAGCTAGCAGGAATAACCCACAGGGCCAGTTGGACGGACACACTTCACAACAAAGATCTCTGTCAAAAATCTTCCTGGTTAAAGAAAGACATGACAGTTAGATGCTTCTCGATACGAGGGCACATGCCGCTAACCAGATCGAACCACTCTCAAGGCTACTTGACAGTTTAGGGAGAAGAAAATAAAAACACAAGACAGAGTGAAAAAGCATGAATAATGGCTTTCAAAGAACACTTAATGGCTTTCAGTAGATTGCATCAGCAAATCTTTGGTGTGGATCGTTTTGTCTCAGTTATGGAGGCTGGATGAATGATCCATGTCCAAGTGTGACTCCGGCCAACTTCAGCTTTTGTGTATGCTATGTATAAACACAGAGGCCTCCAATCATGCTTTACAATCTGTGACGACATCCACGGCCTTTATGGACTGGACCTACTATTTAAGGTCCAGTGACACCGAGCTGAACCGCAACAATTAAGAAGGCGCCTGCTGCTGGAGGAGCATGGTGTTTGGAGCTGAACATGCTAATTGAGTCTATTTCCAGAGAGCTCGAAGCAACCTGGGCCTCCCAAAGGGTCAAATACCTGCTTATCAGCACAACTTACAGGTCATGCTCAGACAGGCTCAATTAACCAGCACTTCAACTTTGTATAGGGCGGCCGCTGCTTTCAGCGCACACGCTCCATATCAACAGAACCAGGGCGTCAACTGACAAGCAGAATTCTACAATTGCCTAATTGTGGCCTGTGCTGAAAGGCTTAAGTGGGATACTGGATGAAAGATAGATAGTTGTTTGATTTGCCTGGACGTGACACACTTGTTGCTGATATCTTCAAACATCTGCATAACATGTGAAACTATGTAACCAACAAAATAATGGATTATACGGAGATAAAAATTATTTTATTTTAATTTTATTAATTGAATATCTGCATGAACCTCATGTGTTCTGTGAAATAGTGGAAAGAAATGTCTTTCTATTGAGGTTTTAATAAGTCAGTAATGGGTGAGGTCTGACTTCCAAATGAATTAATCAGAATGTGAATTAAATGAAACTGAAAATGTTTGACTTGGAACATACAGTAAAAGAATTAGATCAAAAGCTGAAGTCTTTAAATCTGTATCAATACTGAGCTCTAAAAAAAAAAAGTCCCTTTCAAGGAAAGTCTGTTCACAGGGTGGCCATATTTGCGATGCCTATGGACAGCTTTAACAAGACGGTAAATGGGGAAATCCTGAAATCTCAAAAACTGCCATGTGAATTATTATATATATATATTTTTGTTTTTTAATAAATATGTATTATATTTACTTATTACTGCTTTATTTCAAATCAGCAATAAAATCCCCCATGACTGCTATTTTTTTTATGCTCAAAGCTTATTTTTCAGTATAGACCAGCAAACGGATATGCACAGTTATGATGCTCTAATGGTTGGTCTATTCTCAGGTTTCTATGGAAACCAGAGCTTATAACGCCAATGACGCAATGCCTTTACCAATCAGCGACTGGCTCTTTCATTTAGAAGGCAGAACTATTCAGCCATATTGTGCATTGTTGTTTTTCCCATTCCTAATTATTGGAGTGAACGTCTTTGTGTTTCAATAGTCTTTGACTCTAACGCGGCTTCAGAACTAGGACATTCTCTGTGCTAACAACTCTGTATGCAGTATCAAAAAAACTGTATAGTGTAGAGTCTTGTGCTATGCTGCGTTTTCGATGACTTGTTTAATTTCCCTTCATTTCTCTGACTAAAACATCTGAAACGAAATACAACACTGACAAGTATGTTTGAGGTCTTGTTGAAAGGCCTCAGACGTGCTTGCATGACTACTCATTTGAACTAGCCAGTGGGTCAATGTTTACCTTATGCAAATGACTCACGGAGTGAAGCATCAGTAATCTTTGCTGTTTCTGGCAAGTGAACCATTCCACTGAGTGGAAAAAATGTTGTGCAGATGATATGTGAGACCAAAACATGTAGAACATAAATGGAGAAATTTTCGTCCTGCTGTATGGCGCAAACCCATATGAAGGAAGCTGACTTATGAACAGTGTTCATATGCTTTTGAATGCTTTGAAAGAGTGTATTTACCTCATTTAATACATATATAGATCTCTGCAAATGTATCTGTTCATTTGATGTATCTGTTCATACATCTAGTGCACACATTCTTTATAGCTACTTGGACGTCTCTGCTGTGAGTGAAGAGCATTCAAAAGCTTAAATTGGAACATGAAGTGGCCGGACCTGGAAAAGGTGACACGCAGGTACTTGCAAAAGGTATAGTCACAAACGCAAACACACTGCTACTTTGGAGAACATTTGACTTTTTAGTGGGCTTTGTGACTGAGCCAACGCAATCTGTCTGTGAAATAGGTCAATGTGTGAAAACATGTCATGAAGAATCCCTGTCCCCAAATCAATACATGACGTTCTATTTATGGTAAAAGGGTCACGAGGAGGAGCTGCCATAGCTGTATTGGGAGGGAGTGACATCATCAGGGCCTTACGAGTTTCAGAGTCAGTTGGCACTTATTTTAGTTGCATGACTTCCAAAAGTCTCAAGACTTCTTTCCACTGAGAGTGAAAATCTCCCGTCTCTTTTGATCGTGCCAAATTCCACTCACAGTGTCAAAGTCAACCATGTCCCTTGCCTTTCAAGCCCATGATTTATTATGCTCACTGTCATCTACTAATCACATCTAATTCTTTGCTATTGATAGTCATGGTGGACTGAGAGAAAAAAAATCCGTAAAGTATTATATACACTCCTTCACTGCAAGCTTAATCAAAATGGTAAAATAGACTACAACTCACCAGCCAGTTTAAACAAGACCTGAATGAAGGGCACACAGCGCAGCTCTTTGATCACAGAGAGCTGGTCAATAATGTTAATGTGCTGTTCTGGACCCAGCAAAGCCATTCATCAAATGGCCCTATTAGACTGGACAGCAATACAAAGCACAGTTTACCCCAGCTACAGGGCTGTTCCAGTAAGGCATAGAAATAGAAAAAAGTAAAAAATGAAATGTTAAGTAATAAGGACATTAAATAAATAAAAAACAAAGAAATTAAAAATCACGCACTTAATTAATTACAGATTACAAAAATGTAAAAAAAGAATTAGCTTAGCTTTTTTAACACTGATAACAAAAAAAAAATGTTAGTATGTTAGAATGATTTCTGAAGGATCGTGTGACACTGAGTAACAGCCGCTGAAATTTCTGCTTTGCCATCACATTAAAAAAATAGATTACAATAGAAATTTATGTTAAATTATAATAACATTTTACAATATAATCGCATTACTCAATGTATGATTAAATGCAGTGTTGGTGAGCATATGAGTCCACCCCAACAGATGGACAGACAGATACAGGAACTCAAGAAAGTAATACTGTCACTGGCAGTCTGAGAAAGTGTTAGCATGCAGCAAGGCCTGCTTCTCAGGACTGTGAAAAAAGCAATGTGGTCTTAGTGGCATATTTATCATTGTTGGTTTAGTCTTGACCAAAGCTATGAGTTTTTTCCCTTTTTCTGCTTTCCCCTTGGTTTCACCAAAAAGCCTTTACGGCAGCCTTATTTTCATACTTAGCTTGCAGAATGCCAGAGGGACAAAGAAAGTCATTAATAACAGGCTCTAATCCATTCCTGCCGGTCCTCCCATTCTAAAGCCGGCCTGCTTGTCTGAAGCAGGCTGCCAGTTTGGTGAGCCACTGTGGTGCCACCACACAGTCTGCTGGCACTAGCTTGAGAAAAGTGAGCCGCCTTGACAACTAGCACGTACAGGCGCCTCCTCGCCCTGCCCAAACCTCCCCACATACCGCTACAGTGCCAGTAGCCTTGAGTCGACAACACTGGACTAAAAAAGACTATGCATACATATACACATCCATGGATATATACAGCAGTAGCATCACACTGCCTGTAGTGTCCGTCTGTAGCTTTGTTTTTAGAAGAAAGAAAAAAAATTCTTGTAAATTTATTTAAAAAATGTATAATATTCAAAATCAGTATGAATCAGATTGGACTGTGGAACATTAAGGCACTTTTTTATTGAATAAATCCAGCTTTCGTTGAACCCCAAGTACGTATCGTATTGCATCAACACAGTTACTGTCTTCCGCGCTGGTACCTGTTGAGTGTTTTCAAGCCGGCATCTCCACCATGTGGCCTCCTTATAGGATTCCTGTTCCATATTCTGCAGCTCTCTAAGCACCTCACAATCCACAAGGCCACTATTCATAATTGGAGATCGTCCAGGCCTCACTTACCACCCCACATTCTATTCCATCATTAGAAACCGGGTATTATCGTATTAGTCTTGGAATGTTCCTTTTCATGAGAACAGAGTTAACCGTCCTCTGTCCCACATGCAAGGAGTGATACCGTGTATTCAAATAGGGCTTGGACTGGCTGGCTTCAGTCTGGTCGAAATATTAACGATTTTTAATGCTGAAGAAAAGCCAGCGAATCATTGAGTCATCTGTTTTCTCCATGATATCCGGCACGTATGCTATGAATTGCCAAGTGTAGTGAGTCTGCAAGCAAGCCAAGACATTCAATTCAATTCTGTATGTGCCCATTGAGATCCAAACATAAAAAAGAAAGAGAAAAAAAAATGATTTGCTGCATTTATTTATGCACGGTGTGTTTGTTTAGCATTACTCTGAGAAGAGAACTGAAAGGGGGATTACCTATTTAATGCTAGTTTACTAGGCACACAAGGCTATTCATTATGTGTGCTGCTGCAGAAGAATGCACTCCAGAGACGTGCTGCATGGACCACACAGCTCTGCATTTCATTTTATCCATACATGTATTCATTATTTCTTATTCTTTTTGGCTCGAACATTAGCCTATTATAGTTTTAAGCAAATCCGTCTGAAAGTATATGACTAAACAATGTTTTAAACTACAGTAAAACCAAAAGTCCTTCATAATTGCAAAACAGAAGTAAACAACACAGCGTGAGGCAAAGCTCGAAGTCTATAAAGGCGAAAGACAGTTCCTGTGAATAAACAAGTGCTCTTTAAGAGGACACTGTCAGAGTGTGCCAAATAAAACCACAGACAAGAGAGAAACAAATCGTTGTTCAGGACGGGACGAATTTAGTGTCCGCAGAATGTTGAACTTGGCATGAATTCGCTCAGAGTATGGCTTGTGTTAGTTGCTGTATATTTACTTTAGCCCTTCTAAAATGGAGTCTAAAGAAGACCCACTTCATATTTAGATTTATACGTCTTCAAGCAAACAGCAGGTGAAAATGTGACGTATCCGCTAGATGAACTCCTTTTTCTAAACAAAAGTTTAGCACAGAGGTGGTGAGAAGATATCTATCTCACAGCGTGGGGCTCTGGATGTGCACCGAGTCTAAGAATAGCTTATTAGATTGTGTCATTTGAATTGCAGTGCTTGGGGCTAACTAACATTTTACATTCTCAAGCTTGTGTAACTGAAGAATTTGGCTGGAATTCGACCAGCCATTGACGGTTTAATTATTTATAATCTATTTCAATCTCTGATTCTTAAATGACTTTTGTGCTTGGTTACAGCAGATACCATACGTAGATATCAAATGTGGTAAAGGTGGCTTATCTAAATTAAATTTTGTGATGTGAAAAATAATAGATGTTGTAGATAAATCGTTTTAGATAAATTGAGACTGAAACATTTTTATATTCCAGTCAGAGCCCATTAAACCTATAAAGATCGAAGTCTAAAACTACACACACACAAAGTCCTCTCTACCTGTGGTGCATTTCAGAGGAGAGATATATTGTAAGGTACATGCTACTGATCAGGGAATAATCTGACAGTAATCCCAACACGTTTGATCATATGTACGACGTTAAACTTTTCTGAGAAGGATTTTAGATGAATCTGCTCAATTTTAAAACTGAAATGTCGTAATAAAGCCAGCAATTTGGCACAGGCTAATTCCAAATCTAGACTGTCAAAGTTTTGATTGCTTGGATGAATTATGTAGTGTTATCAAACAAGCTCTGTAGATTTGTCAGCTCACCAAACAAACAATCCCACCAACAAATCCTACTAATGGCAAACATTTGTTTCTCCAGTATCATTCATGTTGTTTGGGAGCAGCGGAGTAAAACAGTTGAGCTCTGAAAAGTGTTTATTTTTCAAATTTTGCTATTTTCTATTTTTTGGTCCCTTGCTCCCAAAGCTTTTACTCTGCACTCTGGAACAAAATATTGTACATTCAAGAAAACAGCTCTTTGGAGAGCACTCTACAGGAGGAAAGACCTACATTGTCTGAAGAGCTGACAGCTGATATTAGCGCAGTACGTCACCCCAACTGTGAGGCGTCCATTACCGATGATCCAGTCAAGGGGTGAACACATGCTCTTATCTACTACCCTTCACCCACTTTCTTGTTTAATCTTTAATCACCATGAGAGGGGACTGAAGACATCATGTAGGGAGACCTTTTGTCAGCAACAGTTTCTTATTTTAGAATCCATTACTACTCTGCAAATCTATCTCCATGAAGGTTAGAGACACTTCTAGAAAGACAGGATTTATACGCACTATTGTCCCCCAATAATGAATCTCACAAAGATATATCAGTCATATTTCACCTGATTGAAATCTTGATTCATATATATATATATATAACCTTCTGATTTTCAAGCTTAAACTTTAAAAAATGTTTTTTTTCTTTAAAAATCACTTTCAAAGAAACCATTAGTAACTATACGTCTTTCTTTCTTTTTTTGTACAAATTCCACCCAGCTATTTTCCCCCCTTTTAGAATGAAAGAACCCAACCTTTCAAAAGATCTCTTGAGCCACATGTGGAGCGCATCACTCTGAAGTAAAACCTTAGAGAACCTTAACATTCGGTGTAACAAGATCATCTAAGTGATCTTTGTAAGGTCATATGACGGATCGGCGAACGACACACTTTGTAGCCTATGCCCTTCATTGCATAGCTGGGGGTCAACAGAGTGCGAACAACTGGAATCCTACAGCAAAGTCATTCACAACGTGACACAGATAGCAGCCCGAACCTTGCATCGGCATGAGAGCCATCTATCAAAATCTACCGAAAAAGGCTTGAAGTGTAACAAATTCCTAACCCTGCAGTAACCTCAAATGTCACTCAAGGTTAAAGAATTGCAATTCATATTGGCTTGCATGTCAATTTAATTCATCCATCACCAGTTGCTGTCGTAGCGGCACAACAGCTGTACTGCTATTTGATCCTGATTTCTTCCCCAGAATCGAATGGTATTTGTGACAAAACATGCCCCGCTTTCTGTAACCCCTTGTTCGTTATTTGCCAGCGGTTAGTGCAGACTTGTAGCTCTCCAGAAGACACATGCCCCGTTTCTTTTCTTTCGACCCGTGACAAACTGATACTGCATCCTGTCTAGGCCTTTCAGTGGTCAGAGCATGAATCAAAACAGATGAAAGAGTTTTTGGCGGGTTTGCGAGAGGAAAAAAACATCCGCGTACTGGCTTCTAAAGGAGACTGAGCCTCTAACCTCTTTTCCACCTCAGCCTAGTTGTGGCTGAAGAAACCGTTCCATCAGCTACACCTCTTAACCCTTTGATTTTTGACTCTGAGAACTTGTAAGGTGTCCTTAAAGAAAGACAGGTGCGAGAAATCCCTCAAATGATCAGCGATGCCACAGAATAGTGATTACAGCCTCTGAGGATCATGGGACTCCAACAAGGAGAATCCCAGTGGAGATGTGAGCTAATGACTGGCTGCTCAGAGATGCATGTGGAACAAGTTAACACATAATGCTCACTGAGCTCTGGGCCGTTCCCAGTCGTTTCAGTCTGGCGTTATCACTTTCAAGGGAGTGATGAATGTGCTGAGAGAAAAATGACGAGTGCTTCTCAATGGAGCGAGTGTGGGTGAGTGAGTGGGGGGACATATTTAGTTTTCAGAAATGACATCTATTCTGCTTCAAGAAGCAACGCAAAAAAACTGTCTGAGAAAAAAAAAAAAACACCTGGACAAGCTGAAATCTCCATTACGACTAGGCAACATGAAATAAAAGTGTATCACTACTCCCCTGGGTCTCGGTAGGTGGGTAGACAGCTCCTATGGTACTTGTGATCCTAATCCCTGGCTAGCGCATAGGAATCTTTATTTTCTGGCCACGGGGCTGCGAGCGTCGAGTCTCAGGACTCGACTTGTTGGCTTTACCGTGTGTCTGCTGTCACCAAGAGCACTTTGAGCTCTTTGTCACACTCCCACTCCCGGTGTCGGGCTCTAGAGTGAACAATTCAGTATGAGAGGGGTTTAATTTCACTGCTTAATGTTCTTTACTTTCCCAATTAGAGCCCAGACTGGAGGGTTGGCAAGAGCAGAGTAGTTAGGAGCTCAGCCATAAAAGCGTGCCATGGGTCACATGTGGATTGAAGCTGTCTGAAAATGGCTGCTAAAAAGGCTGTATTGTGCGCACTCACTAGGTGAGGGATAAGGGCAAAAAGAAAGTCAAGAGGTTTGTATTACATTGTGGCCATGCTATTCTGAAATGTGTGTATGTGTCCGTCAACATGAGATAATGCAGAAAATTGCTTGAACGAGTGTTGAAGGGGAGCTGCGGGACTGTAGAGGCCACTTCAGTGGAACAGCACTACAATCCATGGACATGGGTTTACATGAATGCTTGTGACTAAATACTTTATTGCGACAGATTGAGCACTACAGCTGGGTCTAACATAGTCTTTCATCTATTGTTCAAACCTTCAGCACATTAACTGTAATTTGGTTTAGATTTGAAATATAATTTCAAAAAGAGCTCGAAAAAAGTTCATTTATAAACCCATCGGCTCAAACAAACACACTTATCACATAACATAATAACATCGACATAAAATACATATAAAACATATGCACTATAATCATCTCGATTGAAAAAGTGGATCAACATCAGCATTTCACAATTTCCTTTGCTCTCAATAATTTTACAGCTTTACAGCTAATCCTGGTTAGTGTTCATTTTAATATGTACTAATGCAATTTAACATTTCAAGTTGTATAAATTGCATATTCAACTATATATACTTAAAATAATGCTATAACATATACATATATATACATATACATATATATATATATATATATGAATTTGTACACATCTATTAAATGCTGCAAAAAAATGTAATGTACTTTATCATGTTAGCAACATTGAATTGAATAAAATGAATTTCAAAACCTTATGGGGAAAAAAACCTTATTATTAAGCATTTCTATACAGGTTTAGTCGTGTGAAATGGTCTCTGCAACGCTATTTCTTTAAAAATGGAGGGCTAAAAGACTATGATGGGACAACTGTTTGTTTTGTTTTATGAGCTCCTGGGGTTTCAGGCTGACCATAAGCATAGCAGTACCCCCACATTTGCTGTTAACCAATTAGAGCTATCATTAAAAGCAGATGCGCCATGGCAAATAATAGAAGCCACAGCAGTGTCTGTGCATTGTGGTGATTTCTTTGCTAAAGACTTGTCTATGTGGAAGGTAGTCAGGACCAGGAATCCAAAAGAGAATGCACTGTCCTCTACTCCTTTCCTCAACCTCTATATCATCAGACCACAGTTGTCTTTTTGGTATTGTGAATTAGGTATTGAGATTACATCAAACCCCATGCTTAAGCTTCTGCCTATGAATGTGCCATCACTTCACTGTCTCCAAAGAGTTCAAACCCAAAGCTGTGGCTGGAAGCAAAAGTAAGTTTGTGAATTATTCATAGCATTATTATTTACGTTTTGCCCTCCTCAAGTGTCATCTGCTGTAGCATTTTAGAATCAACAACTTTGAGGGATTTCCCATTCATAATTTCTACAAATGTGGATACCATAAATGAAACGCTCATGCAGAAAGGCACATATTACACCCGAAGGGAAACTGTGCTGTGTCGTTGCAGAGCCATAAATAAACTGTTGTGGATCTGGATCGCACAGCCACATTCCTGAGGAACGTATGAGTAATGTTTACCAGTGTAAAACCTGCTCGCTCTCTTTCATCAGACTCAAGCTCATGAGAACGTCTCAACAGGTGGAGGGTCTGCACTTAATCAGGTTTGCCAAAGCAAGCACTTTGTCTTTCAACGACAATGCTATGTAGCTTAAAATACTTTCACTAAGAGAAGTCCCCCTGCGCCGTTGCATTTATTTGATGTTTATGCTTATGGGTATGCATCATATTTTTGTCTTGCTTCCCAGGTACATTTCAAACTACTAAAAAAAGTGGAAGACAAAAACATTGTTACAAAAGAGTTCGGGAGAAATAGCGAGTTCACATGCAAACAGTATTTTAATCAAGGCTCAGGGTCAGGACAA
>JAUMHI010000052.1:9556669-9589313 GCA_032359435.1 Enteromius unitaeniatus
ACAGATGAAAGTAGGTCAAGGGGTGGAGCAAACAATCAAACACCAGGACAACCAATGAGTGGGTGGAGACATGAGTTAATTGCTGAAAGTCCATGAATGAAAACAGACGTAAACATACACACAGTTAATGGAGAACTGGAGTGCCATCCAAAGTCCAGCTGATCGTCACAAACATATTCATATTAAAGATATATTTCCTGAAAACAACTCATTCTTAATATCTGTATTAATATACAGTGCTGCTTCTCAAACAAATTCCATTTAAAAAATACAACAAAAATGTATTATAGGAAGATTTTAAGATGATTTGTGGATTATTTAAAAGTAAAACAAGCCACGTTTTTGCAGTGTATATTCAATATGTTTGCTTTGGTTATAGTTCACACACCTAACTCCGTATTCTAGGTATTCTATAGATTGTGTGGTCAGGTTACAATTTAGGAAAAACGAGTATTATTTAAAGAGCTAAAGCCTCTAACCATAAACTTGCCTCCTATTATGTCTTACCGAGTATTCTGCTACCATTTCAAATGAACACGTTCTGCGAACAAGACCCTGTGTGTCTCCAGAGGGTCCCTGTGTAACGCAGCTCTAAACGAAATCAGAGCTGCCTTTATAAAGGCCATTTCTGTTAAAGGAACCTGGCTTGCTTCATTTACTTGCAGCGCCTCCCTGGGAGGAAATTTAATATCGTTAGTAAAATGATCTCAATTCTCTGACGAGAAGCCAATGCCATCACATGCATTAATAAATTGGTATGTTGTCAATATTTGGACAGACATCACGTAAAATCGTTATCTGTTGAAAGCGCTACCGAAGACTTAATTGAAACATGCGTGATTACGTGCTCGTTCTTGGCGAGGTGTCTGCATAAAGTGTTAGTAGAGTTGTGAAAGTAGCTGCGAGACAGATCTTTCATCTGAAGATCTTATGACCTCTTGCAACCCAGAACGTAAACGGATACTGCGGCATCCCGGCGAAAACATCTTTCACAAATCAATTCATTACGCTTGACTCTCAGCAGTTTAAAAAGCCCCTCTTTTTTGCATCAACCCATCCCCCGACCACTGACCACAGTCCTGACATTGTCTCACGCAGCGGTATCAGCTTTCCCCTGCCAGAGAGATAAATGGCTGGATGAATTGAAGGCAGACCTCGATCAAAACCGCTTATGTATAATATAGACAAACCACCATCAATAACCTTGTTTCATCTTAAATTATTTTATATAGTTTTCTCCTCTAAATATAGTCTTGGGTCTCTTAACTTTTGAAAGCATTTCTAAAATGATTCAATATTATGAACTGAATTCTAATTAGGGGGCAAAATTCAATGAAGTGAAGAATTGAGTGTGAAATAGAATTGTGAAATATATACTCATCTATGTAAATCTATATTTCTATAGTTCAACAACATTTTACAACTGAACTGCTTGAATTTTGCTTGCAATACTTCAGCAAAATGTATTAATCCTGGTTGATCATTATTATGTATTATACACAAATGTGTAATAGTTAGGATATGCATTAAATATAAATCAAATAAATAATTATATATACACCAAATATAGTTATAGAACATTTTATTACATCCACTATGTCCAAAAATCTTTGCTCACTAGTATTTTCTTTATAACACCTCATCCATTCTGCGTTTTACTTCCTTGAATCTGAATTCTGCACGGCAAAAGAATCACATGATTGCAAACAAGCTATTGTGATAATCCAGAGAGATTTTTGTTTGCACAAGGAGTCTGCCAACAGCCAGTGTGTCTGGAATGACATGAAGAAACAGAACAAACTAAATCCAGAAGAACTGTGGCAAGTCTCCAAGATGCTTCAAGAAGCCTACCTGAAAACTTCCAGTCCGTGTATGTGAAAATATGCTTTAAATGCGAAGGATGATCACATGAGATGTTGATTTTAGTTAATTGATAAAGAAAAATATACATATGACATTTTTGACATCTCATTGTACAGCATTTTTACACGTTCCAAGTTTCTAAAATGGTTAACAGCACTGTAGCTTTGCAGGTAGGTTTCTTCATGTCATTCCAGACAGACTGGATGATGATGAGATTACTGTAGATCTCTGTGTGGAGCACTGGCTGAGGTCAGACTCCTTGTGCAAACAAAAATCTCACTGGATTATTACAATAAACAGCAAAACGAATGCTTGGAGATGTAAACTGATATTTCCTACTGACACGCTACGGCAAAAAACTGACTTTAAAACATTTTTGAACTGGTGAAAATACTAGTGGCCTAAGACTTTAGATTTTTTTCATCATTTGAATATTTATAAATAATATTATACTAACAAAAGATATCAAATATTGTCCATTTGTTGATTCATGACATCAGAAGTTAAGGCTGTTGAGCTTTCAGGAAATCGTTCGGCGTATTTCTGCTTAATTTCAAACACATCCAGCCATTTCCACATCCTCAAAACACATCAAGGCAATGCTAATCGTCATAGTTTTCTCTAGCCCTAAGAGTGCTGATCCAAGGTCAGCACTGATGCCTCATTAACATTATTTGGCTCGTGGGACCATAAATGGCAACATAAGATCAGAGAAATTATATTACATTAGCACTCTATCACCCAGATTTGCAATCAGGTCCTGCTGTTGTAAAATATTATGAAATATTCCTCAATGCATTAATATTCGCTAAGGCTTTATGAAGATGAGCTAAATGCTCAGTGATTAGGATCATTATTCTCTCTGTTAGAAGTAACAGTCGTTCAGCAAAACAGTGACAGTGTGACGTGAAAGGCTTTAACAAGCACCTTTTCACAGCTTGTTTGATTTGACTAGGAGCCTCTCCGTTAGTTGCTTACAATTATACTGTTTTTTAAAAACCCAGGTGTTTACGGAGATACATCAAGTTCAAGAAGACCATTGGGATATTAAAATCCATATAGTATTCAGTAAATTACATGTATATAAAAAAACAACCGAATGTGTATAATTATATAGAGTCTTTAATTTAGAGCAGACCGTTCAATGATTTATCGGCAGGTGCTTCGGCAGGAAGGATTGTGACCGTACTCATTAACTAGCATTGAATGCATATCGGCAGTGCGCCGCCCTGCTAGTGCCTGCAATGAGCGGCTATTATCACAGCTCATCCCGGCCTAGACGGGGAGCCGGTCTGGTAATTACAGCCAGGCTTACGAAGAGGCTGAGCGAGTGTGTGCGTGTCTGTCTGTGCGAGTGGGTGCAGAGGCGGGGGGAGTCTGAAACACAGGTGGGCGTTTTATTGTGTCGTCTGTGTCAGCGTGAAGCCTGTCTGCAAGCTATCGTTGCCGTGGGAACGGGACCCGCCGTGGGGCGAAACGAGAGCTCCTGCTGTAGAGCGAGTTGAATTACAGGTGAGGTAGGCTGAAGGAGAGGAGCACTGGGGTTTGGATAAGAAACGATCAATACGCTCACACGCTGTGAAAGGGCCAGATTACATTGATGTTGCGCAGGGATACTGTAAAAGGGGAGGGGGGCAACCCTACTCTCCACATCAACATGTTTGAGTTGCCTGGGATATCACAGTGAGACCACAACATCAACAGCAGGCCATTTCTAGAGCTTCAGCACTTCAGTTTAGTAGGACATACTGGAGGTTTTTCACAAAACACAACGCAAACGTCTTTAGAGCCAAGTTCCCATCCAATGCGTTTTTGCGGGAAAATATTTAGCGCTTCAAATTTTTTACTACTGACTAGCCATTCAACACTGCAGTTTCATTGAAAGCTATCAAATCTCAAAACAATCTGAACCTAAAACAATCTTTACATACACCCACTGTCATATTTAACAGCGGCCCCTAGCAAGTGGAAAATATACAGAAATTGAATAAAGTTACTTAAATTCTAAATTAAATATAGATGAATGCTTAAAGTTACAAATATACTGATTTCCTCTTTTTTCTTCTGCTCTTTGATGAACAGATATCACAGCAGCTGGGTTATAAGGTTACTTGGCTGCTACTACTATAAGAGCTGCCACCATGTGGTGACGCGGATCTGACGTGCACGATTTGTAGATTCATTCACACTTTAATATGAAATGATGCCATATTTGAGCATGCATTTGAAGAGCATGCACACTACAGCATAATCAAAATGTGAGAAATCGAACAATCTGCTGAAGCTGGTCGCCCTTTTTGACGTTTTCTCAACTTCTTATTTTTTACAGTGCACTACGAGCACAGTATATATATTTTTACTGACATATGGCCTGACAACATGTCATCTGACCACAGTTCACTGACGTCTGACGCTCTTTGACTAGTGCCTGCCACGAAGTAGGCGAAGTAGAGTGCATGTATAAAAAGTCTCCAGTTTGATGTAAGTCGTAAAGACATTCTGCATACAAACATAAGTCATTCTTGTTAAGACGAGGGAAAAAAAAGACACAGAAGCAGGAGTTGTGAATAGAGTGGCCAACCCTAGCTCCGCCCTTTCGTTAATTGCACAAAATATTTTTAAAACTGGTAAACTGCAAAAAAAAAACACACAAATTTTAGAAAATAATTTCATTATAGCATATGGGACTATGAGCACTGAAAAGTAGATATACAAAAGACACGAGCTCTCAGTACTCATGGTCAGGAGCAGCTTTGACCTAAAATGAAAAGAGTTTCGTGCAACACGATAAGACCACTACACATTAGCAGAAGTGCTTAGTGCTTACCTCGGCAAACAGTTCCATTCTCCACTGCCTCGTGACCCGCTTTACACATACAGCGGCCAATAGGGACCATCCACTCCCCATCTCCATTACAATACAGTTTAATGGGAACGTCAACCTCCTCTGCATTAGGGATGCACTCTCCCCTCGCCGACACCAGTGAGGTGCTCTCTGCGCCCGAATGCGTCTCCTGAAATGCTGCTCCGTTCCGAATAGTGCGAGGGCACTTCCGGTAGAACACCCGCACAGCGATTAACGACATACACCCTCCGTAGTCCTGGAAAGCCAGATAGAAACCGTTTCGGGAGACGGGACCAAAACTGCGAACCTCTGTGTTGATCTTCATCACACGTCCGCCCAAGTCTACTTGCGAGAAACTCTCATCTGCCGCAATGGTATCCACCTTGATCCAAGGGTTTTCCATCCATGGAGGATGGACTTTAGTGGCCGTGTCATAGTCTGATTCATAGTAGTAGAGGTTGAAAGTTTCCTTGCAGGAACCAGGGACTCCTGGGATGCTGCTGCAGTCTCGCACTGAGAACTTCATCTCCACGTGAATGCGCTGAGCCCCTCTTCTTCGGATATACTTGGTGCGCACCCAGTTATTTTGGTTGGCGTGGAAGACATTGCACACCTGATAGGTACGGATGGTGTTCATGTTCTCATCGTAGCCACTCACTTCTTCCCACTGTAAGGAGAGAAGGAAAGAAAGTAGCAAAGGTTTAAAGATGGGTTTTATTTTGTTATATTATTTTATTATTTACTTCGACCTTTACACCAGGATAAATGAAATGATGGTTAAAACAATTTACATTTCAAATAAAAACACAACCAAACTAATATGAAGCTTCAATTTTTCGGATTATTATCATGGTTAATCATTAGCCAATGAATCTTTTTGCATAAATGGTACACAATCTGCCACTTCTAACCCCACAAAACTGGTACAAACACTTTCTTATGTGTTTAGCTAGATTGTAACAGTACCTGACAGCAAAAAACATCATGTTATATGTGTGTTTGTATCTCTGCATGCATTTATGAGCACCTGAGCCATTTTCAGCAGCTTTCCCCATATGCACAGGCCAAATTACTGAGCACAGGAGGAATGAGGTGGGAAAGAGAGCAAAATTCTCCTGCTAGCCTGCCAACAGGCCCTGGCACTAGGCAAACAGAGGGCTGGCTTTGGCTTGGGTTTTCTGTAGACCCCCCTGTGACAGTATTGGGTGATTTTGTTCTCTGTTTATTTTTATCTGTCTTACTTGCTTTCTTGCGCTGTATAAAAAGCATGTACTATTAATATAACTTACACAGAGATAAAGAAAAGGTGATACGCTTTGATGTTTACAAAGTCATTTCTTTTTTTGCTGCGCTGCCTCTTTTGTGTCTTCAGGCAGCTTAAATATGAAGCAAGCATTAGCATAATTAAATTATTTCGCTTGCAACGACAAAACAACAGAACATAGTTGGGCAAATCTAAACAAACATGCTGATTCAACAGTTAAACTAGAAATAATAATAACAACGCGACGCACAAAGACAAGAAAAGACAATTTACCTTCAGTTAACCTAGTGATCATTAACGTAACGACTTAAGAGTAGTGCGTAAAATACTCCATCCCACTAAACATTACAAATGTAAGATAATCAAATTATACGGAGAGCCAGTTGATAGAGTGAAAGAGACTTCTTGTAAAATTTACAAGTATATATTGCGCACACTAAAGCATGAAGGGTACATGCACCAAGGACTTCACTGCTCGGCCTAAAGTGACTCCAGATGACTCCATTGCGGTTTTCAGCCAACTTGCCTGTGATCAAGCCACAGGCTTTCAGCACTAAACAACTCAAATAGCAGTCACAGAAGTCTTGACCTTATCCAACAGGGTAAGCCCTTTTCTTCACCTTAAAATATTTTTCGCACGACGGCCTTGAAGCCCAGCAAGCATAAGATCACCCAACCCTCCCCAAATCACCCTCCCCTCGAGTGTCTTACTCTTCACTTAACAGCTGACATAATTTCCCAAATTAGGATTTTGACAGAGTTTTGACGGGCTGGGGGAGAAAGTCAGGCCTGTCCAAGACCTCCATTCTATCAAATGATTTTGGACTAATTAAAACAGCTTTCTGTCCTCGCAGCTTTTGTTCTTTATTCCCATGTCCCTATTATTCGGCTGAGATGAACTGAAACGATTCTGGATGGGATTGTGGTCATTAACACTTGCACTGTGTTATGTGTATAAAATGAACTTTTCCATCACTTCAGTTCAGTCCTTTCAAGCAGCCAGATGTTTGTTGGGTCACTGGCAGCCATTGACCTTGCCACCTTTCTTAAAGATGACGCATTCTTCCATGAACCAGAAAGAGGGGTGAGAATGAAGTGTAGTTGAACAAGAGAAGACAAGGTGTAGCATCTTCTTATTTTGTGGTCTGTCGCTTTGACTCATCCAATTAAAAAGAATGAATAAATAAGCAACGTCCCTAATGAGAAACCGAGCACACGCGTGTATTGCGTTGATGGTAGGAGGCGAGGAAAGGAGTGGGTTAAAAACACTCCAAACGAACAGCCTTTAAATCGAAGGCCTCCCTTTGTGCTGTCTTGGCTTCTCTGCCATTCTTTCATCAGAGGCAAAGAGGAGAACCAAATGAGAAATAATAAGAGCCAAACAATCAAGCGCTAAGTGTGAAATTAAAAGGAACATCTTCATTTTCATAGGTTTTCGTCTGGACTTTTACATGGCGTGGAGCAAGGATGACCATGTGTTTTAAAATGTAAAAGAAGTATTCAGCTTAGAAAATATTTTTTAATATGGCAGGTCAGCAATTCATTCTGTATTACATTTCATCCAAAAAAACGTAAAGGAAAAAAAAAGTTTACTTATCTTCAGTTAGGTAAAAAAGATATATATATATATATATTAATTTTTTTATTTAATTTGTTTATTTTTTGACAACAATAAATATATAAAAGTAGTGATAAACAATTTCATCACACAGAAAAAATTTAAATTTACTCTGAGAAAATTTTAATTTTTTTATTTATTTATTTTATTAAATGAGAACTTCTAGAAATTAGACCATTTAAAAGTGCTTATAGATTTAGAGACATGATTACTGAAACACCCCTGGACAATGAATACTGCTCTAACAAATGTATAAAGGCATTTAATAACAATAATAAAACAAAATAAAAAAGTCTATGTTGTAAGTCTATGTTATGAGATCAGATTCTTCAGCAGTAGAGCACCACTCGTTCTTGTCCCTATTAACTGGAACTCCGACTCAAAAAATCATCACTATTATTATTCATATTTTAAGTTTAAACAATTCCTGGTTCAAAAAAGCATATCACACAACCTTAATATTTGCTGAATTTCATTCAATTTGATGCATAGAATAAACAAAAAATTTGAAGTGAAGTTCTTTATTCTATTCTCCTTGAAAAGTGAATTTTAAAAACATCCTGTTAAGAAACTACAAGACAAGTATTTATCAAGATAAAAACGCTTGCGCTCTCGCTGATTCTGAATGTGAGGCTGTGTCCTCCTGAACATCCTTTAAGGAATCCTCAATGCTGATGATAACACTTTGGCAAGCAGAATGTTTTCGCTATATGACTTATCTCATGTAAACAGTCTCTTCAGTATAGCAAAGTTACTCATTTCAATTAATCATGATTTAAACAAAAAAAAAACTGCATTAAACTTGTAACTTGCACTGGGAAAAAGAGCCCTGTGATAAATGACACAATGATCTTGTGGACAGAAGTTTAGAAACGATAACTCCCCTGCCACCCAAGACGAAAGAAAGTTCACAACCGAGCTCTATAAGTCTCCCAGACAGAGGCTCTCCCGTCTAGAGTGGAGGCGCGAGTTTGTGCTGAATTATGAAAAGAGCTTGCTCCGGGGGACGCAGAAGTTGGCTGCGATTAAGCTTTTGTGTGATATTAATTGCGCTGCTATGACATGACTCTGAACTTTTATTTGGACTTCAGCATCTTTTACAAATAAACTGTCAGAACCTTATGAAGTTTACATGAAGCCAGCAATTAAAGCTCTCCCAGGGCTGTCATTTGTATTGGAGCGTTTGTAACTAGTCGAGCGCTGCTGATGAGTTCTTCTGTGAAATACGCTGACTCCACATCTCGTGGCAAAGCGCTCCTTGGACTCAAAGAAATACCTTGTAAATCTGCATAAATAAATAATTCACACGTAGGGGCGAAAGGGAGCATGTATGACAGCTCCTGAGGGAAAGTTTTCCAATTTGCAGTTGTGGGAAATCTGACAGTTGCATTGAGACATTTGTCCTGAGGGGACGTGCGGGACAAATGACATCCGGATATTTCAGCTAAAGTGCAGTGGGATTACAACCCTAAGCGAGATACTGAGCTCCCCACTATTAGAAAGATTGACAGAGGGAGACAAAAAAAGAGAGGCGACCTACAAACTGAGCCATCTTTGGCAGCCAGCTTCAATTACCTCTATTCGCTAGTAACGCACAACATGTGAAGAAAGACAAATAAGTTTCCTATTGCTCCTTGTGTCTATCTATATCCATGTGGATCATGTTTGCATTTCTCATAGAAATCAAGGAGATGACAAAAAAAAAGTTGTTTTGGACCCCATTGACTTTTATTGTACTGAATGAGAGAAACAGAGAGAGAAACATTTTAAAGAGGCATTCCAAGAAAATAATACAGGATTGTACAGGCATGAGGGTGAGTAATTGACAACCATTTATAGTTTCGGGGGTGAACTAACCCTTTAACAGAGAGCATTTGTCAGGATGCTTACCCTTTTACGGCATTATTTCATTTTCTCTGAGTTCACTTCATTGTTCATTATTACTTGCACACAGACAGTAGCAGATTATAGGCATGCAAATAGAGTCACAGATGATTAATGACGAGTTTTGATCTGGACTCCGATGCGGTCTGGTGAGGGCCACGCGATCACAGCGATTCGTTACACAAATGTACTGCTTATTTTCATGTTCTGCATCAGTAAGCAACAGCTTATTTTCATGTTCTGCGTCAGTACGCAACAAGTCCAGAAGCATGACCAAAACAGAGTTTGAACATGGTGACATTTTCACACATTTGTAATGTTTGCTGCAATGCCGTTCTCTAACTAAGCCGGTAATGACTTCATTTGCAGCCTCGTGAGGGTGTGCAGACACCATAGCAGATACAAATCAATATGTCACCCTAAATAAAATGTTCCTTCCGGTCTATAAAACGCTCACAGTGCTGTAAAACAACTGGAAATTGTGTTGATATATTGTTTAATGTGATCAAATAACCATTTACGAAGCGCCCTTGAGGAAAATTAAATACTTGAAGCTTTTTGTTGATTTAAACTGTGAGGTTAAGAGAATTCATCTTGAAATTGCTCTCCAACTTAACCTTTTCTCTACCACTTACTTTCTTCTTGTTTTTAAAGATAACACGAAGAATGTGACTGATTCTTTTAAAGTTGCTTAAATTAGTTGCTGAATGCCTCTTTACAAGTTATGCAAATGGCCAAAAAGCAAATTCCAACTTTGATTTATATTTGAAATAACAGAATTTGGAAAACTGTAATGATGTGCAGGTCTAAACAAGCCTCTGTGAAGTGGAGTACTGAGTACAGTCAGACATAATAACAGCAGAAAGCACACAAGTACGCGCTCCTCACACCTGGCTATTGCCATTAATAATTCTTTAATGTAGGTGTTAACTTAGGTGGTAACCACGATTACACTGCGCTATGTAGTATGTTCAACCTGCACGAAACATCAAGGGGGTTTAGTCTAAATTCAGATCACAAATGCGAGCGAATCAACGAGTGAATGAACCACATCTGGATTTTTTCTGCTTGACAGTTCGGCAACAGGGGTTTGTTTTGCAAAGCTATTCGGTGGCATGAAAGCCAACTGTTGATGGAGTGCTCTATATTTTGACTGACACTGATACTTTAGTTAAGCCTAGAAGGCTCTGCAGGGGTGTAAGACAATAACTTCAGGCCTTTCTCTCTACAAGGTTTACAGAATCCCACCTGTTTAGTGCTGCTGTGAGAGACCGTCATTCCAAGTTAAAGTGTGCTGTGCTTCCTTTGACTATTCTGGATATCTCGTTTCATTTAAGAAAATGTAAGCTCTTTGTAAATATGTGCTGCCAGACAGCAGAATAACTGAAATTAATGAATCCAAGGAAAGTTGGAGCGATCAGCTGCATTCCTCACTGAAGAATCCCTTTCCTCTGAGATGCTGAAGCCATTTTAGAAATCCACATTTCTAAATGTGTCAAAACAGGCAATGTGTTTTGCATCTGAACCATGTGATATTTCATTTCACACTTTATATTAAGTCATTCCATCTAGCTATTAGCTGTGGCATTGGAATAATTTGATGTTCGCTGATGTTTTGTTAAACCTTGCGGTTGTAAAGACGAAAAAGATACGCTGACGCAAAGCATGTGTAATTCCTTTTCTTTTGTGGAGAGGTGAATCTTATTGAATCCAGAGCCTCAGACCCGGAGACACCGGACCTCTTTGTTCTTTTATATTGATTGCTCCAATCAGCACAGTAAAAAAAAAGAAAAAACGCTGCATGCCCTAAGGTTCGAAGAGAAGATGGTGAGCAAAATTATTTCTGAAGAACTTTGAAGTTGCTCAGCCACACTGTCAGCCTTCTATCCTCTTCTCTTGCTCCACTCTCTATCTCTCTCTTGCAGTCTTCCTTCTTTTTACTGCTTCCAGACGCATGGAATGGTATAATTTAAACCATCCCCCAAAAACAGACACAGAAGCATAAATAATTAAATAAAACAGGGAGTGGTATTTCAAAAATACACCAGCAAATTACTCAGGAATATATTTTTCTTCCCCCGATCTGTTCGGAAGAACATAGATCCTGGTGTTGGGGGAGAAGGCGATTAATTACTCTCTGACTAGTGTGTGCTGAGCAGGCATGAGCCTAGATGAATGAAGCCTTGTCTTCGTGGCACTAGATAGTAAGGATTCACATCCAGTTTCGATCACGTTAATGAATCATTTCATGCAACCTTAGACATCTACTAATATTAAGAGCACTTACACTTATACTGCTGTCACCTGTTGACGACACTGGATAAACTGTCCAGCCAAGCTCTGCGGTCGCTGTGGTGGAGTCCATCAACATTTCTGTGGAAAACGGAGGAAACAATAAAAAGGTAAAACAGGGTATGTCCAGGTCATGCTTTGTACGACGTTCAACATCTTTGAGTTCATGCACAGATTTTGAGCCAAAGCATCTAGCAATCCTTCTACTGTTGTCTCTGCAGCATTTCCAAGTGCTTCCTAAATAACAAATAAACTCAGTTCTCAGTAAGGAAATGCTGGGGAAGTATAATGAGCTATGAATATTTCATACATTTTTTTTGCATTAACATCATTTTTTACCCAGACATTTATAGAGGCTTGCGATACCACTTAACCAACTGCTCCATAAAATACTATCAACACATTTGACACGAATCAGCCTTAAATCTGTTCCGATATTATAGCCGTCTCCAGTAGTAAGGATGAAAAATGCTGTAAAAATCAAATAGGGAACAGGAAATAGTGGGTTTTGCTTCCCTGCTGTGTGATTCAGCCAAGATATTTTGGAGACAACAGCCCACTATCTGGCTCCACCGCTGCAGAGGTTACATGGGGGTA
Source organism: Enteromius unitaeniatus (assembly GCA_032359435.1). Classification (NCBI taxonomy): domain Eukaryota; kingdom Metazoa; phylum Chordata; class Actinopteri; order Cypriniformes; family Cyprinidae; genus Enteromius; species Enteromius unitaeniatus. The sequence continues at coordinate 9,569,033 of JAUMHI010000052.1, forward strand.
CAGGATGTAGGTTAGCAGTTGGACAACGATGAGATAACCACTAGAGACACTTTCAATCATGATATGGCAGCATATTGATACTGGGAAAAGCTCATCTTTTTACAGACTTTCCTACTGCAGGGGAAATGTGCATGGATATCCACAAATATGCATATTGCATCATTCTAGCCATGGGAGAAGCAAAATTTGTGTTCAGACAGACTTCACTTATCACAGTACACAGTTTGGGTCACCGTTTATGGGTGTACAAAATGAGAAACCACTTTAAAAGTCTGTATTTTCAGGCCGAACAAGGCAAAGGATTTTGGTTTGCTCATATTGCGTGCAAATTCGAAAGCTGGTTTAAAACATATTGTGGTTGGGTTTTCAATTATAGTGACTAAAGTATAATTCTGCTGCCTCCCGATATGTTTTAGAGGGGGAAAAAAACGTAGACAGTGTGCTGCTAAATCCACACATTTTTCTACATAAATCTAATAATGTGAAAAAAGCAGTTAGGAACTCGCCAAACAGGTGCAGCACTGCCTCTTATCAATATTCAGCATGGATATAATGGCTTTTAAATCAGTTCTCACTCACAGAGCTCCTTAAATAGCCCTCTATGCACATCAAAAATTTATACACTCTTCTCACCTAGATAAAACATTCATATTCTACAGTTTGTAGAAATATAGGCACATGCATTTTGTGAAGAGTAGATTTTAGGGGCACTGTAAAGGGCATGATTATAATCAGATGAAAGGTGACCATTTGCTTCAGCAGAAATCAGACCAATAACGATTACTTCAGTTACTCAAGTTGCTCAACGTCAGGTCAGACCTTCAACTGCAGTAACAAGATTAGCCAGTCTTTCAAACCACCGTTCCTGTTCTAAGACTGCTAGGTTGGGGATATAATATAGTTACTGGAGGCCAGTTACTCTACTTCTGCTGATTAGTTGGTGTTAAAGAACACCAAGTAATTGGGGTCAAAGAGAACACATTTTGCTGTCTGGGGTCCTCAGAGGCACGGGGATGATAGTTCTCAGTTCAGATTGGCCGTCAGTCATCCCATGTGAATAATTCATGTTATCACATTGATGGCTTAATTAATTTCCTCTAGTAATTAGAGTAAGACTAAGTTGTTGAACTTTTAGAAGGAATTAGATAAAGAAGCTTGATAGAAACGGAGGAAGTTTGGGTTTTATCGCAGTCTAATGCAGCTGTTCTGACTTCCTTTCACAAGCATCGGAGTACAAAACGTCTTTCAGTGGCTCAGCTTGAGGCCAATATAATTACTAGTCTTAGCTATTGGAAATACTTATTCATTTACAGAATTTTCATTAATCTTGCATTAGGCTATTTGATCACTTTAAATGTGTTTTTGAATGCTGGTTGCAATTCAAACGAGACCTTGAAAACGACTGCGATTTTGAAGGAAAACAGTAAGAGTACCGTTTGAGGCTGTGCGGAGGAATGCAGCTTCCCTGTGATATTCCAGGAAAAACCAAAGCAGTTAATGAACAGACTACACGTGGGTCCAATTTATTTTAAGAGGACATACTCCATCTCAAAGCTAAATTACATTTGATTACCACTAAGCCTAAAATGTATACACAGACTCAAGAAACTTAGTCTGCATGTCCATTCATCACAGTCAAAAATGATGGTCAGTTTGCAGATGGTACATAGAAGAAATCAAAATGTAATTATAGGTCACAAACAAAGGAATTGAAAAAGCAACTAAGTGAATTTCCTAACCTCATGCCAAGCATCGTGAGTGCATTGATGAGCAGTGAGGTAAACATTCTTTCCCTTTCATAAGCTCCTGCTTTTCGCAGTCTGGAAGAGTGATGCACTGCCTGTCCTCTACCGTGCGATGGATAACCCTCCCAACCAGAGACCTCTGGTTACGCAGAGCCAAGCTAGAGATTTACGACTCCCTGCAGTTACGGCCGTACTTCATTGCTACGTCTTGCTTCCAGCTCTTCATCTTCTGTGACGAGGTAAACCAGAGGGGGCTGTCGGCTCCACAGGATTCTCCTGTGGACTTTTGAAGCGATTGGTGGACGTAGCACCATGAGGACTGAATGTGTTTACACTCACACCACAACACATTCCAACCTGGGCCTATGAATAAGCTTGAGTCATTGCGCAGTCATATCTCAGCCATGGGAAGACCCAGGAGGACACGTGAGTTTAAGCTTTTCAACAGGATTGATTTTTTTTGGAACCTTGTATTTCCCCAATGTCAACATGTAATGGTGGGAGGAGCGTACTAAGAGATCTTCTCATATTATTATGGAGTTCAAGACCTTTTGCTCATACTTTTTGCTCATATTAGTAATGTTGTATCTACTTTTAATGCAAAAACCAAATTTTAATTTTCATAAAAATGAAAGAAGTTACTTCTGGCTTTAAACAGCCTTTTCTACAAAGAAAATGCACCGAAAAATTCATAAACGGACGCATAAACGGAGGCTAGAAACCCTCACCAAGACTGCTTTTTTGTGTTCGCACTTGTTTTCCTTGGGTTTTAGGGCACCGTGGCATTTCATTTGAAGGTTAGATAGGCCAGTTGTTCGCCACTAGGCTGTAAACAAAAGCAGTCTCTGAACACCAGTCCACGTTAATTGATAGGAAACAGGATCCTTTCAGACCAGGGATTATCATCGAGGAAATTGATTGGTCAACAGCTCTGCTCCTGAGCCAGAAAAAGTGGCACCTGTTAAAATCGCTACTTTTAAAAAGGCCACAGAAAGTTATTTGAGGAACGCTGCTGCGTAAAATGGCTACACGGATCATTAACAGGAGGTACTGTTTATTTAGGGAGGTGATTAGGGTTTGAGCTGTAGACCGCAGAAAGCCTCACACACCTACTCTGTTTTTGCACAGACATTGGACTTTGTACCCACTTCACACAGTCATAGATATAGATTTAGTGACCTTGAATCTGGGCCTGTTTCCAAATTTGCATCAAGAAATGTCTACTTTGAATTAAAAATAGCGAGCCTTTGGATGATAATTCTATTTCCTAAAAATCTCTAATATCTCTAATACCTGTATGACTACGGCTGATTTTATATACTCTCCAGAGAATGCTTCCGGAGAAACTGGCTGGGCTGACTAACTGGATTACGTGGGTGGGCTAGTTATGACAGAAGACTAAGGTATCGTTATTCTAAAACTTGCAGAGGTGGATATGCAGAGACTGACTGAGATGTTTTGGCAGTGAATGCCTAACAAACCTTCCCTCGCCTTTGGATAGCAAAAGGCAGTGCTTCAAACAAGTAATGGCTTCCAAACGACTAGCACCTAGAAGCACTGGTAGCACTTTACAATAAGAGTTCGCTTAGTAAATAAAATTAATTTGCCAATCTTGGTTGACATTGAATTATAAACTTATAAACACCACTACTCAAAAAAAATCAAGATTTATTTATATACATTTTTAAACAAATCAATACTTTAATAGTACTAATAGAAATTAATTAGCACTACTTACTGAAAATTTATTTAAGCCACAGTATTAACTAATTAACTTTTATTGTAAAGTGTAGGGCTAACGATTAAGATTAGCCCTAAGAGTAACTAAGAGTAACTGCTCTATTCACCAGTTTTGTCTTGATAAAGCGAAGTACGGTGTTAGATTTGCAAATCCTTTGATATCAAAATGTTTCTCATTAGCAGCAGCAGTACTGGCACAGAAACAGGCCTGTAACTCCAGACACATGCGCCAGCACAGATTAGAGAAGTCGTCTTTTCCACACAACTATTTCTTCCTCACAGGCATGTACCCTCACGCTGTTCTCACTAAGACACACCTGAAAAATGAAAGCTAGTCGGGTCAGGAACCCATTTGATTTGAAAGAAGTTGTCAGGGCATGTGACCGTTAACCGCATTTCTGCTGCCGCTATTCAGCCCAAGCAAATGCTTTTACATGTACGACAAGAAACCGCAGAAAAGGTAATTAAAACAGAATCGATGTAACACTAGGATCCGGCTGCAATTTAGCGAAGGGGTCCGGTAAAAACATTTTATCTGAGTGGCATGTGTACGTGATAATGACGTTCATATGTCACTTTGAAGGGTAGAGGCCTATGCGGTTGGAATGATGAGTGAGCTTCGTTCCGCAGCTCTGAGGTGCCCCTAGCCGTCCAGGAATCTTTCAGCACAACAAGGGTCAATTAGGTGGAGCCGCATTACAGAATGGCTTTGTATGGTAATTGAGTTCGTATGTTGCCAAAACGTGAATGAGAGCGAGGCTTTAATCCAGGAAGGTGGCAGATACCCAAACCCCACCAGCGTCACTTCAGGGGTTTGAGAAGAAGAAACCAGAATCTGCTGCACTTTAGATAGATCCACAGAGAGGCCTCGCTCTCTCGAGAAGATTTATGAATGCTCTGGGATTACCGTCGTGCTACTAAATGCTGAATTTAGGGGCTAGATGATGATGATGAAGATGATGTAGGGAAGTGCGGAGTGATGTGGCAGGGCAGGCAGAAATAAAAAGTGGACTCAGCCAACAGAGAGTATCAGTGTGTTTCAGAGGAAGAGGAAGCGGGCGGCTGATTTTGGCAGCACGCGGTTCCTTGTGAAATATGCTACCACACAGTCGGCGGAGCGTTCCTGACTGCTTGACACAATGATGTAGCTCTGAATTCCCAGGGTTCAACAAGGGACGGGTTACAGTAATTCTCCATTCTTACATAGCCGACTAGCACATCATTCAAGATCCTAAGGGTTGAAAAAGAGTTATAGCAATATAGAAAGTCGGGAAAACACTGCACACATTTTATCTCCCTCTCACACACATTGACGGAAGGCTCCAGACACACACACACACTAAACAAGCGAGATGTCCTTGGCTACTCTCTAATTTGTGTTTGTCTCAAGGCCAGTCCCTCAAATCAATCCCAGCGCCTCTTTAGCAGCTTGTTTAAATGGGTTGATGTTTCTTCGGTGAAAAGCTTAATTATTTACTTTGAATGTGCTTCACAAGGGGACCACGAAATGGTAATTGCAAGCTGCACTCACACCCGCTCTTTCCCTTCTTCAAACTCTTTTTGCCTGTGTTAGGATCCGGCTTCAGATGATTGGCCGTGTCTGACAACACGATGGGGGGAGCTGACGGACAAACTGCCTTTCCAACCGATCACTATTCCAAAGCACAAACGCTGGACCTTACATCATGTTGGATTACAAAATCCTATTCTTCCTGCCAGTCGTTTAAGTGCTGTGGTGTTTCCATGTATCGAAATATGTTTTTGCCGTTAAGGAGGCTAGATGGTGTGCTGCCAACTTGTGAGATGCTAGGGGTAATGTGTTTTGGTTTTCAAAGAACACAGTATTTAAAAACCATTACAGCTGTTCCAATGTAAATCAAGTGTCATAAATGAATCATTCGACAGTTTGGTTACATAAATATACATATGTGAGCAGGAAGATTTAGATTTAAAAGGACTGCACAAGGAATCGAAATAAAATGTAAATTACAATAACTAAACCGGAAAAGGCTACGACTTTTACATTTAAAAAATCTGAATGTGCCAGGTTAACTTTATTTCCAGTGGCATCATTTTTTGCATTTGTGTGGACAGATAAGTGTATTAAAACTTCACAAGAACTTCTACAACAATAAAAGCTGGATAATTTACCTTTTGATTTGTGTTCCAAATCTTTAGAAACATCATCACGCTTCAAAAATGATAACTGCACGCACCCTACTCCTTGCCCACAGGCCATAGACCAAAGCAGTGATAATTAAAAATGTGTACATTGTGCATGCATGAACACAGAGGAATCCAATTTGTCACGGTTGTGTGCTTCGGAGGTTTTACTGATGCCTTTCTTCTGGCTGAGCGTGGTAGGGCTATGCCTCTCCTGGGCTGCTTATACAGCGTAGGCGCTCTGAACAAGGGATGTATGCTCTTGTCTCGGTGACTAATGACCAGAGATGCATTGTTTTCTGACTTAATCTACATTATGACAGCAGAATAGAGATATTGTACTACTGTCTGCATTTGGAGAAAGAGTTCCACATGGGGACTTTTCTTCAAGTTGACCTATGAGCCAAGTAATGTATTCCAGTTGCATCTCTACTTCTTCAGTTTTATCTTGTGTTACGAGTTGCATGCACTTTGAGTAACCCCAACACAGAGCACATAAAGATAATGCATCCAAGAGCTTCATTGCTCAGAGTGTCCTGCAATAAAAACCAACCATGACCTCATTTAATGTTGTGCAAAAGACAATCCCCAAATAAACCCTCTCTTTGCCAGCATTATTACATTAACCAGTCAATTCCGCTTAGTCATTAACCTGCCAAAACAATGGTTTACTAGCCATTTTATGAGCTTTAAATTTTGCAAACAGTCAGCGTAATTCTGTGCTAGGGTTTTCCCATTGGTATGGGATTCCCAAGAACCTCTGCGAGTCTTCCAGCCAAGCCGAAAAAGCTATCTTGGAGGTGATAGCCACAGATGGGATGCTCGCGAACTGTCAGGAACAGACGCTGCTCTACAACACCTTGTTATGTTCTAGAACCAACTGCAAACGGATAAATATTCATACGAGTGAAGCAGGCATGTGGCTACAAGTTTCCTCTCTCGGATATCCTTGTGAATATTTAAATCTGGCCATAAGGGACCTTAGGCTTTCCTAGACTTGCAGGGTTAACCTCAAACAGGTTTCATCTCCTTCTGCTAGCTTTGGACAAGAGTAACTTTGCCACTCATTTACATTAATGCGTTTGGCAGATGCTTTTATCCAAAGTGATTCTCAGCACATTCAATACCAGCAAACAGAATACCTGATCTTCTAGCACCATGCTTTACCAGTTTAACAAATATTGAGGCTGCCATGGCATATTATAACTCATAATTGTCAGACATTTGAGATCATGCAAAATTACTGCTAATATAAAATACTTAGCTTACTCGATTTCAGCGATCAGCCAATATCTTGCAGGCTTTCTTTTTAGCGGCCATGTGCGTGAGAAACTGTGTGTGGAGGGGACACTTCATTACCTTTCCCTCTTGTTCACATTAAAACCAGTCAATTGAACACAATGTTTTTCAACATGAACACATGACGCTCCAAAGACTTTTTGAAATATAATAGTTCCAAAAGAACACACAAAATTGAACTAATACGAGTCAGATTTTATTTTGCATTACTTACTCATGGAATGTTACTTATGTTATGTTTTGCATTAAATGCACAAAATCACTGATGGTTGACTGAAAGGATCCTTTTCAACAATCCAAAATCACACTGTGCAAAACACGACCAAACTTTTCAAGGCCACAAACTACAGAATATAAGAACAGAATATAGAAAGCAACCTAAAAGTTTAACAAAGTCAGTTGACTTGGCATGGCAAAAAATAAATAAAATAGAGCAGTGTACTACAAAGTACAGCTGATTAAGAAGTCATGCACTGATTATTTTGAACATCCAGTGCGTGCTTGGATGGAGTCAGCGGTGTCTGTTTTCATTTAGAAAGGGTCATCATCACTAACCTTGGAGTAAAACTAAAGAACTAAAGTCAAACGGCAAACAAACAATAAGTCTAAAAATATGAATCAAGAAAAACATCCTGTGAACATATGTTCAGTTTACAGAGACACTGCAGTTAACATTAAAACCTAGCATAATTACTGTATGCTAATCAGCATTGCGACTCAGCGAAGGCGTGATGAGAAGCCATTTAGAGCAACAGCTTTTACACCCGATAAAGAAAAATGAAAAGTAGTGACCTGCTGGGCTGGATCACACCCTCAAATTACCCCCCTGAGTAATCCATAACCATCTCCTGAGTGCAAATTATTCAATCTGCTACAGTACAGAGTGTGCTGCTGACACCCAATATGTTCATAATGCTATGGCTTCATTACGAAAGGCCCTCTTTAATACCTGCAGCTGCGATGATGAACTTTTCCTCATTACTGTCGATTCTCAAGCTTGATAACAGGTGATGGTTTCTTCTGACCTAGTGTGAGACCCATGAAAGACACAGGGTAGATTTTCATGTCGATACTTTGAGAAGTGACATGCACAGTGGCATTGAAAGCGGGTTTTAAGGGGTCTGACGTGATGAGATGATCTCCAGCCAGTCGATGGAACGCTGTCTGCCAGAAACACACTTCATTGATATTTGTCAGCATGTAGGCCAGGGTTTCAATGTATAATCAATCCAAAGCTTCTCCTTACTATCTGCAGTAGTCTCTATTAAACCATAAATGGACATTAATAAAGAAAAGATGGGCATTACAAGCGTGATGAGGTGGCAGAAAAATGGTAAAGGGTCTGTAAGAAAACAGAAACGATGTTAGAGATAAGAACAATATCCTGGAACGATTATTCTGGATAGTTGACAGAAGCAGTGCCTTTAAGCTGTTATCCAGACCACAGACTGATGTTTTTATCTTTTCAGGACCATTTTTATGGGTGGAACATTTCGGTTGCTGCTCCATCATGTTTCCTGACCCGAGGAGAAAAGCAGCGTTATTCTTCACACCCATGACCACTTAACCAGGATCCCCCTACCAAGGGGTTGCACATTAAAGGGAAAAAGAAAATGAATGGAAAGAAACAGTGCAATCTCGCTGTGGATTCCAGGCCCATGAGTTTGCTCGTCAACCCAGGATGAGTTATGGCTCCCTGTGGTCCTCTGGGAACTATAAACAAGAACCTCTGGGGCAGCCTCTACTGCAGGCCACAAGCACTGGACCATTATGCGTCTGCTAGCCCACTGCACCACCCAGACATCACAAGCCAAACCCAAACCCAATTCTGGAAAATGACAGACAAAAAGTGTATTAGATTAACCTGTTACGCCACTCCAGGCGGAAACTAGCTTTAATTTTACTTAGATACTTGAGCCAAATGACAGAGAGTTTAAACCCATTGAGGACTCGTATATATCTAGCACTAATTCAATGCTTGCGGCGCAGAAGTGAGGAAAGAGGCCCACGAGTGTTCAAGGTTTCTGGGATGGATCTCAGTGCAGCTGTGGATAGGGAAGCACAATATAGGGCAGCAAATTTATTGGGAACTTTCCTTGGAAGCCCTTAACTGATGAGCCTCCGACCGTAAACTCCCTTAGACGGAATTGCTAACAGCTGAGGTGCATGACAACCATGTGAAATTTGAACTCCACACAAACGTTGCAATATCACAGAAGCACCATCCAAGACAAACCAAGCTTGTATTTTTTTAATTACTTTGGACTTGCAATGTAATGAATCGGGAATGTAGAAAAAATCTTCCAGATGAAGAGGACGCCGCTCGATCTTCAGATCCCAGACAATTAAAAGACCATCAGACATCGGTGAATCGAATCAGTCGTACAACTGATGGGCCTCATTTCTTATCTAATGGTATGAATCAGGAGTTAAGCCCTCAAACAGATATTGCAGAGAGACATCTCCATAATTCAGGATCCGTGTGGGCTGGAGCTCCTGTGATGAAGGGGTCAGTCAAGTGCACTTGGATTTCAATGCTTCTATGTGGTCCGAGTAGATGGAGGCTTTCAGGACGGAGCTCACTCCCTCTACTCCTGGAGGAGTACAGCTCAACAGCTCATTCAGAGGGCAGACATGAGCCTAGGCAACCTTGAAAGTGGTATAATATTGCAAGCTGACAGAGAGCCATGCAAACAAAACAAGGGCTCAAAATACTGGGGTAATTGATCGCCAGGAAGGGCAAGGGTAAGAAGTTTCCCCTGAGAAGAAACAGGCACAAGCCTGTCCGTCAAACCACTCTGTCACCTGAAATTATCCAATAAAAGAGTTAGCACAGGACAGACTTAGTCTTCGACTTTAAAACACACATAAATGTTTGCTTAAGACCTGTGTAATGCACAGACAGATGGCTTGTTTAAAGTCTGGAGTCTAAGTTCTTTTTGTTCTGACGCTTGCATGTCCAATGGCCCCTCGTTCACATTCCTCAATGTTTGCTCTCGGTCGATTACAGTCACTTAAGGTGATTTAGATGTTTGGTTTGCTTATCTAGCAAAAAGCATAAAGAGATTTGTGTTTTGACCAGTAAATAAACCTTAAGGTGCATCATTTCCACAGTTAACGTGAATGCTTTAAGCGCTTAAACTAACAAGTAGTCTAACGGCTAACTATTAAATCTTGAGCTAACATTAAAGACAATCATGGAAATGATGGAAAAATGTGCCAGAAAACATTGATTAAGCAATGGAACGGTGTGCATATTTATTGGGCAGTGTATCTCTTTTTACACCCTCTTCTGCTAATGAAAGATGGGCTATAATAAAAGTGTCAGTAAAGTCTGGCAATAAAAAATGGCTAGCAGAGTCATCCAGCATTGTTTTGGCAAAGCAAAGCAGCACCATCAAATAAGGTGCTTTATCAGAGACAAAGCACAGGCTATCCGGGTACACAGTCTACTACAATTGCCAAGTTAAAGAAAGAGATACCGTCAAACCTGTTTAACTAGATTCCAGAAAACAATACTGCTATTAAGGAAAAGCAAAGTAAAAAAAAAATTATATACATATCATTTCGATTTTTTTTTTTTTTACAGTTTGAAATGAATGAGCGCTTATCACAGTCACAATCAAATGTGCTGCAACTGGCATATTGAATAAAGTCAGGCTTTAAAACCAAGGTGATCGTATACTAGATTTATAGGCAACTGCTTCACTGCCAAAACCACTTTATAGTTATTGTTTATGACAATTGGGTATTTCTGCCAACATATGAATAGAGTACTGTGCATTTCAATTGAATTCATATTAAATAAAAATAAATAAATAAATAATTGTGATAGCCCAATGTGACTCATAATAAAAGTGTGTGTGTAAATATATATAGGTTCCTTGATAAAAGTTTCAGTGTTTACTTTTCTTCCCCGTAGACAGTACGGGATTCAGTTTGTCAAAATTATTTATCCTTGATCCTTTTCAGTCAGCTTTGACAAAAGCTAGCATGTCTTTTTGAAGTGACTAGCAGCATTGTCAGCTGACCTGAATACTCCAGACCTATCGGGTTCTGTTGGTGAACATGTGCATTTGTTGGTTTTTGCTGTAAAAAGTAAACTTGCAGACAGTAAATACCAGCTTTTGTGAAAATGTGTTCAGAACATGCAATATTTAGAGAAAGACGCAAGACAGTCAGTTATTTTTTTTTATGTGACGTCTATTGGTTTTTGAAAATTAACATATATATATATATATATATATATATATATATATGTACTCATAAATGTGTATTTGGATGATACAGCTAAAGGATATTTGTATTAAACTAGAAGTAAAAAAAAGCATGCTAAGAAAACCGAGAAAAAAAAGAGTAATTCTTCCTCTGGCTTTTCAACATTGGATGTGTCTAGCCCCACCTGAGAGGCAAATCTAATAGAAAACACTATTGTTCTATATTGTGGCACATTCCTTTATCCACAGAGCATCAGACAATACCACACAAGTAGAAGAGCATTCTCTATGTTTCTAAAGAACACAGGGGTATGGCTCTGCAGCCTTTTAAAGACGTGGTCATTCCTTAAAGTCTTCAGTGCCAATACTTATTGAAAGAGACAGAGACAGGAAGCAAGCAAGAAAAATAGGTCTTTAATTTGTGTGTGTGTGTGAGAGAGAGAGAGAGCACTGGAGTGTAAAGATCAGTCACTTAAAATTTGCAATCCTCTTGTGTTTCTCTTTCTTGTGTTTCTAGTCATCTCCAAATTAAAATTACAATCAACAGGTACCTTTAAACACCGAGAGATGAGGCTGTTTTTATTTGCCTATTTAAACATTTGTGTATTTGTGCATGCAAAGAACATGCCAGAACACCAGCTCTGTGTATGACTCTAAACAAAGCTGACGAGTGATTTATGCCCCTCCACTGACAACAATGAAGCTGAAAAGAGAAAAAAAGAAAGAAGCAAACAGGCGGAGAGCAGAAAGCGGCCAGTATGACTGAGCGATTCAGCGCACACTTATCACGCCCAGGTGCACACGGTCAGCTGGACAGACAGGGAAAGAAAGAAAGAGAAAGCAGGGAGAGATAGGGACAGAGGGTTTAATTCACTGGGTTGGCTAGGCAGTGGCCTGGGAAAAGCTATGGGGGAAAAAAAAAATGTGTGGATTGGCATGCAAATCAGGTCTGCATGTGGACGCGCGGAGCTGAGCGGGACTTTTAGAAGAACCAGTGTTCACCTCCCATTAATATCACACGCTGTTAATGAGGAGCTGGGGGAGAGCGGCGGAACAGGTGTCGGAGCAGCTACAGAATGGGAATAAAGAGGGCAAAAGCAGTGATCCGAGAGGAATGCCTATGTGTGCTGGGACTGCTGGGGTGGGGGCAACTGCGAGTGTTCTTGGCCAGATGAGGGGGGGCGGAGGGAGTTTGTCCCACAGGAAGTTGAAAGTTTGAATGCATCCTGCTTGAGTGGATGTGAATATTCATATGCGACTGCAAGTACTCCCACTCATTACTTTTAAGCACACCATGGCTGCATTTATTTGGTAAAAATAGCTGTAGTTTACCATTGCTTTAATATATTTGATACATTGCATACAATGCAGTTTATTCCTGTGATGGTAAACTCCAATGCTCTAGCCTTGAGTGTCACATGATCATTCGGAAATCATTCTAATTTGCTAATTTCATGTTCAAGAAATTGATTTTGATCATTAAGGCAAAGATTTGTTGATACATTCCCTCCAGGATTTTTTGATGAACAAACTTCGAAAGAACATCATTTATTTGAAACTGAAATCAGTTGTAACTTTAAAGTCTTTACTACACTCTAAAAAATGCTGGGTTAAATACAACCCAGGGCTTGGGTTACTATCCAGAAGATCGGGGTACACACTGGCCACCAAAGCAACCCAGTTGTTGGGTTTGTCCATATTTCGCCCAACACTGGGTTGAATTGAATTACTTATCAATTTATAATGCATCCTTGCTGAAGAAAAATATAAATTTAATTCAACCGACCCCAAACTTTGTAAAAAGTAGTTCTCATAGTCCAATGTGCGACCATCTTTGGGATGAAAGCGAACACACAGGAAACTCTTTTTTTACAGCACTGCTATTTTCTTATGGGTGAATGTGAAAAAGCGAGAGAATGACTATAATAAAGCACTATACAACATCCTTGTGCGGCCAGGGAGGAAACGTGGCCATCTGAGGTTCACATCCACATTAAAGGCGCAATGAAAAGGGAAAATGTTTATTCAATTTTAGAAAATCTCCATCAAGGTCTTCCGTGTTGTTTTACTACGTTTACAATCAAACTCTTGACAATTTACAGTCTCTACTGTGCTGCTAACTAGACCACAGTCCATAAAGTATGCTGTAAATCCAAAATAACAATACAAAACTGCTACATAAAACCTGAAATGGGACTGCCAGGCTTAGACACACTAATTTGATATCCCCTATAACAAGCATCCTTGGTCCGTCGCCCAGTCCCTCACATTCCTTTCGTGACAGGGTGCACACGGCTGGAATACAAGATGAGGATTTTGGTGCCAACTTCAGGACGAGATACTTAAAGAGACAGGATAACAAGTTGAGAATCTCAACCGCACGGAAACTGACAGGAAAGAGATTCTCCTGGGGCCGCTGAAGAAGCCACACATTCCAGCCTCAGCTGAACAGTACCTAATAATTGACTGCTTAAATCAATAAGTAACAATAAAAAACTGCAGAATCCAAAAAAAAGCTATTAAGTTTTAGTAAGCTATATTATATGCGTGTCTTGACCAATATAATGGTGCACTTTAGTTTTAACATTCAAAAAGTGTGCAATTAAACAAACAGAAGGGCTTTAACTGTGGATTATTCTATTTATAGGTGCCTTTCAAAACACTCAAGGACACATTACAAATTGAAGCACAAAAACACTACAAACATTATTTAATTTAATACACATGTATAAATTGTATGTATATATATATATATATATATGATTAAGACCTCAGACCTCCTTGGGAGGGAAACTAGTCCAGTTCAGACATGTGTTTATTACTCGGTTGATTAATATTGTACATGTGTGCGTGTATGAAAACAAATAAACAAATGAAGGATATGACGAAACGAGCCACGGCTCCTGTGTGACAGATGTGGCTAGACGCTGTCACCATTCAGACGAAAGAAAAACTGCTGTCCTGTTTATTAGTCGCTGTGTGCATTCTTGTTATGATGAGACAGTGGAACAAACTCTAGTGTAAATCTTGACCCCGATGCTTACAAATACAGCATCAGAAAACCCCCCAGTTTCAAACCGACACACAAACAAACCAGAAAATCTGCATTCTTGCACGTCTTCCTTCTTCAAAAATTAACTTGACTACATCATTTTGGGATCCTGACAATCAAGTAACGCCCCATCTTAAAAGCCCAGTGAACTAGAAAATCAGCATGGGGTTAGTTAGGTCCAAATCATGTGAGAGGGACGGTTGGTTTGGTTTCGGGAAGCGTTTGCCATCACACCATGTGCCGGGCCCTTCTCCCTAGTGACCAAAGAAGGTGTCTGCACTGAATAACCACTGACAAGCCCAGGATTGAGATGAAGGCTGAGAGGTTAATTGAGTCTCTGTGCTGTTCCTTCCTCTGTGTAATTTACTGTGATTAATGAAGCAAGGTTACTGTCAGACTCATTTTTACAAATCGGCCAATGTGCAGTAATTAACTGCAGCTCTGCAAATGAGCGGCAAATACGGCTTCACCAAAACATATTTTATACTGTTAATATGAATTAAAAGGAGACACGTTTTTAATGGTGCTCCTGTTCCACATGATTATACCGAAGAACGCTAAACATGTATTTAATTACTTAAAAAGAGCATTATAAGCTCTTCAACAAATATGCACATATGCTTTAGCCATGTGTGTTTCTTAAGGCATTTACTGTCACACAAATAAATGCAATTATGCATGACATATTCCTTTAGAGATAAACAAGCAACACTCCTGAGAAAAGAGAGAGATGCATTCCTATACATATGTCAGTTACTTTACCAGAACAGTTTACACAAACAATGAAATAAATAAACTGAGCATTACATCACTTGCTCACCAATGAATAATCTGACTCCGCCGATTCCAAAATGTTAGTCCACCACGCTTCCGTAACTCCATTCCCTGTTGTCCTCTCACATAAAAGTCCACTGACATGTTTGTTTAGAATAGTTTTTCTTGTAAACTGTGCTTGATCTGTGCACATTTTTTTTACTGGAGGAAGCAGTGTTGCGCACGCAGGACAAAGCAACCGTTTGAAGTTGGATTTGTTCATTACGAACACGTATGGATTACTGTTGTTTTTATAAACTGTTAGGACTCCAGAGGCTGCAGAGGATCCAGTGGTGAACAAGTGTTGAAATGCTGTATTTCTTCAAATGTGTTCTGACTAGAACTAGAAAAATAAACGTTTTTGTCTACATAATTAATATATATGTGTGTGCTGTGTAGATTATAGATACAAATACACACATATACAGATTTTGAAAGTGTTAAAGAAAATATCTCTTACATATATAAGTGCATGTGTTTATATACTGTACACACATGTACATTACGTAAACAAAAACCTATTTGGATGCGATTAATCAATTAGTGACAGCACTAGTTCTGACAAAGAAGCAAACTCATCCTGAACGTCCTGGGGTTAAATGTTCATTTTGGGGTAAATGATTCCTTTAATTTGAATGCCTGTGTGAAGTTAAAGTGCACAATTATCACATTTTATTAAATCAGCTCCAAATTTGGTAAAGAATAAAAATGTAGTGACTTATTATTAGTGATAGAGAAGAGAGAATTGCATGTTGCGGGCAAACTCAAACCCTCATTACCTACATGAACACCCTGGCAATCATGTCCAGAGCAAACAAAATAGGTCACACACTGTTCAACACGTCCTCATCAATAAAACAGACACTTCACTAACGTTCTTCATATTTTCAACCAAAATATGGCGTTTTTGTTGAAAACACTCGGCTAATTATGCATCCTCTGGTGCTGACTTTATTATTGTCATTTTAGTCACACGCTTGCACAATAGTTTCTGGGTGTGCGTGCCTCACATCAAGCCAGCTATAGCTGCAGTAAAAAAAAAAAAAACAAGCAAGTCTTAAAAGAAATAATAGTGCGTGGCATGATTAGAAAAGACTTCAGGTACAATCTATGAGACGGCAGACAGGAGGAAGGTGCAGCGTGAAAATATTTCTCAGATCTGCGAGAGTAAATGCAAACAGTTTAAGACAGTAAAATGTAGGAGGTTTACGAGGTAGCGACGGCTGTATCTTTTCTGCTGGAGGGCCGGCAGCAACCTCATCATAACCTGACTGAGACGGCAGCCGCTGAAACTTTCCACTGGAACTTTCTCTGGCAGCTCAAACTTTACTTCAATGGAAATCTCCAAAGGCACACAGATCACAGAAGACTCATCTAAAAGGCCTTCCTGCCTAAAAATGCGATTTCCAGAGTGAATGTTTCATGTTTCACGTTATTCTTCTCCTGTCCACGACCTGTCAACATTTCTCTTAGCGGCTCCTGTGTCTTGTCAGAAGTAGCGGAACGAATGCTTGAGAAATGTTCTTCAAATAAAATGATTTTGTTTTTCCCCAAAGGCACCTGTTTAAGTTTGCAAAGCTGAACTACCAGTGCAAATTCAATTTTGTGTCTTCTAAGCCCCTACTCTTCTATCATTATCTTTCCCTGATGAATATAAAGAGAGGAATGACAAATGCGTCTCATGGCTGAATAAGTTATGCGTTCTGCAGACTTTAATTTAAAAGTCGAGGTGACAAAATGGAAAAAATTCTGCCCTGCGACCAGCTCGCCTGCGTGTGTATTCTTTTATGATACGGATGGCTGTATTCCCTTGGCAATGAATTCACTAGGCTTATCGCTGGGAGTGTGTGTGCATCAATTTTCCAATGTGTTCCCTTCAGAGGGATGTGTGCCTGCATAAGATGTGTGCATTTGCCAGCATGCTCATTATAACCTTGTGTCCAAATCTGTGTGCATTCACTCCCAACATCGTTTATTTATTCATTAATTGGCATGTACTTTTATAGTCTTTTTCTTCTTTGGTACAGGGAGAAGATCTTGGCTGTGTTTAATGCGGGAGGTCTGTGGAAACCAGAGAAAACAAACAGGAATCTGCTCAGATTTCCCTCATTGTGACGCTGACCTCATTTCCCTCACTTGCTGTGGACGAGAGAAACAGACTAGTCGGAGATAGAAACAGAATTACTGGCCAGACGTGTAAAAGTTTCTCCTCCACTGAAAAAAGACGAGTAACATGAGTGCCTCGTTCTCACACTAGATTAACTTTAAATCTTTGTAACTTGATGTGAGCGCTTCAGGCGGTATTTATCATTAACACCTGTTAACCAGATTAACTATTCAGAGTGGGGCAGGTTTGTTTAACAAGGCTATAGTTGCATGTCATCAATTTCTAATTAATCATTCACTTGTGACGAGTGCAACTGAAAAGTTTACTCGAATCAAATGCTGTGCCAAAACGTACAGCGAAATCTGATCCCTGCTGTTTGGGCGAGACCTGTTCACCTGAGCTTCCTACAGTTTGAAACGTTCAAATGCTTTGCTTACAGCTGGCGGAGGCCTTCTCATACTATAGTCAAAGAGGAATTTATTTACTGGTGGACCCATTGTTATTCCTCTTAAACATCCAAACGGTTAGTGGTTAGAGCAAACACCAACCCTAAATATCAAGACCTGCCCTTGCTCTGGTGAAGAAATGTTGCACATTATTAGTAATGAAATAATTTTTAGGAATATGCAATAATCATCTGCCGATTATTTTGTCAGTAAAGCTGGTTCTGATGATGATCGTGCGTCCCTACAATTTCTTTTTTGAGTTTTAAACACATTTACGATATTCCAACATACTATAGTGTTTCCCAAACACTAATTCATTTTACGGTGCTTGATTTCGATATGCATTTTGGCCACATCTTCAGCCCTACCTATAACAGTGTGGTTTGTTATTATTCTTCCAACTGGTCCAATTTACTCCAGAAAACCATAGACATCACAACGAATGCAAAACACCTTAGTAACCCCATAGCAATGCCCTGGTAAACACCCAGATCAACAAAAGCATCATTAAAAAAACTAATTATTCAGACCCATTTAGCAATGCTCTGAGTAACCACACAGAACACCTGAACTGCTCAAACGCCTAGCAGCTACATAGAACGCCATAGAAACACTTAATTAACCCCATATCAGTGCCACCCAGAACAAACCAAAACCACATAAAATGTATTAGAACTAAAACACAACACAGCACACTAAAATCATCTGGATGGCTTTTGCATGGGCAAGCACCACTAACGTATCTTTAAAGATTGGGAAAAGAACTGCATGACATTTACAGAAACTCATTTACATGCAGAATGAATGGAAGGAAGGGTATCTATGTCTGCGGTCCTGCCAAAGCTCTGGGCTCAGTGGTGTAGACTGGAGTAAGCAGCCAACTGTGCTCGGCTCTTGAGGGAGAAGGAAGAAGGAAAAGGAGAATTGTTGTTCCTAATTAATTATGATGAATTTGCTGCTAGATTAGGCCAGATAATGCCCATGTCATTTCGACATTACTGCCATTTGAGGTTTGAGATGCAGATGCTTTGGTGTTTAGTGTGTTCATGGGTGTATGTGTGTTTGAATGGCTTGTTTTGGCCCTAGGGACTATGAGTGGAGGGGAAACGGGGGTTAATTAAACAATCAGATGTAAATACATGGGCAGGTGGTTTACTGTGAAACGGAACATGAAAATCCAATCAAATACAATAACAGCGCCTTAATCCATAGCCTAGCATGTGCCATCAAAGAGCAGATGTACTTCAGCCTGTTTGGTTTGTGGTTTTGGCCAAAAAGCCTGGTTTCAAAAGCCCTAAGCTACCTGCGAGCGGGCCATTTCTCAAAAGCAGTACACTGTAATATCCAATAGTATACCTTACTTATATATACTTAGTTACCTTTACTTAGTTGTGATACTTACTAGGATTCATTGAGTTACAGATCATTGATCATTGAGTAAACCTTACTAAGAATATTCAAGTCGCCACAACAAAATTAATGACTATAATTCGCCAGTGGGGGGCAGCCATGCGCAAATGTGTTGATAACGTTCAACAAAACAACAGAAGAAGAAGTAACGGAGGTTAGCGCATGCGAGGGAGCAACGTTTCGAATTTGTGCGCTGACGCTGAGATTACTGAAACCGGGAAGACGGAAAGCGACTGACGCTGGATAAAGACTGATTGTTTCTACACAAAAATAAAAAGGTAAGCTTTCAAATTTGTTTGTGTGTGTGTGTACGAAATATAATTCAAGAACGTGCCAAAAGTCGCCAAGATGAGCTTTCAGCAGGTTTTAAAATCAATATTTAGGTGCCACTGATCTTTTGCTGTGTTCCCGCTATAATTTTACAACAATGTGATGCTTAAATCAATTTTTGGGTTAAAGTCTTTTTTCGGTTTAAAATGTTATCTATATATTTTTAATATACAACAATCATGTACATTTCGTGACTATACATTTAAGAATCATTAGCTCTTTGTCTTTCAATAATTGGAAATAGGAATAACAGGAAAGGCTACATTTGAGTTGGTTTTATGACTGAGACCTCAAATTGGTGTGTATAGAAATGCCCTTTCTGTCTTTCTTTCTTTCTGTAAAACATGCATATATTCAGAAATCAATGTTGTCTACAAGACACAACACTTGTGGAACTTGCTTTTAACTGAAGAATTATTTTTCATATTTAGGACAACGGCCTTCTCTGAACAGTGTCTCATCACACAGGCCTCAGTACACTGGAGGTGAGCTATTATATTAACTGTTATATAAAGAAGTTTTGGCTGCATAAACACTGCTACGCTTTATTTACAATTTTAAATAATTTCTTGCAGATGCAGTACACCTGTATTTATTAAATATTTGAACTGTATTTTATGGTGTAAACCTTTAATCTTGTTTTACTTCTAGAACCCAGATTGACAAAAATGCACTCCCATCAGAGACCTGCCTGTTTTACTTTGTGACTACCTCAGATACTTCTACAACCAACCTTTGTAAGTACTCATAGCTCCACCTTAAGCAAATATATAAATGTGTTTTTGCTGTTATATCACTGAGATGTTTGCATTAAGATTCATGTTGATTATATACCTAGTTCACCCAAAATGGGCCAAACTGTTCTATGAATGGTAGGAAGCAGTTTTAGTTATATATATTTTTAGTTATATTGAACTTGGTTAGGCGTGGTCTGATTACAAACCAGTCTTGATGTGAAT
>JAUMHI010000052.1:9589413-9621619 GCA_032359435.1 Enteromius unitaeniatus
GTTTTAGTTATATATATTTTTAGTTATATTGAACTTGGTTAGGCGTGGTCTGATTACAAACCAGTCTTGATGTGAATTGTTAAGCACACTGTGCAAATAATAAAGCAAACAAGGTAATACTAAAAAAACTAAATTCAAAGAAATATTTCATTAATTTACATCTGGTACCGCATCTTAAGTCTTGCAAAGCAACACATTTGTTATCACAGCAGCACATACTGTTAACAGTCCAACAGTGATCAGCTTGGGCCCAAATAAAATGGTTAAACAATGAGGTACACAGGTGTCAAATGTTGATGCAGTCTGGGCACTAGTGTCTGTTGGGGTACTGACTATCACTGAAGATGAATTACTGAAGTACTGCAATGAATCTGCCTCAACCATTTGCTTACAGATTGTCATGTGCTACATTTGAATTACTGCTACATTTGGATTATTGCTAAATTGGAATTACCCAATACTGTAAAGAACATTTACAGTGTGATGCTTGACTTGGGATAGCAAAAAAATAAAAACCTCTTGCTTTTTTTAGGGGCAATCGATTTGCATTCTTTTAGCCAGTAAATTAGACTGATGTTTAAGTAAATACAACTAAAAAATTCCAAGTTGCAATAACTGTTACATGAGTTAGCAGAACTTTACAACACTAAATAAACCTTTGTATTCTTATTTGACTTTAGTTGTTTTTTTTCAAGGCAATTGGATTGCATGCTTTTTTAAGTAAGGTTAACTAATTAGATTTTACAGTGTAGTTACATTTTTCCATGAAGCATAGTGTCCCTGATTCATGTTTAGAGCAGCTAAAACTCTGAGTTAGTGTTCCATTATTAGAGGTTCAATTGTTTGCCCTTTAACGCTCAGTGACGCAGAACCGTGCTCTGGGCAATTCACTCCAAATGAAATGCGGCGCATGTCGCGCATTCCAGCCCTATCCTCGGCACTCCAAAAAGTGGACAAATGTTTGCTGTGTGACGAGCCACTAAGCCCGCAGAGAATGACACCTCTTTCTTCAGCACCTCACTCTCTCACTCGCTCGCCTTCTCCATCAAACTCACTCTCTATCCATCTGGACAAAAGCTACGAAAATGCAAAATGCTTGACCATTCCACTAGCGTTTTTCCTCTGTTCAGACTTGCCCCTTTTGTCTGATTAATACCTTCATGTCTTTCAGAGTGTCCCCTTCCCCCTTTGCCCACTTTAGCCTGAGCTCCAGCCCCCCACCCCTAGACGAGCCATGCTCCTCATTATACTGCCAGCTTCCACTCTAGTTCCCAAGATTAGGCAAATGAGCTGCTCAACACACTCTATAGACTCCCCTCAAATTGCTAACTCTTTTCAAAAAGTCTAAACAACAATAAAACGGGAAAGACTGAATAATAACTACTCTCCTGTTTGTCCACCCGAGTCACAAAATGGAAAGTTCTCTTTCCGCCTGACGCAGAAACCGTTAAAGCTTACGACAATGGTGGTTGTGGCAGCAATGATGAATAATGAAAACAACATCACACTGTAGAACTCACTCTTAATCCCCTGAATTCATAGTTTTCCACCTAAAAAATGAAATGCTGCTTTCTTTCCAGTGTTGATACGTTACCATATTACCAACACAGGATAGGATATGGACAGGATGTTTTTGATTCGTCTTTTGTTTGTTTGTTTTGCTTTTGTCCGAGGGGGAGGGACATTCACATTCTAGAAAGCATTTAACTGGACAAAAACCTGCATGGTGCAGGATGAGTCATCAATATTTGGACTTTTATTTTTTGTCAGAATATCAGCTAAAAGTGAAATCATTAAGGGAGTACGCTAGCATAGATCACTAAAAGCCTAAAAGCAAACGTTACCTTTCACAGAGTCTGTTTCTAAGACTTTCGGGCATTTGTCCTAGTTACATTTTGTTGCGTTATGTAACAACGCTGTTTATTCTGCGGGAAAGGCAGAGAGAAAACACTATGATATGCTTTGATTCACACCATACCGTGCAACATAAACAAAACTGGCACATCGTGCTTCAGATCTGAAACATGTCATAAGAATAACATCTTTTCTTTTCTTTTTTTTTTTATAAAAAGCCCCCTCAAATCCTGTCCAACTAGAAGGCATCTCTTTATTTCCCCTTCTCTCTCTGTTTCTTATTTCTAGATTGGTTCTCAACTGACAAGGTCGTAGGTCAGTAAGCAGCGTGTGTGCATGTCTCTGTCACGGCGCCTCTGGCTGCGATCAGGGCTGCAGTGAGCAGTAGAGGGATGAACGCAGCACAGAAGGCAGGCAGGAAAACCTTGACATGCAAGCACAGAAGAGCTGGAGCCTTTCACTGTAATGAACACAATTTGCTGATGGCACAGCGGGCTCATATAACGTGACTTGCCCTTGGTGTGTGGCAGTGATCACTGATTTTACAACAGAATGGACAAATTAAAGGGATAGTTGACTGAAAATATTGCCTACATTTAAGTTACTATTTATGCTCATGTGTTATTAAACCTGCAGAACACAAATAGAGAGATTTGGATAAATGTTGATACCATATTTTTCCATGTATTAAAAGTATTAAGCAGTTTTCAAAAAGGCCACAGTATGAAGTATTTCTTTTACTGAGAAATTAATTGGAAATTAAATAACATGACCAACTGGAACACAGCAAGATACTGTTTTTATATTTATTTTCTAACGGGGAATGAAGAAACAAACACCTGGGAATATTGTTTATAAAAAACACACATTCCAAAATTAGCACACAGATCATATAAATGTATGCAGCTGTAAAGTAGCGCTCTCCAGAAGCTTACATTAATTTAAATATCGCTTCATGAGATAATAAATCAATCCTTCAAACCTAAATTCTGCACAAGTGATATTCAAATCACTAAATGACCCTGGTTCTGATCCATCAAGAGGACAAGAGACACCTAGAGATGAATAGTAAAAAATTCACCTTTGCAATAATACTCTACAATCCACAGTAGTGACGCCTGTGGCTCGAATTAAGATCCTACTGATGAGAGACTGGATTTCATATACATTAGAGTAAAATGTCAAGCATCTTAGTGCCTCTCAGACACAAGCTGCCATCTTTGGCGTGAAGAACACAAATCTCACCCTCTTCTCTGGTACTCTCAACAGTCTGGCATCCTCTTTAAACACAAGCGCAGCCATTGAGAAGGTAACAATAGGCACAGCATGACGAGACGTCCTCCTCTTCAATGTTCAGTTTTACGTAGATGAATCAGTCGAAAGCTCTCAGTGAACTTCCACAAATGCCGGACCTGATGGTTGAGAGGCGCTGCAGCTCTTTAGTGTGAAGGATGTGCATTAGGACGGAAGGAGAGAGGAAAAGAGCAGGAGAGAGAGATATGAATGAGAGATGAGAGAGTGTGGTGATATGTTTCCCGCTGAGGTGATAGATACATTTATGAAAACTGAGAGGTAGATCAGCCGGGACTTGTCTGGCCTGCTGTGCATAGGCAGAATGCATGTCAGATTACATTGTGTTAGTCTGAAAAGCACGCTTGTCCAGGTGAATATAGAAGTTGGACTTAATCTGGGAGTGATCAGTGCTAGGAGAAAGGGAGGGTGAGGAAAGCGGTGTGAGCCGAGTGAGGGTGAACCCTATTTATCACACTCAGCTGAACACCATTTTCGCCTGAATCCAGGCTGGAATGGCGCCAACGCACCACTCACATAAAGCCGGGAGACAGAGAGCGAAGACACCTTTGCGTCCTCTAGTATGAATAAATTCGGCTGTTGGCATGACAAAATGTCTTCTATTTTGTGTGCATGGTTATGGACGAGGCACGTTATGCTGTGAACTGGCAAAAAAAAGGGGGATATAATAGACTGCATCAGTATTTTGTCCAGTGCATAATTGCCCAAGGGGTGATGTATCAAGCCTACATGACATGCAATGGAGTGGAAAAAAACTATGGAACACAGTTTAGTCATCACTCAGCTTTGTGGACGTCACTGAGGGCCGCTACATTTTAAATTGCCCAGAAAAAAGACTGGGCGTTACTCGTATGAGCACCACGGCTCAGCATGTTAAAACTTGTGCTAAATGATAGTCTCCACAATCTGCTTTGGAAAAAATATATCACACGTTCCGAGAACAATCACAAAATTACAGTATGTGCGTGTGCTTTGAAGTTTAACATTGAAACATTTTCTGTGCTGTTCTGAAATGCGGATACATTCACAACCGCGCACATTATAAATTCAAACAGCGCCTGATAACTAGACTAAAGTGTTTTATGTAGCATAATTTCACAAAGTTAAAGTCTAAAGTCAGACCTTTCAAGTTATTGAAACTATAGAACTGCTTATGTGTGCAGTACCATTTAGTTATCAAGTAAAAAAGTTAATTTTAAGCACTGCATTGACATAATATCTCTTTACAATATATTTGATCATTGAATGCAACCATTTTTCTGAGAATAGTTGTATCTACAATATCAAAAGAAGATCCATTTTGGAGAAATGTAAGATTAAAAAATGGCAGAATTGTCTAAAAATTAATACTGAACCTTTAAATGCATCTTTTCAAAATAAACATGTAACGATAAGCAAAAGAAGAGCAGAATGCAATCCTGCTGTGTTTCCACTGGCACTTAGAACAGAGCCCTCTCTTACCTTGACCCTCATGCCTATTTTTAGACACCGGTTATTATATGGCAGCCCTGCCACATCTCTAGTGGTGTGAAAGATGGCTTTAGAGCCAACATTGGGCTTGACCTGGTGAATCCCCTTGACAGTACAATTACTGCCAGAGAAATGAGTCCCAGAGAATGAGACATTTCACTTGTGTTGGCATTAGTACCATCACCCCGAAAACCTCGGCTGACCTTTACAGTTAATTAGCGCTGTTTTTAATGCAAGCATCACTAATGGTAATGGTCGAAAGCGCTCCAAACCTAAATATTAGGTTTCAGCCTTTAACTCGTCATGAATGATAAATCATGTGGCTTGTTCAAGAGAAAAGTGTGCTTCCACTTTTCTAAGCCATCTAACACATATGATTTTCACCTGGTGGACAATAAAACAGTCAGAAATGTTTCCATAGACTTACATTAGCCATATGTAGTACAGTTGTCAAAAGTACTGCGCTACTTTGTGTGCTTATGAGCTGATACTTAAACACTGCTGATTGGTCATTGACTGTGATTGGCTACAGCGATCAATGCTATACGCTCTTCACCGGGTGCTCAAACAGAAGAGAAGCACATGGGAGTGACTGAAAGCGACTTGTACCATAGTCAGTAATGTTGAAACACTAATGCGTAGGGGTCAAGAGTAGTGTTCTCGTTAAATAGTTAATTAAGAAACTTTATTCTGATAATGTGCATTAACTTTATATGTATTTTCTAAAAATAAGCGGGAATTTCAAGTTGCGCCACAGCATGTAAAGCTGTTACTGCTGCAGAATATTCTGACATATCAAAACATATTGGATTAAACGGAAAATAGGTGTTGTAGAGAGCTGCAGCAAAGGCTTTTAATTGAAAAAAAACATGTACTACAAAAAAGTCGATCAATTTCTTACTTTCACAATCAATATATTTCACGAGGTTAACTTATACCCTCACAGTGCGCACCTTTCGGGTAGCGCAGCAAGAACCGGGTTCACCCATTGCTCGGTACTACAGGTACTTCAGAAAACCTGGTACTGCAACATTTCAAATTTTTTAGTACCGTCTTGGTACCAAAGTACCGGGTCTTTTGACAATACTAGTCAAGAGGTCTACCTACTTTGGCTTCTGATACTACACACCTAGCAACAGTTTGAACACCCAAGCAACCACACAAAGTGTTAAAAACAACTCCGAAAAACTTGACAGCAGGAACAACCCACCAGATCCAAGCATTCTTTTTTTTTTTAGGAAATTTGAAAATCTATTTTCTCAACAATCTGCACACTTTCACCTTTACCTCTGCTATAAACAAGCAGACATAAAAAAAAGAGAGTACAGGTACAAACAAAATGTAATCTCTATCTGATACCTTTAAAGAACAGATAACAGCCTTCTCTGATCACTTTGAGAGGCATAAAGATCAGAAAGGAGCAGTGGTTCGGCTTACTGGAGGAAATTTTCTGCTCGGACAGAATAGAGTCACTCTCTGTCAATAAATCCGACTGTGTCTTTCTGTGGCATATAAATTACTGTAGGTCACTTCTCTTAGATAACACATTTAACATCGGCACTGACCAAAAATCAATGAGTGTTGGCTTGCCTCTATTCAGAATGCAGCACAGTGCCAATGATTACAGAGTAATCATCCTGCAGCTGCTGTTCACTTCATCTGAGTGAATCGCATATACATTATGTCTTATTGTGACCAGAATGGGTTTTGTTTCATAAAACGGACATCCATCCTTGCAAAGCCACAAAAAACATTTTTAAAGTCTATGTGAATGACCGTTTGCTACCCATTATACTAATTCACCAAAATTAATTGGTTTACTAAGATTAATCTGTTCGTTAAATGAATCAGTTTGTTCATAAAATTGAACTGCTTCAAAAAATGTATGTACAGAGCTCTTTTTTGGATTCAAAAAGTTGCTTCATAAAAAAGGGATTGTGTACAGTTTTGAAGAATGCATTTAAAGATGCATTTAGTTGATTCTGCTGTGATAAATGTGGAATACAATGAGACAGAGGAGACAGTAACCCACTGAAAAAATGTTCTAAGAACATAAGATACTCCCAACAGATGATCTATCAGCACAAAAGGACAAAGTCCATCCCAAAAGACCCTTTACAAACAGTATGAAGATGTCACAGTTCTGCCAATTCACGTCTGACCATCACACCCACTCTTTATTCTTTAATTCGCACAGCCTGCCCAAGACATACAGCATCTCTTTGTAATCAACACGCAGCAAGATCATGCTACATCTTAACATAAAAAAAACGAATGCAGCAAAATCCGAACTCTATCTAGCTACAGTGGAAAACTTGTAAACTCAAAACTAAAAGCATGAGGCATTCCTCAGGCGAGCTGTGCCAATCAGCACTAAAGTGAGGTCAAGGTGTCACTTCCCCTCCCATTCCTCATCGGCGGGTGTTTATGTCACAGCTTTGAACGTAATTCTGTTGGGACAGAATATGTAATTGGGTTTGACTGAGTGTGAGTATTATGTATCTGTCTCCAAATCACTGATGATTAGGCATTTGTTTGATGTGTGAACATAAGGTTTCGCTTATAGTCCTTGACAAAATTCAAGTCTTTCTGTGAAAACACAGGCGTGTTCATGGTGTGATTTTGCGAATGAAGGTACAATAACTGGAAGTGAATGAAGGGGGCAGGGTTAATCAAGACTGGGATTATTTGAGGTGTGCTGAATTTAAAAGTGGCTTTGGTCTTCTTGTACCTCACAGCTCTCTTCCTTTGAAGTGCAAAAATATATATATATATATATTTATGTATACTTCCAAGGAAATTGCGAGAACCAACCTGACATCTAAAAGAAAAAAATATTGGGAGATATAATTTAAAAAAAGATCAAACAGTCATACCAATATAGCCTACAACAGAGTCTACGGGACATTCTGTCACAAATCCAGACTAAAATGGGCAAAAAAAATAATAATTGCCTATAGTTATTAATATTTTTTTAGATTTATTTTCAACATCAAAAATTTGAACCCGTCTCGCCCAACTGAGCCCTTTGACATGTCTGGAGCATGTGTGTTAACCGCTCGTGCCAAGGCTCAGACATGACGTTGTGTCTTCATTAATCACTGCTGTGCATCATATACCATACTGAGGACAATCTGGGGATGGTGAGAGTGAGCTGCATGTTCCAGACAACCATCTACAGCTTCTAGCAGCCTGACAGCCTCTGAGGTCAGTCCAGGGCAGATGGACCACACTGTCAGAGTGCAGATGAGCCACGGCAAGACATCAGAGAAGGAGCTAGTCAAGCAGAGAGTCCAATTTCCCAAGCAGGCAGAAATCCAGCTGTAGCCCGACTTACACTGCCCAACAACATCCAATCCATTTAGCGCATGGAGCCATCAGTGTCCAAAATGGCTATAATGACTTGAAAAGAGCAGATTAAAAATCTCATTTTCTTTCCAGAGTGTGTCGTACCGCCTGAATTCATGTTTGTATGCAAAATGGCGTTGAAATGATCCAGCAGTTCCCCAGCCAATCAGTTTAGGATGCTGACGTGTAAGCCTCACCATTCTCGAAAATAAGGCCATTGTTCACCTTAATCGTGACTTCAAAAAGCACTCTAAGCAAATAATCTGGCAGGACAGACAAAAGAAGAGTCCCTGCCTTGGTTTTTACATCTATTTCTGCCTATACTTCAAACACATACTATGAATAGCACCCTAAGCTCTCGCTCTCTCTCCTCTCAATCAATGGGAAAACAGATCATTGCAACAACAAGGCTGACACATATAATCCTTGTAGGCTAGTATGCCATAGAGCACTAGTGCTGGATTAGATCCAGCAGAAACATTACCAGCGCCTTAGGCGAAGAGTCAAGTAAGTATAACTTCCAGTCCTGACTGAACTTACTTTTTGGTATTCATTTCACCAATTTCTGTGCCAGCTGAGGTGTTGAGTGCCAGCTAGAGTAAGCTGCCAATAGTAAAAAAAGAAATAACAACGGCCATCACATTCCTTCCTACCATTTTTAAAGATTATAGCTCATCTAGAACAGGATAAGCTGAAGGTGAATTATTGGAAAGTCTGCGCAAGCGCCCTGCAACTACAAGTGAGAGGCTGTTAATTCAAATAGGTTGGTCCTTTGTGAATTAAAACAACAACACATCTGGTTCCAGTTGTCTTGGCTTACCTAATTCAGAGGTAATATAAGGTTGGCCACGTCTATGAAAAGTCCATCACTTCGTTTGCCATCCATCATCGTGCACCGCAGGGAGAGGTTCAGAGAGCATAAGCTGCATTCCAACTCCTGTCTTAATTAGAAAACTAGAAATGATTTTTCTGCACACAGCTAATGCTCTGAACACATTCGATCAGTGTAATGCATTGCCCTGCTCTGGTATGCCAAGACAGACCTGAGTAATGAGCATATTAAATGCACTGCTGACAGAGAAAGCAGTTTTGCTTGTGTAGAACTCGTTGCTTTCCAACAAAAATATTTGATTATTGTTTGCAGAGAGTCCCCCTGATTTCCCAGACCTGAGCCCTGCATTTACAATCTATCTCCATTCGAACAGCTGCCTCTGAGCCCACAAAATGAGAAAGGCAGAGGTCGAGGTGAACTTGTCACAGACTGGGAGACTGAGAGCCTGAAATGTCTCTTGTATAATATGTTTTTGAGGGGTCCTTTTTTCTGCACAGCAAAAAAAACAAATCTCTCCAGTCAATATTACAATCACCAACTACTCACCACAACTAATCACCACAAGTATTACTACTTTGCTCTACTTAGCCTATTTACTACAAATGCATTACGTAACTAGAACCTATTGACCTATTGATGGAAAAGTCCGAGATATTAAAAGGAAATACGTGTTATCACTTTAATAAGTGAGCCGATGAAATACTAATGTACATAAAAGATCTTGTCCTTGTCCCAACTCATTTTGCTGCATCACTAAAATATGGATATGATGTAATAAAAAGAAAAAAAAAATCTGTTTTGGCTAACTGTACACCCACAGGTGCAGTTAAAAACAGTTGAGGACAAATCTAACCAACTGACTAACACCCTACTGGCATTACAGTATATTTTGTCCAAATGCCAAAACTGTGCATTGTATAAAAAACTGTGCAAAATACATACTTTTGTCATTCAATTATGTGAAATATGAGGACATACCACACCATGTTACACCTGAACAATTACTCAAAGCTGCCTGAGCGAAAGCAACTTTCTTTGCAACATACACACCGCATACTGAAACTTGTCACGTTAATAAAATGCTGTCGTCAAGGTCGTACATTAAACACGAGAGGAATTCATTTGTAAATATTTTCAAAGGCTTCAAAAGGGTTTTTTTTTTAAATGAAGAGAACGATGAGTGACAAGGAAAAATGTTAACCCCTCAAAGGGTGAAATAAATGGGCAAACTTTATTCTGTTGCCAAAAACGCATTAGTTGTAAGTTTTAAAATGCTTACTGTCTCACTGAAAAATACCGAAAAGCTTTTAGCATAGATCTAGCAAATGAAAACCACCGCCACACATGGAGAAGCCTCCCAATTACTCTTTACAAAGGGAGGTGTTTTTTCTGGACAAGAACCAAAAAGCTGTGAGCATTGTGTTCTAAGAAATGAATCGAGATGCCAATATCCTTTCTGTGCTGAGCTGTATGGATGAGTCAGGGGCTCTCATGCAGTATTCATATCCTCTACAAAAGATTTCCTTGGCTGATAAATCTATTGCTATCTGGACATGGACAGGGCAATGTCTGAGTCTCATTTTCAATGGACAACAGGGCAAAAGGGATTCCAGGGTGAGAGAGGAATCTGTTGATTCTGTTTTATGTTCTCTTCCTCCTTCGTGTCAAAGGCAGCGAGCCAGACGAAATGATACAGAAACCAGACGCTGCCTTGTTTGCCCATCAAAGAAAGACTGACAAAACTAAACTGCTTTCTCTGAATCTACTGTGATAAAATCAGCATGGCTGTGAAAGGTAAATATAAATATAAAAATGTAGACCTATCATAGAATATACGTGTAATATGTATATACATATGTAAAATGTAGGAAAGTCATACATTATTGTAATAGACTAACGACTTTGTTTTTGAGTTAATTATGAATTTTTATCTTGCCTGTAAACATGTAATGAATAAAAATATGTAATTCTGTGATAAAGTGCCAGACCACTCCAAACTTTTCATAAACAGTAGGACTGCACTTCACAGGCCGAAAAATCCTTTGGGCAGTTTCCTCTAGAGAGCACGGATGCCTCCACATTATCTGACATAATCTGGGTTCTTTTGTTCCCCAGAGGAGTGGAGAGACACTATTATGACTATAGCGGTTGAAAACGTGTTGAATAATGCATGCCGAGTTAATTAATTCACGGGGTGCTTTGATCGAACAGTGCGTGTTCTTACCACACTTCCCTAGAGGAGGATTTCAACCCTGCATCTAAATCTTTCTCAGCAGGGAGGCCCTCCGCTGTTTTGCCTGACATACACACACACGAGAGAGCAGACAGGTTTGCCATGGAGCCTGGATGATTGTCATTCTCCACCTGTAATCCTTCCCGACACACGCGCAAACACAATTCTCTGTAGCCACGACTGGGAATGTGGCAACCCCACAGGACGGAGAGGGCCTGCCTTTTTCCTTTTTCTTTCTTTCTTTGGTCCCCTCCTCATTTTCCCCTTCTTGCTCTCTCTCCTTTGTTTTGTGCAATTGCCTTTCTGGTTCGTTTGCCTGTCTGGCAGCTTTGACACATGGAAGGTGAGAGGAAACCTGAAGCGTTAAGACTCCCACATCTGGCCCCGGTCCCTCAAAGAGAACACATGTTCCTCGATGGCCTTGGGCGAAATTGTGTCTAACCCACGTCTTGAGCCAAAGCTCTTAAATCTTTTGGCACTGATGAGGTCTTAATACAAAGCAGAGTGACAAGTAATGTTTCCTCCACATTGATCCAGCCACATCGGCCTAGTCCTGTTAATATTTCACTCTTTATATAAACAGAATGAGAAAAAAAAAAACAAGAGCAACGAAGCAGTTTCACTCCTGTCTCCTGTTTCTCCTCCCTAGAAGATTGTATGTGAAAGAAAGAGAGGATGGAAAAGAGCTCAATTTCCAAAGAACAGAGAGTGGATAGAGACCCAACAATGGAGATTGAGGTGGCAGCTGAGTGCCCATCTTGGAGTGTAGTGGATTGTGTTGTCTAAGAGGTCACTAAGCATTGCCCTCCAGCTACACAACTCAAGTGAGGCAGCTTAAGACTCTTCTCTTGGTTTCAAGGATTTGAAGATGTCATCTAGAGGGTGCCAGCAGCAAACCAAAACAGTGCAGAAAAAAATCTAATGAGTAGGTTCTTTGTGTTCACACCTGAAGCGGGTTTCACCTCTCGAGTGGAGTGTAAACCAGACCATTAAACAATAGTTTGCTCCCTGAATTTAGAAAAGACCAACCTTACGCTATGGCTTCCCTGGGCTTCCAGCTTCCCATCGGAA
Organism: Enteromius unitaeniatus; assembly: GCA_032359435.1. Taxonomy (NCBI): domain Eukaryota; kingdom Metazoa; phylum Chordata; class Actinopteri; order Cypriniformes; family Cyprinidae; genus Enteromius; species Enteromius unitaeniatus. The sequence goes on from JAUMHI010000052.1 coordinate 9,601,533, forward strand.
TGTTCTGTTAGAGTGTTTTGAACTTGCCGAGGGATAAAAAGGTTAAACATGGATCCATTAGGAGAAGCAGGGGTGCTGCCAACCAAGGTCTCCATCCATTATTAAAAAAACATGGCCTTCTGAAAGCAGGCATTATTTATGACATGCAGCAGATCTATGCCAACGACATGTGCTTATCATCAAGCTCATTTAGAGTGATCTGAACCACTTGATGCCGCGTGAGTTGAAAGAAAATCAATTTGTATTTTTGTATGTGTTTACATGCCAGCATTTCTGACCTAGCTGGGCTTTAGAGACCAAATTCCTGAGAAATGTGTCCAGAAACTGTATTAGTTTGTAAAAACAAACTAATGTTTATCTAATGTCCTCAAAGGAAAAACAGTTTTTTACCTTTGTTATTTACTTCTTAAAATGCAAAATAGCTTTTAAGGATAGGGTTACTCTATTAATGTGATGTATAACGTGTCTATAATGATCTGATTATTCTGGAATGCATGGCTCATTTTCAAACAGAATTGTTAAAAAGCGAAAGGATTTCTAGAAAACTTTATAGAAATGATACAAGTTTGTAAAAATATTTAGCTTCAGACATTAACTGTGAAATCACACAATTTCAACACAATGTGAAATCAATCATTTTGATCTATACAAAGAGTATTGTCTCGTCCGAAAACGTCTTTATTTAATAGTCTCAACTGATGACTTGGATGGAAGAACCTGAATGCAATTTACTTTTGGCAAGTAACAAGTGGCTGATAAAAATCGAAAATGACCCAATAAGTGACTTTCCTTCTAAAAAGGCTTTTTATAGAGCATTGCATCTTGGAAACAGTCTTGGGTACACAAACAGAGTACATTTGTGCAGAAAAGCACATGTTTGCTTTTAAAATGAGAATGAGAAGGGCTCATTGGCTTCTCATGATTTTAGGCAGCAGTGTCTGACGCTGTACACTACATATGTTGAACACATGCAAAGTAGTATCTGACCAATATATCTGACTAATGGGACATGTGTCTAGAGGGCTGCAATTATTACATGTAGAGTGATATTTAACTGCTTAATTAAAAACGATAGACAGCTACCATATGCCAACTGTTGCATGCATGTCAGCCTGTCAATGTCTGTAAATTTATAGATTCAGCTAATGGTGGTATCATAATGGCTGTCTGTGGTAAACAAAAGCTTAAACATAGATGAACATCACTATTATTAAATGTTTTTGCAGAACTTTAATTTAGCATGTGTTGCCTGGCTTTCTCATTTCCAGCATTGCTTCAACAATGACTAATAATTAAGCAAATGTGGCCTAAAAATGTAGAGCTTTCTCAAGGGAAAAGTTTATAGATGCCATTTTGAAGCCAGTTTGTACTGCACAATAAATATTTCCAGTGTTTTTTTGTTGTTGTTGTTGGATTGGTGAAAACTATTGCCATTCGTTTTTACTGACTGAACACGTTCCAGCAGTATGAGCTTTATTTTTTATAATCTTTTAATGCTCACTCTGCACTTTGGACAACTGACTAAGAAATGATACAAATTCATGCTGATATTGGGCAAAATTGCACAAAGTGCAATTAAACTACACAATGCTCTTTTAAGTTGAACAATGACACACAAACCAATGGAGACAAATGTGATAAATGTGGCTGTTTTTGTTGGGCCAGAATTAACCTGTCTGCAATCTCTAAAAACGTTATGCTTTAGACATCATTAATGGTTTGTTTAGTCCTAAGCATGAAGTCAATAGTGCAAGACAAATCTGCAGATGTACACTAAAATTTACCATACCTACAACCCAAAAGACAGTCTCCCTTTGTCATTTCCCTTTCCATCACAGGCTTTTTCCTTCATTGAACAATTTCGGAAACTGAGGCTTTCAGATTGATTTGCAAAAGCACTGTATGAAATGAGCAGTCTGTATGAGGCAGTAACAAATTGGCAGAACAGAGTAGAAAACGACAGATGCACAATCTGTTTGCTACCATTTTAAAAGCTTTCGAAAAGCATAGAGGCCATCAGTGCGCCAGCCATCTAGGCAAAGGGCCGAGGACACAAATCCAAAAAAGTTTAAAGGTGTCAAACATTATCAAAATGTAAATGTCAATAATGCCACTGTCTGGTTTGGTGTTAGCTATGCAACAATTTTCAGCAATTAAACAGCAAGCACATCAGCCATTTACTTGACATTTACAGGGAAGAATAATCGGTACAATAATTTGAGTCACCTGACCGTATGTCAGATCCAGTTGAGGTGGGGCCTTGTAGTTCAAAGGCTAGCCGTGCCCTTGACCCGGTGTTCACACCTCATGCACTAATCCAACTTCAGGCCTCTCGTTTCTATGCACTCAGGCGAGACATGGTCTCCCAGTCTGATCCTGCAGGTGCTCCGGCAGCCATATATCACCACGCAACAGCCCGAGCCATATGGCCCCCACAAAGAGTGGTATGTTTTAGAAAATGCGTGTGCCCATTTTTCATCCCCGACAAGGGTTTTTTTTAAAAATAAGTGGCCTTTCCAACCCTATCACTCAAAAACCTAGCAGCACGTAGAGAAGGACATTTAGGTAAAAACCCTGACATGTTCTGTGCCCAAACTGTGTAATCAAGAACATGTTTTTCCAATCACTCTATGAGGCGGGCCCCGCATGTAGGCAATGTGTCCGCCACACATCACCGCAGGCCGCAGAAAGAGAGCAAAAGTATCAAGAGGCAGGCCTGCAGTGGGACAACGCCTTCATGTCACCAACTCTACGACGTGTGTTGAGTTTTGGGGGCGGCTCTTAATAATTCACTCTAAGCCCACCAGAAACATCAAATGCAGATTTATGTTCTCGCTTAATCACCGGCTACTGTTTAATTTAGCTAATAATAAAAAATACCCCCAGACTGATTGATATAATGCATAGCCACTTTGCCAAAAGGGAGCACAAAGAAAAGTTCTGTTTCATATAAATGACTTACTTGGACTAGTAAAACGGCACATGGCAAGAAATCAAAGGAAGGAGTTTTAAAGGGTGAGAATAATCTTAACAATGAGAGCCAAGGCTTAAAAGATCTAAACATATGACAGTTGAGCCAGCGGAAGTCTCGTTCATCAAACACAGAGCTGTGTTTTCTCAACGCGTGACTCTGGAGGGGTTTTGAACAAAGGAGAAATCAGGTCGCTCAATGTTGTAATTGATATGCCGGGCCATTCCTATGGGGATGGGGTATCATAAACAGGGGAAATTGACTGGGTGGCATTGTTTATTTTCCTAAACTGATTAGGCACACTTGACTTGTGATGAGCAGCGCAGGTGGCAGAGACATCTACAATGAAAACACAGATAAAATCCACACTGAATCGATCCAATTTACAGATGATTCTATATGACCCGAGCGTAAAAGTCATCGCCCTGCTGCGTATTTGCACAGCCACTGTGGTTGAGTGTGATGCTGATGGATTGTGGGTAATGCTTAGACCTGACAGCCTAGCTAAACCCATGCACATGACATCTTGTGTTAGTGTCAGATAAAAACGGCATTCAACATATGAGCGTGAAAAATAACATTCTGCACATTAACGCCATCACATGACTTATTCATTTTCATAAAACCGCCTCAGTCACATCCTCCTCTTCACATTTATTCCCTTGGGAGGCTGTATAGATTTTCCAGCTGCCTGCCTGGATGATCCATGATGATTATTATCTGAAAGGTAGAGCTGGTGGAAGGTATGGAAAATAGTCATCACTCTTCGCTATACCTCATATTGCGAGCCTGTTTCCGCAAACAGTGTTACTTCATGGATACAGCATTTCCCCAGCGGACGCATATCTCTGTAACTTGACTAAAAAAAATCTATATTGGAAAGACACACTTTAAATTTACAATAAGGTTCATTAGTTAACATGAACTAAGGGTGAACAATATTTCTACAACATTTATAAATCTTAGTTAACGCATTATTAAAATCACAAGTTGTGTTTGTTAACATTAGTTAATGCACTGTGAGCTAACATGAACTAACAATGAATGATTGGATTTTTATAAACATAAGTTAACAAAGAGGAATACACACTGTAATAAATGTATTGTTCAGTGTTTGTTCACCTTAGTTAATACATTAACTAATGCTAACTAATGACACCTTATTGTATAGTGTTAATAATCTAAAAATATGCTATGCGTTTTGTTTGTCCTTTTGTTGTATTTCTCAAGAGTTGATTCCAACAATTTCCCAATTAAATGTGTCTGCGTGGGAAAAATAGAAACAAAATGATTCTTGCTGCCTTTTCCACTGATTGTTGCTGCTGCTCTCTAATTGATGAGCTGAAGCTCAAATAATGAGTTGCTTATCATCCTAAATACATTTTTATCCATATTTTCTGGAAACGTCAATCGAACGTCTCTGAATAAATGAATACTGATGAGGATCCAAAATGAACTTTTTGCCACCCCAGCTAGTAAATGGATGAATTGAGAAAATGCATGGCCGTAAATATTTTTTTAAGTAGGCCATGCAACTGCATTTAGCATCATTTCACAACAACACAGATCAAGACATCACTTACAGAACAATAAACAAGATCATCCACACTCTGTCTGTGTGTCACACAAAAACTAGATGGTTTTCATTTTATAGCTTGGTTTAACGCAATGGAAACTTAGGATGTGCGTGACCCGTTTTGAAAGAGAAAATATTTGTTCGATTTGGAACCTGACTGCAGATATCCTTATGACTGTACATATGACAATATTTGGGAGGGTTCCAAAAGAGGGTTTCAATGTCTAGACACAAATATTAAGAAGAAAAGAAGCCTTAAAGCCTCACTAATTGTATTGACCATCACACCCACCTGCTGCCCCTTGTTAAGCTCAACCCAACCACGGTGCTTAACGGAGATAATTCAGAAAAAAAGGTTGAGGCAGTCCACCATGGGTCAGTCTCAACTAATTGGTCTTCAGCTGCTTAACCCATAATACAACATAACATTACTCTTCCGTTGCTGTGACCCCTGGCCTGGGCTTTAAACGTCTTGATCCCCTCACCTTCCAGTAAATTCTAGCTTGGCCGATGTGAAGCTTACCAATGTATTTGCTGTAAGGAAACATGCAATTATATACAATTAATTAAACATTCAACAATTCATAAACATTTAATTATCCCATCTATTATGATGCTGTGATCTCGACTTCAAGTCGGAACAACAAAGGATCACAGACTTTCTGAAGGGTTCATATTACTTATGAATTAATAGGAATACAACAGAGGATTACCCCGCCCTCCCTTTCTGAGTGCAGTCAAGTCACAGCTATGGGCCAAATCGCTCAATTATCTCTGCTAATTCCCTCAGTGCCAAGCTAATGCAATTATATGCAAACAAATAGCTCCATGGTAACACTTTTTCTCTGTGGCGCACTTTGCCTTTCAGCGACAGGTAATTTTGATTAGCTTGGCCCATCACAAACAGCCTGGGCATACACTAGTGCAGAATTTCTAAACACAAGCGAAGGGAGGTCAAAGAGCTGTATTTAATTTCAAATCGTACTTTATTAAGTGAAACAGGAAAGTGGCAATTGGACCCCCTACATATTATTTCAACACAATTCTGTCACCAGAGGGGCTGTAGCATGCAAACTTAGATTAGCCATGAAAAAGTCACAGGTGGCTTGGGAATGGAGTCTGGGTGTTAATCCTGTAAGGAGGAGGCTGACACATAGCCCAAAACTGCGTTTGTTCCAGCTCACATTGCACTGCCAAACCCGTCTGATTCTTGCAGAAAACAACCAAGTGAGAAGTGTAATTCGGCACTAGTGTGGAAGGAAAAGGCATCAAGGCAAAATATTGCGGTAGCAATCAATGAATGTTTATACTTAAGCAAATTAACCCAACTTGGCTGCTCATTCCCCAGCCTAGAGTTCGATTGACCGGAATGCAGAGAATTCACAGTTTGTTTAATTACTAAAATAGAAGGAATTCGCCTCTCAACAAGTACAGTCCTCTGAGGGACAAAGACTGCAAGGCATCCATCACAGCATTCGGGAGTCTAAATGCAATGAAAAAAAAATGCATCCTGTGGCTAACAGAGACCCTTGCACTCACTTCTGGGATGAGGAAGCTTTCTGTGTGTGAGTGCATGTTGTGACCCAGCCCTGTGCAGCGGAAGAGTCAGTGTCACAGTGGTCCGAGACCATTGCTGCGTTTGCCATTGACAAGGATGAAAGCAATAACATCAGGCTTAGTTATAACAGGACCATGGGTCACATCCCCAAGGAGCCAGTATAAGTCAAGCCGTCAGCCCCCCAGCCTGAGAGAGAGGATGTATGCCGTCAAAGCCTGGCAAACACTTTGCAGTGAAGAAAATGCCAGGAGACGTCAAGTGTGTGCAGCAGTTCAGGTGAATGCTGCTCCCCTTTGTGATGCAGATGAGGATGCAATCAGCCTGCCTTTATCTCTGAAGACAGACTGTACTCTGGGAGACACAGAGCAGCGCTGCGCCAGTTCAGTGGAATTGTGTTTGTCGAACGCCTTGATGGAAGGCAGATGTTTAATAGTGTGTGCGAACAAGGTCTGACCTACTGCAAGAACACACAACTGTCACTAACTTTAGCTCAGCAAGATTGTTCTTAAAGGAACAGTTCACCCAAAAATGAAAATTGTCATCATTTAGACACCTTCATGGCATTCCAAACCTCTAACACTTTCAATAGGGCCCTAAGATTTCCACGAGACAAATAAATAATAATAATAATTCTTTTTTTTGTATTATTTTATAAAATCTATTCATTAGAGATGCATGACATTATTAAGATTTAATAAAACCATTCAAATGGAATCCAGTTTATTACGGAACAAATAAAAATGCTCACATATGCATGACTAATCGCATTACCAACATTTAATATTCATGCAAAGTATGCCTTTAATATCATCAGAAAAGTTAGTTCTTCCAGAAACGACTAAAGTCGTCATCTAGGTATCATTTGCATTTCATCACAGGTGCAAGCAGGATGATTCGTTTGCTTGTTTGTTTGCTTGTTTGTTTGTTTGTTAATTTTATAATTGGCTAATTGCCTGTGACACTGATACAAAATTCCAGTATCAAGTGCATATGACTGCAGCTTTCACTAATGTTTTTAAAAAGTAACTAATGCGGATACTAGATTCCCAAAAATACCAACGGTCCTGTAACAGTGGTTAAAGTGGCTTTGCTTGCACAAGATGAGGTCTGGTTTTATGCAATTATGCTCCTTTAATTAGACCCTTAAGACAACCAGCCGACTGAAACTTAATTAGCTAAACTGCTTCCAGTGCCACAAGACTAATGCACAGCAAAATTACATTCAAGGGTCTATATGAACTGAACAAAAATCAATACTCCAACATCATAAATGTGACATCCAACACACTCCTGGTGGCGTTACAACATGCTTGAGGTCTAGGATCACTTGCAGTATGACGTGTATGACGGATGTTCATCCCCCAAGACCACCTTTTAACTGGGCGTATTATTATGGCTACACAAACATAGAATGAACAATGGAAGCTCACATATGCATGAGTAATCGCATTGCTAACAGCTCTAAGGAGTAAAGGACTGCCTGCATATTTCATTTTGAATGTGTTTTGCAGAATGCTTAGTAAATTGCGGGAGACAGTTTGCTCTGCATCTGGTTACAGTAAAGATAAATGTTCTCGCAAACTAGGCCAATGAGAATGAGAGAGAACCATTCTGATCCACCAGTAAGCACTTAGACGTGATTAAATAGATTGATTAGGATGCATGAATCTATGCACGAACATCGATTAAACAATCCAGGTATGCCGTGATTCAAATACGTTGTGTAAAATCTCTCTAGCTCTGTACTGAACCACAGCCTGAGCCTCGTCTTGTACTGCAGATTGAAACAATTATCACCTCAAGGTAGAAAAACACAGCTATCATTTAGCTGTTTAAGAAAATCCCACATGACCTTCGTATTTTGTATCATACAGACCCTCATTTGTCCTCTGTCTACACTAACATTACAGTCAGCCAAGCCCAGGTAATGGCCAAACTGCCGTGTTTTTTTATAAGCAAAGGATACGGTTCTCCAGCTTTAAGACAACGTGTAAATAAGCACAGAAATAGCTAAGTATATGTACAGAACATAAACTGAAACAAAGACATAAACCTTTTTTTAATCGATTGTCAACAGCTGCATTATTTTTGCACACATTACAATTGTAATTAAAGTTTGTTCAGAGCAAATGTTAACTGCAATTCGCAAATCTGTAAAATTACCAAGGAGGAATTTTTTTTTATATCACAACAAAAGCAGTAGCCAAATACAATATAAAAACCAACGAGCACACGGTCAAATTAAAAGTCTTTAAACATAATCAACTCTTATGGTTCTAAAACAAATCTTGAGTCATGCTGCGATACTTCACAGAAGCCTTAACCATTCGACTTATGAACATTTACATTTATTCATTTAGCAGATCTAAAGTGTCTTTAAACTACCAAGCAATTCACCATAACAACAAAAATAATTATTAGGCATTGATTCCAACATTTAAAACGAAAAGTATTATCTATTAATGTGTATTAATGTGCCTAACATTATGGAGTTAACACGGACTAACAATGTAAAGCTGCAACTTTCAAAAAGATGAATAAATACTGCAACAAAAGCATTGCGCATTGTTCGTTAAATTTAGCTAATTCATAACAAACGGAACCTTATTCTAAAGTGTCATCAAAAAGGCAATATTCTACTATTATGAATCAGCTTAGTGTATAATTGGTGGAATATTTAAAATTATGGGGGGGTTGTATTTCAAAAATTTAGGATAATTAACATTTTACTTTAAATAGAGACTATGATGCAAGGCCCAGTCTGAGCTTTGATGGGATATAGATTTCAACTCCACTGGGAGGGTGTGAGCCTTTCCTTGGATGGAGTGACATCACTTTTCAGACTGATCCAGAAGGGAGGAATGTGGTAGAGCGCGCCTCTGATCCGCCTCTATAGGGAGTATAAAGGGAGTTTCCAGTGAGCATCAGAATCACTCTCAAAGCACTTGCAGGAAAATGCCTGGACCTGACCAAAGTAACCCTACATTAAAGGCAAATTAGATAGTGTGAGGTCAAACTGTGAGGTGTGGGGTCATATTCTGTAGAGGAGAGCAATGAGCATAATAAGTTTGGCAGTCATTACGAAAATGATTTTTCAATTTCTGCTAAATTGCCAGTCATAATTACATAGCAACACATGTTTAACTCTAACGGGCATGTTTTATTAAGAAGACTGACTCGACTTTAAACAAAAGCGAACTCCTTTGACTGACTGTCTACAGATTGTGAATTCCTTAAATTGCTGAGTGCATATGCAGTCGCCAAACACAACAACCTGCTTAAAATACACAGCAAGTGCAGAACTGACACACTCATGAAAGTCCAACACTGTCAAAGATAGCATGCTGTGTCGAAAGCTGCAAAAAAAAACAAAAAAAAACATTTCCCATGAGTCTCTCGGCTATACCAGATATTCTTGCATGGTCAAGGTAGCCCTCGAAACGTGACACCCGTCTCACTTGAGAAACAACTGGTACCAGCACTAATTGAAATTTTGCATGCAAAGTGACAATAGCCGGGCCCTGGGCAGCATGGATTAGACACTGAATGGAGGCGGATTCTTTGTGAACGCCACTGTGGAGGCTGGCGTGCAGACGAGCTCCCTGCATCTGCTCATTCAGCGGACTGAGAAAACACAGGATTGGGAGCAGCCGCTTGCTTTACCTTCTATCTAATCCTGTTTCTGAACCTCTATCACCACCTCTCTACCCCACGCTCTGCCTTTTGTTACTCTCCCGAAAAACTGTAATGCTATGTGTCGGCTTACGCTGCAGTGGCCCACACTCAGCGTATAGCTAGAAATGGACGGGGCGCATTTACATTTGAAAGCAGATTATTCAAACTTGGCAGGCATTTCAAAGTGGAAGTGTGGATATGAGGGCGAAAATAGTTAACAAACAATAGCTTTAATTATCCCTCTCTCTGTTGTTTAGAGTGTTATGGAAATAGACTGTGAAAACAAACTTTGCCCAAAATGCTGAGCAAAAAAAAAAGAGCAGTATTTGTGTAACTTCAGAATCAAATGAAATTCAAATGAAATATTTTGATAGCTTTACAATGATAAACCGACCAATCAATTACGAAAAGCAGAAACCAAAAGAAACGGAAAATATTCATATAAACAAGTCATGAAATAAGTATTGTGATACTAGATTATCGCCAAGGCCATTATTAAAACCAGCTGTGCAATCTATTTTTACTCCAACAAAACGAGGTTGTAGATATTATGCGCAAACTTACTAAACACAAATGTCTAAACATTTTCATCATGTTGGAGAGCATGTTAATATATAATCATCATTCAGATATTTGTGTACAGTATGGGAACAGACGCAGCTGCATACGGGACGTCTTCAGACGAGAGAGAAGTCACATTGTATCGTGACATTATGACAGCAAAATGGAATGCATGCTGGGAATATTGAAATAGCGAGGAATCTTTTGTACGACTGGTGTCCTACTTACAATAGATGCCAACTGTGACGTCGTAAACAAAATGCAGCTCAGCCCCAACCCTATAGATAACCTGATTAATAACATTTTAAAATCATGACATTCTTTAATTCATTTCATTGTGATCAGATCACATATTAAAATGATTTTTTTCTTTATGTATTCGTAAAAAAATCTTACACATAACATTTTGTCATTACACAGAAACTACCCGGAGGCAAAGCAGAACAGAAAAAAGGAAAAAATAAAGCAAAATCGGACACCTTTGAGACAATTAGAGAAATGAGAGACAATTAGAGAAACTGAAGAGCCACAGATAAGTGAAATACTAAATTACACTGTAACTTCAAACCTCTGCATAAAGCAAAAAAAAAAATCCACTGAGGAAAACTTCAAAGTCCTTTAGACTGGCAGCATCATTTGATGTAAAAACGCAATGAAGGACTGATCCATATTTTATTGTCACCTATTGGGAAAAATCTATTAAATTCGCAAATGCAAATCCACCTCGGGCTTAAAAAAGCACTTTTTCTTAAACTAAAGGAGTCTCAGACTCAAGAGAAATAAAATCTTATGTCTTGAGTGTCACTACGTTGGCAACCTGTTTTAATTATATCGATGATATTTCACACAGACAGGAACACATAAATTAAACACAAGAGAACTTGCAGCAAAATGTGTATGAGTTACCACAACAGAAACAGAAATTAAACATCTAAAGTACATGAGGATTTACACACTTAGCAAGGAGAATATATAATGTTGCATAAGGCTTTAAAAAACCCATCTCCACTACTGCCTACCATCACTTTGTTTTTAAGGTCGAGGCAGCGTTGACATCTTTTTCAACTCTCTAATTTTTCACGTGTAAGCGTAATGCTTTAACACCATTGGCTGAAAAACTAGGTGACAGTCAGAGGAAGACCGTGTATCGACCAATCACTCCTGAGTTCATGATTAAAGGACAAAAAAGGAAAAATAAAATATCTTGTTTCGAGGGGGAAAAACATTACATTACATTTCGTTTATACACAGACACACACACACACTGTACACATACCCATACTGTAGTTAATTCTGATGAGTGTGAAATATATATTTGCCAAAATCCACTTAATAGTTGAACAACGTAGAAAATCATAATTTATATTTTCTGTAGAATAGAGACAGTGATAAAAGCAATGTAAACTATACAATAAAAAAAGGTTAAACAGAATTCAGGACCATAAATGCTCAATCAGAAAAATTATTTTAATTATTGTAATCCTTTTCTTAAAGGCCCTGGATTTTTTAATTAAAATTACAGTATATGTTACTCATTATCAAAGGCCTGCCACATTTCCATTTAAATTAAATTTGATAGTGAAAATATTTCAACATTTTAAGCATGAAAAAAGTGAAATGAATTTTCATAACTATCCGAAATTGAAAGTCAGTACCACATAAAATGTAAAAAAAATTGTTTATGTAGGCATGGTTTATACTGCTGCTTGATTTTTATTATTTTATTAATGTATTATTATTATAGCAATAGAAAAAAAAATCCTGCTGAAAGAGCTCTTATTTAATTCAAATACAGCTGTGCCCAAATACGTAAGTTTGTTCATTGTATTACGATTTGTTTTAATAATTTCAACTACACTGTTGATAACCTTACTGTATGCCGAGCGTGCTAAATGTCTGATAAATCCAAAAATATTAATAACATGACCTCCTTTTAAAATCTCCAGCCTAAATGTACAAAATTGTGTGTGCCTACATTCACCCATTACATGACAATAAACTCAAGTATCATTAAACTTGAAAACTACAGCCACAAGAGGTTCCTGTAATACCAGCAATGCCTACTTAAAATTCACTGAGCATAATTCACTGGACACAGACACTTCATACTGCGGGGGACCAAAAGTGTGGTCAGTAAGTGAGAATAATGGACAGTATTTGGTTGTTTTGTAATTGTATGCTCACTGGAAACCTGTTTCATTGTCCAACATGCTGAGTCCAGCATCACCATTTCAGCTGCGCAGGAGCTTAAAACAACACGTGAATGTGTTCAAGAAATATTAATAGAGAAAAATAAGATCTGGGTTTAATATTTCACCTCTGAGATGATTGTACAAATAAGAGGAGCGGATCTATCCGCGCGTGGGGTCCATTTTAAAGCACATTTAAATTATAAATATATTATTTACCCGATTCATAGTCATTCATCTCATGCTCGCCAAATAAATGCGTTTATGAGCCACCTGATGGTTTTACTATATAGTTTCCTATATAGGAAAAATGCAATCGTTAAAAAATGTCAGTTAATTGGCGAACAACGGTTTCGTATCTTATTTCTTGTGTGGCATTGAAAACTAACGCGCCGTGACCGTAAACTCTCCGCTTGTAGACAAGATGCTGGACTCGCAAAACACGGGGAGAAGCGTCTTACCTTCAACAGCCAGGACCGAGGGTAGTGTGCATAAAATCCATAGGATATCCATCATTGGTTTCTTAGAGGAGAAATTATATAAAGTCCAGACATTCAAATAAAATGAACCCTGAAAGCCATTGATATTAAACGCTGGCGCAGACCGGCAGACTTTCACCTTCCGTTGAATGAATACGATGCCATAAACACAACCAAAATCCTAAGCGAGTATGGACGAGACCAAATGGGTCAGACGAGGGGGGTTGGTGGTTAGGTGCTCCGAGTGAGATCGGCTGGAGGATGAATGTGCGTAAACACCTCGCTTAATACGTAAGAAAAAGCGGGGTTAAATAGTATTTCAAACTAATAAATCCACCCGTGTCGATTCCTGTGGGACAGACTATACAAGCGTCACGCCGGCACACCCGAAAGCGCAATATTGTTCTGTCCCACCTGTCAATCAATGCAGAAGCGTAACTATTCAGCCTTATCAGCGGATGCTCGGGAGAACATTTGTGACAATTGGGAATACATGGAGGCACATACGCTTAGATTATTTAAAAAGAAAATTAGGATTGTTGTAATTGTTGCAATGGTATCGGAGCAGTTTGTCGCCTTCGTTTTTTTTTTTCTTTATTTTCTTCATTCTTCATTAAAAACAAACTAAAAGGTAAGATGGCTTTTAAGATCAATGTGAAACGATGGGTATAAATAAATAGCATATAGTCAAATAAGTAAACATGCTTATTGCGTAGTTGTATAATTACTTTAATGTTGCTAAAAAATATATGTAAAACAGCAAATAAATAAAATACGTTTAAATAAGTAAAAAAAAAATAGAAGCATTTCTCAAAGTACAAACAAAATTGCCTGGCATTTAAAAATGACTTTTAAGAGACACAGATGTTTTATATGTACACACTGAAGCTCAATCAATGAGAGCAGAATGAGATACAATGTGTCTGGCAGCTGTGACCAACTCACTAGGCCTCATTTGAAATTTTAACAATGTGTGTGTCCAACAATATTTCAATGCGCTTGTGTATGCTTAGAACAAATAAAGTGCTGTGTAAAAAGGTCAGTCCGAATAAGATGATAAAAGTACAACAGGAAGGAAAAATGTTTTTTTTATTATTTAAAATACTAGTCATATGTGTGTTTGTGTGTTTTGCAAGCTAGTTTGTGGAAGTACAATATAATAAAGCAAATGAGATTGTCTCTTATATAACAAACAGATTTTTGGACAATGTAACAGCTTCAAAAAAGACACTTGAGCATGAATTTAAATTGTCACCACACTTTCTTTTCAGCACCCGGGTGATAAAAATAAATGAATAGGTTATGAACCTTGAAACATTAGAGGAATCGTGTTATTTTCTAATCACTTATTCCGGTGAAAACAGTGTCCTGGCAAGAGATGCAGCTTATATTAATAATGGTGTATAAGTTAGACACCTGTTCATACTTTTATACTCACTACCTTACTTGTAAAATAAACTAATTTGCAATTTAATGACATAAAATAAAGAAGCAGACATTGGAAAGAAAGAAAGAAAGAAAGTCCTGTCCTCTTTGGTACAAAAACCTTTTTTATTCTTCGCTGCAGCTCAGTTGACTCTTGAAAATTTCTCAAAAGTCTGGACATAGAGTTACCAGGTCCCATTGTTGTACTACACATGTGTGCTGTATCTCCAAATCAGAATGCCTGTAGTGTGTGTATGTGTTTGTGTGTGTAAAGATCATTTCAAATAGGTAGCCATTATATAATGCAGCTTGTATTGATTAAATGCTATTGGCCAGCGCTGGTGATGTTGGTCAAAATGAAAAAAAAAACCAAATAAGAATAAAGTTATCATTTATAAACTGTACTAGATTGCATTACATTATTACTATTCAATTTTTCTTAACTGTTCTATTTCCCACAAGTATTATTTTACAGATGAATAATAAAAATAATGTATGGGTTAGAAGACAACAGAAAAATCCATTGCTCACTGGTGTTTCAGTAAATCAATAAAAGAAAAAAAAACAGTTTGCATAAATTGCAAGGGTTTTTTTTACGATTGTTGCCTGAAAACAACCTTTACTAATCACCTCCACTCACTACTAAGCAACTGGTACATTAAGAAATGATTGGTTTTTAAAAATGTGTTAAAAAACAGGACAAAAAATACAGTTGAAATTATGAGCCAAGCCACAAACGAAATTTTGAAATATTCCTTAAAGCAATATACAGTACAACTGCTTTCCTGTCTCAACAGCTGCTAGTGTAATCCAAATAATGTTAAGCATAATAACCAAAAACTGAGGCACTGGACCACGGCGAAGGTAGACACAGGCAGAAGGTAAAGCCCACGAGCTGATTTTCTGCACAGATGGAATGAAATGAGTTGTTATAAGCGACAGTAGCAGGGTATGGGGCACGGATCTCAGATTAATGGCTTTTACCATTACCTGCGAGGTCACAGAATTTGACCAAGTAAATCACGGCCGTCTTACATGATCACAATATATCAGAACGCAGATATAGACCTATAAGGTGTCTGTCTAAATAACCTGAGACTTGCGGGCAATGGCAGGATTAAGTTATTCTATTCCCTGTTATTGAATTTGGAATCTGCGTTTTGTTAGTCTATGCTCTCATGGAACAAAGCTGTTATTGTAATATAAAGAACTGGCTGTATTTTACTTGAAAATACCAGTCAGTCTGAGCAGAAATATCAAAGGATATAAAACTAGACTAACCATGGGAGACTGGACTTTAATACTTTGACTTATGTCTGCTGGAATATCAAGTAAGAAATGTTTTAAATTATTTTTATCATTTCCCGTATGGAAAAGAATGTGTATTGTGAATTGATACCATTCTCTAATATCACAGCACATCAAAGAGAAAACTACTGTGTGTGTGAACCGTTTCTGGAGGAGTCATTTAGCATGCTGAACCAAACCTTCACATTAAAACATTAAAATTGCTTTAGAATACAAATTGATTTTATATTAAAATTAATAATACTAATAATAAAAGAAATAGTCTGATTTATTCACATAATTGAATAATTGTCTCATGAATAAACATGTTTAACTGCATGATGTTAATAGCACCAAAGAGGTTCTTGTGTGGGCTCTGCAAATGTTTATGCGAGACCATATATATTTATATGTAAATACATAATTCCATTCATAAAAACACAATTTAGCATGATAGCACTATCCAAATTTAAGCTTAAATTTAGAAACTCATTCAATGAGTATATCACTTGCATTTAACTGTCTCAAAAATGTAAATTGTGAAACATAATACAGAAGCACAATATATATATAGCAATATACAGGTCTAATTCAAATGAATTTAAAGCAAAGCTTATCGAGGTTTTCAAGCCAAATTCAGAGTTTTGGTGCATGTTTTGACTAAATACAAATTAACGAAATGAAAACAAAATGCTAAATGTTGTACCCAAAAAGTTCAACACATCACGCAAATAAAGGGTATCTGATAAAACGTGATGTGTGGAGCTTTGACTCCACTGAAAAAATAAAGAAGCAAATAGCTTCAACAGTGCCACCTAGGGGTGGGGAGAGAGGTGGTCTGTCTGCATTTCTAGGTTTTAATTAGATTTAGTCGTTTTCTTTCAAATATATTTACCTTTATTAATTAATTCGGCTTTTTAGATAATAGTAAATAACATACTTATTCGATTTGGACTTGAAAAGAAATGCCACAAGAATTATCTGAAGCATAACGCCTCAAAAATCACCAATTATTTACATCCGTAGCATATCCCACATTTTAAGATGAAAAAAATCAACAATCTCCTTGTATACTTCCAAAAGCCGTTAAACAACCTTTTAGGCTATGTTCAAGCCACCCTTATCTGTATTTAATTATTGGCATGGCTGTCTGCAGGACTTAATGAAGGTAGGCTTTAAAGTGCTGTGCTATCTGTTAATTATGTGTGCTTGATCTCTGACCTTTGTGTCAGATCCTGGCTGTTCTATAATCTGAGAAGGCTCTTCAGATGTGGATTAACCCTCGAGGGACACTGCCTCACAGGTCAGAGAGAAAAGATAAGGCTTTTATACCGGCACTTCACATTCAAGGCTTAAAATTAAACTTGGGCTCGATTCGAGGTGTATTCCACTTGGGGTTTCTTTTGCGGTTACATCTTTCCCCCCCCCTATTTTAAGGTGACAAATGAGCCTTCCAGCGATAAGGGTTGAATATAATGTGCGAATTTGAAAGTTAATGAATTCTGTTCTTTACAGTGAGCGCAATAATCAAACCCATTGATATACAACGCCAGCTCTCTGTACTTCCCCTGTGGTCAGGTTTAGTTACTGCTTATCCTATTCACTTAAGTCATCCTATTAGTGTGTCAGTGACTCGCTGCCAAAATGTGAATTTAACCTCAATTAGGCTGTGCAGATTTAATCACGAAGCCAAAAGTCCTGTCCCTTTTTAATTAACTTATCGAGGATTATTACCACGCGAAGGGCAACTTATGTGATTTAGTTCCTTTAAAGGGTGAAGGAAAAATATAGTAAAGCTATTTGTGTGAGATCAGTGCTAAATTGGAGGAGAGTCATTCTTCTAAAGTAGTTTTAGCCATTTATCATACCGCATTACCCCACTTTTGGGTTGTTTCATCGCAAGAATGCTTTGTAGAAGCGCTCAGTCAGTGTGTCACCGTGTAGCATTGCATCTTTATCCGTTTATGAGGAAGAAAGGCCTGTGCTAAACAGTCTCGGAGACCCGAACCCTCACAAATCAGCCACTGCAATTTAAGACATGGGTTTTATCACCAAAATAAATCCACGTTTGTTACGGAAAAACATAGCCTCTGCATATATGACTCAAATGACGGTCATAGAAAGGCAAAAGGCATGTTTCAACGTTTGTCGTCAATCACAGACCTTATTCTAATTGATACAGCTTTCTTCATATAAAGCAATGATTGCTCTAGCAGCTACGCTGAAGCACTTTGGAGGGGCGGTTGGGGTGACTTTGGAGCCAGACCTCCTGTAATGCTCCTCAGGTGGACGTATGCAGCCCTAAAGAAGAGTGGCTTTCATTAGAGACATGAAACACAAGCTCCCTGTCTACAGCTTTGTTCACTTTCCAAATGCAGATTTGCCAGAATTCCCTTGCAAAGCTCCTGTGCGTCCCGTCAGATATCTTGTAGCTGAAAAATATAATCCCGAGAAGGGGATTTTCTCGTGTGCACCTGTGTGCGCATGTCACATGCCATATGTAACTCCAGACAAAACATGTGTGTTTGTTTCTGTGAAAAGCCAAAGCATATGTTGATTCTGTGGAGGATGCTTCAAGCTCCCTATATTTTCATTCAAAACAGCTTGTTTTGTTAAAAGCCGAGAAAGATTGGAAAAATGACATTGATAATTCCCACTAACCCTCGTTCACTCACCATCTGACAAAAGGATTCAGTTTATAATATCGGTCTTTAAGGTTACAGAATTTAAAATCTTAGGGTAAATTGTACTTTAAATGGACTTGTAGAAAATAGAAGAGCTGTTATGGAAAAAGTGGGTACATCTAATCTAATTTGGATACCGTTTAAGCAAATAAAAATTTTGATTTATATTTTCTTTTAAATAAAGGGGAAATTAAATAAAGAAAAAAGTAATAAATAAATAAATTATTATTACTATTATTACTATTATCATTACAGCCATTATGCATCATTACCTACCTACAGTAAATAAAGTAAAAAAAAAAAAAGATTATTATTACTAACATGGATAAATAACTGTATTTTGTTTTTACTTCAAGCTAGAGAGCTAAATAAATCAAGTTTTATAAAAAGAAAGATAAAGAAAAAAAAGACGTTATTAAACAACTGCCGTGCTTTTACTGCTAAATAATACATAGAAATAATTAAATCTGAAATTTACGACAATTTCCCCCTGTGTACAATTCTGTCCACACACCTAAAACACCGGATGGAACTGGTAAACAGGATTCAGGGGTTAATAGGATTTGCCACTCTAATGGTGGACGTTTTAAGTGTATTGGCATGTAGTATTCCACCATACACAACATCATTTACCATTCCTGGCATAATCTCCAAGACTCTGTCCACTCCCCAAAGTCAAAATCCTCTGTTCACTGCATGTACGGCAGCTCAGTCAACTAAACGATTCAATTCAGTCAAATCATTCACTTCCAGTACATTTCATAGACATACCATAACCAACACTAACCACCCATGATGTGGAACCCTTAACATCTACCTAAAGTGTTTAATAAAACATTTAGCAGACACACATTCTGGCCGATCAGTACTTGCTAATGAATTATAATCATTAACTCCAGAGCTGAACACTTTCCAGATTCTTACTCTAAGTTACTTTCTGCAAATTCGGTAACTATTCATTCTGTGTTGTTCTTCTTCAGGAGATTATTACCCTGCTACATCTGGAAGATAATTTTCCGATTTACCATCAGGCCTGTGGAACACTCATTTTTAATCACTGTTTTGTGGTCTGAGGGCGGTTGGGAGCACCCATTTCTTACCGGGCTCCTCTGTACCACATTGACTGTAAAGAAACACAGCGTTGTGCTAGGGAGCTCTCAGCAGATGTTTTATTAATGGATGGGGATGACAGTGTTATGGCCAAGGCAGAGATTGGCCCCTTTAAAACCTCAGCAATTGCTTTTTCAGAATAATTTCAAGGTGTTTAGATGGTGCCTAGACATGAATTACTCTCCAGATTTTCTTCTGTTCAGGATGCAGTCCCCCTTCACCCCAGCTAGCATGCTTATTTATAATAGTTTTAAGATTGAAGTTAGTTTTATTCATTTTAGAACTTAAATGGTCTAATTAGTTCTCTCAAAATTCGTAACATTTTATTTGTATATAAATAATTGAAAACATACATGATTCTTCTGGGTAAAGGAACCATTTTAAATTAACAGAACTATAATCTAGTTTATCACTGAATAAATTCGTTACATGATTTCTAAAAAAAAAAGAAAATCGTGTAATTTTAATTAATTTTTGGGGAATATGGGTGACTTTAACTTGAATGTTTATAATAAATCAACAATAATGATCTTTTTGTCTAAATTTGGCAATTACTAATAAACATTCATTAC
>JAUMHI010000052.1:9640738-9667811 GCA_032359435.1 Enteromius unitaeniatus
TGTGTGTGACGTGAGCTCGCTGCCGGAGAGAAGAGAGAGAGAAACTGCAGCTGATATCATTTAATCGATCCTGCAGGACATGGAATTGAACTGTTTTTAGAATTAGATTTTTTTTACAAGACTATTAACAAACCCAAAAGATTCTGAGCTTTGAAAAAAAAACATCCGGGGCTGAAGCCCCAGTCGATCAGCAGGTGTCGCCATATGCCTTAACAATTGTCCGGGAAAGGTTGTTACTTTTCAGGACGATGTTCATAGACACAGCCTTTCTGCTGTGGTTAACTGTGAAGGTGTTTTGTTATTTGAACTAATGTTCATGGGTATAAAAACAGTGGTCAAAACAAGATTTTATTACATAGCGTTGTTGATGTTGTCACTCAGTATAAGTTGAAGTTTCACTCAAACTTGGTACTTTTTGGAGGGGATGGCACCTGATGAGTGGTTAGACAGATCCCCCTCTAGCTATACTAACCATCATTTTAATAAGGTTATTCAGGAGTTTTCTAATCTAAACTCGCTCATAGATATTTGGAGGATCAAGAATCCTAACACTAGGCAGTATTCTTGGGTCAAACCTAATGGATCATCCAAGTCACGGATAGAGCTTCAATTTCAGCTGCCCCACTGACAGATCATTGCCTGATTACACTTACACTGACTCCAGCAATCAGTCATACAGTTAGGAAAGACTACTGGAAGTTTAACGCAGAACTCTTAAAGGATGAAGAGTACTGTAAACAAATAAGACATTTGGGGAGTGAAATCGGAAATTATTGTTCTTTGACCTCTTTTGGGACCAAGTGGGAATATTTGAAATTTAAAACACTGGAGATTTCAATTCGGTTTGGTAGTCAGAAAGGCAGAGAACTTAAACAAAAGGAAGTGAGTTTAATTCAAGTAATTAATGATTGCTGTAATTCGCAAGAAAGGGTTCAAGAAGATGGAAAGTTACTCTATCTGCAAGCTAAATTAGACAGTTTGTATAGGACAAGGTGCCTTTGTAAGATCTCGTGCAAAGTGGATGGAAGAAGGAGAGAAGAATACAGCTTTTTTTTTGTCAGTTAGAAAAGAGGAGACGGGGGGAAAAAATACAATTCATGACTTAGTTATTAATGATACAGTAATCACAGATCCAAAATTAATATTGGAGGAAATATACTAATTTTCTAGCAAAATTTACTCTTCATCATACTCTGAAAATAATAGTAAGGAATTTCTTCAAAACATTAAAGAGTTTATTCCACAGATTGATGACGAATTTAAAGAAACATGTGTTGGAGTCCTAAGCTTAGAGGAACTTGACTCTGTTATCCAAAAAATGCCTTGTGGTAAATCTCCTGGTCAGGACGGTTTGACTTCTAATTTCTATAAATGTTTCTGGGAGGATATTAAAGACTTACTATTTAATGCCTTAAAGGAATGTTTTGATTCTAATACTCTGTTTACAACTATAAAACAAGGCTTAATTGTTCTCATTCCAAAGACAAATAAGGACAAAAGATTGAATGAGAATTTGAAACCAATTACCTTACTTAATGTCGATTACAAAATTCTTTCATCTGTTATTGCTAATTAAAATGTAAACTGAGCCAAGTTATTAATGAAACTCAATCTGGTTTTATTAAAGGAAGGTCAATACACAACAATATTACGCTTGTCTTAGACTTAATTGATTATGGACACCTAATTAAAGATGAAGATGATTTATTTTATTTCTTGACTTCTATAAGGCGTTCGACACCGTAGAACATAAATTCATTTTGCAATCGTTTAAGTTTTTTGGTTTTGGTCCCAAATTTATTAAACTAATAGAAATGTTATACAAAGACATAAATAGTTCAGTCTTATTGCCTTCTGGGACTTCTAAGAGGTTCAACATTAACAAGTCTGTATTTATTTATTTTAATAGATAAATTGTTGGCAATCTATTTCAAGAATAGTAAAGAAATTAGGCCTTTGAATATTTTAGGAAGTAAGCTTTTGATAAGTCAACTAGCGGATGATACCACCCTGCAACTGCAGCACCTGACCTCTGCGACTGCTCTCGTTTTGCTCTCTTGTACTTTGATGGCACATGTGATCGAAAGGCGGCTGTAGCACCGATCAAAGTCGGACAAATGATCTTACCAGAATGCATTGTTTTGTAAGGAGGCAGCCGATTTCTTGCGGCGCCGCATGAAGTCGAACGCACCTTTTAAAACTGCACCTTTTAAAAAAAAATATATATAAATATATATATACTGACTGTCATAAAACTCTAAAAGCTTTTCATATCCGTTTAAAAGTTTAGAACCCTACCTACATAATAAACACTGCAACATAACTTTTTTTGTTAAATCTCTGTTTAATGCAAGTCCAGTTCAAAGCCTGTATACGTTAAGAACATTGTGTAGGCCATATTAATGTTTTAGAGTTTATTTCATCTGCAATATGCATAAATATGCAATATGCAGTCATACAGTTAGGAAAGACTACTGGAAGTTTAACGCAGAACTCTTAAAGGATGAAGAGTACTGTAAACAAATAAGACATTTGGGGAGTGAAACTGGAAATGATTGTTCTTTGACCTCTTTTGGGACCAAGTGGGAATATTTGAAATTTAAAACACAGGAGATTTCAATTCGGTTTAATCACTAAACTGCAGGGATAATCACTAAACTGCTCCTGGATCATTGGGAGAATTAACAGCACAACTGTAACACAACACTTTGTGAAAATTTATGTCACTGCCAGTCCACAAATGAATAAGTAAAGAAATACCTTCTGGCAAAGACTTTTGATGCCTGTTGCAGAAACAGTCTGTCAATTCAATGACTTTAGCAGGTATAGCAGTAAACAGTATGCTAGCCATGTAAAAAAAACAGAGCAGACTCAGAGAAAATTCAAGTCAGTTTCGGAGCTCATTTCACAAGTCATGCCATTTTAAAGCAGCCTTGCAGAAAATTAATGTCTCAAGGCTTAAAGCTCCTAGTGTGCAAGCCAATGGCAGCTGTGACAAAGGAAAAAAACGTCTTGAGGAGAAAAAGGAGCTCAGTTAAAATCAGATAGTCATTGATACCAGTATATTATATACATTTTTTGGATGTCACTTCAGAAAACCTGATTCTTCTGCCTGACTGCATCGTGTGTTTAGTCCTGGACACATTTATATGATTCACACATCAGTACGTTTCAAAGCACATCCAAGCTATACTTCAATTTATACCTTTATATTCCACAGGAGGGAGATTTGAATATTGCATTGTTGTTCTCAAGGAGCTTTTATTCATTTCCTTTTCTTTTTGCCTCATTGCTACTGTAAATCTGACAGCCCCCAGTTACCTCTAGAATTTCAGTCATTAACAATTATGTTCTTTTACTTTATGCTGCAGTATAAAGGCTTTCTTTAATCCTGTGAGCTTTCTCTATTCTCTTCTCACGCTAACATTTTAATTGCATTTCCCAGTTATATGCAAAAGTGGAAACTTCCTTATGTTCTTTGACACAGGTATGCAAAAATAGTAACTTGAGCCGCAATAACCAGACATGAATGTGTCCATCTTCTATTTCTGTTGATTGCAAATGGCTGTAGCCTGCAGATGATATTTTCACACATCCTAGATTCTGTCTTTATCGATTATTTGGAACAAAGAGCTCAGCCGACCATTGTTGTGTAATTGTGTTCAAGGACTGATGGCCATTATCACATGGCACAAACATGCAGCATTCATTATATGATCTGTTTTCATCTCTATTCACCTGTAAAATGAGCCAGCAGATGAAAATAAACCCCAGAGCAGACAGCAGGCAGTCAAATCATTCAACAGGACTCTCCATTTTTTTTTTTTTAGCAGTGCGTGCCTGGCAAGACGATTAAGTCAATGAGGACAATCATGGGAATGCGTAAAACCATCTGTGTGACTTGGGGATGAAAATCATGATCGAACTGAACAGTTATGACATGTGGGATAAAGGAGAGCTAGCTTTGTGACGCCCCGTGGATAAAGCACATATTGATGATGCATCAATTTGTAATACCACAATTTGGAAATTAATTTTCTGTTCTTCATACCACATCGCCTTCAAATCATGCTATGAAGTCTGTTCATAACAGCAGGTTAAAGTGATTGTCTCTTGGAAATCCTTAGGTAACCTTGAATGTCTTGTTGAAGCTATCATGATGGATCAGGTGTGTGGAAAGAGGGACTTTAAAAGCTCTTGTGATATATAAATTGAAAATTTCTATGTCTCTTGTGCTTAGTATTTTCTGTTTACAGAAACAAGAAAGCATTCATTTCATTTAATGCACACAAAATAAAAATATTGTGTGTATGTGCTGTTTGTGATATAAATCTAAGGTTTCATACTTCTAGATGCAGAGAGCTTATTGTACTTATTGCAAAAAAAAAATTATATAAAATAAGTATTCATTTTGAAAACAAGTATTTTCATTTTGCTTTCCTTATATAATCTTTTGTGTTCTGCAGATAAAAGAAAGTCCTACAGGTTTGCAACAATATAATGGTGAGTAATTCATGACAGAATTGTCATTTTTGGGTGAGCTGTTCTTGGGTATAATATTACCCACTAAACATTGGACGTCGGATAGACGTGCAGATCATGTATATTGGGTCCGTCGGTCCATGACCAATTCCAGACATCTATTCGATGTCCAAACTAGGTCCACTATTTGGACGTCCAACCATGACCCAACTTGGACGTCATTTTGACGTTCAACATTTTACCTAATCTGGTTTATTTTTTTTGGACGTCTATGGCAGTTGTGATACACATTGGATGTCGTATAGACGTGTAGATCATGTCTATATTGGGTCCGTCGGTCCGACCAATTCTGGACATCTATTCGACATCCAAACTAGGTCCACAATTTAGACGTCTATCCATGACCCAACTTGGGCATCATTTTGACGTTCAACATTTGACTAATCTGGGTTTTTTTGGATGTCTATACATAATACATAATAATTACATAATAGAGCCTACCAACATGATTATACATTTGAATACAGATTATTTATAAACAAACAAGATTTATTTTCTGTATGAGTATTAATTAGTTTTTTCTTGTTTTGTTTTTTTTGTTTTTTTTTAACATTTTCCTGTTTTCCTTTAACAGTTTTTATTTTATTTAACAGTTTTTATCTTTTGGACTATAAATAACCCTTACATGGAGGTCCCACTCAACATTAGATGTGTGGTAGACATCGAAAAAAGACTTTGCCTGGTGTTACAAAATAACCCCTTCAATGGACGGAAATTGGACGTCCAAAAATGAAATGGAAAAGATGTCACTACTACGTCACATTGCGCAGTAAATACATGTGCATAGACTTTCTTCATAAATATACCTTGTTATTCAACAACTCTCTTATGAAGTACTGTATATTTAATGAAAAACCAAGTCAAGTGAATGAACTATACCCAAATAAAACCTTTAATATGCCTCGCAATGCATTTAATTCCCTTTTAATTGTGGCCTAAGTGTCCAAAAATAAGCAGCATTGCATGTCAGGCCATATAGTAATATTGTCTGCAGTCAAGCACTACAGCTCAATCATTGCACTGCCTGTTCTCCACTGTTGGCAGATGTTGCAGATGGCAGATAATCCAGAATCTTGGGTCTGATGCAAGCTGGATTTATCCATGGCCATGATACCAACATCTGTCGTGACTTCACAGTAAGCTATAGCTGAACACGAGAGAGTGCTGAGTGTGAATACTCCTTCGTCATCAAATAAAAGTGTTTCTAAACCTCAAAAGGGTAAGTTCATATTTAAATAGTTATGTTTATTGCAGTTAGCTAAAAGCAGTTACAACAGATCTATAAACGATAATGCTAATGCAGTGTACATAAATGCTATATTTAATAGCAGTTCCTTTTCAAAGAAAAGTATGGTGGCAATTTATGTTGATGTTGAGTGTTGCTGAAATTCTTTATTTTATGCATTTTTATTTCATAAATTTTTATTATTAAAATTTCTTTATAAAATAAGGACATATGTTTGTTTTAGGTGTATTTTATATTGAATGTTCTAACTCTTCTAAGCAATTTTTGCATATGTTTTGAGAAGGATTTTTTTAGTTTTTAATGGTAAGTAAAAGGACCAAACGTCACACTGATAGAAAAATGGACCAGCATTATTACAGCCTGTAGGAAACAGCAAATCACATAATCTCTAATACCCAGGGCTCATGTAGAATGCTTACAAACTGGTTGAATTTTTCATAAAAATAATGCACTTGTTATTGAAAAATGTCATTTGTGCATTTACTATTTTGCTTCATAATTTTCATCTTTTCTGTAAAGCTTTTTAGACATTTGATGTTAAATAAATTGATTTGGCTTATAAAAAATATTACATAGTTTATGTATGCGAATCCCAGAATTGTCAAAATTCTGATTGTGGGCCATGAGGGAGTTTGTCTGGACTGAGAAGCTTGCAGATGCCCTCTTATATGAGCCACTGCTGTATACAGTATATTAAACTAGTCGCTCTGTGAATGAGTTTATACAATATTGTGTGTCAGCCTGCAGGGACAGCATTAAAATGATGTGAAGAGTCAAGTTTGTATTCATATATCACATGCACAGACTTCCTGGTGCTCAAATGATCAGTCACACTGAGGTTTTTATCATCTGCTGCTGTATGGAAAGAGAGAACCGTAAACGCAAATCACATCATTACCAAAATTCTACTATTGCATACAAATGTATCATTTGACCTGACCTATAGCAAGGAAGAGAATAGTAGTTTTTTATGTTCAAATGATGGAATAAAAGCTTACTGAATATCAGATTTTATAAATTGTAAGTGAAAAAAGACACTATTCCATCATAAATGCTTGAAATCATAGTAGTATGCAACTTTGCTGTCTCTAGGGTTATTGTAACTTCACCATAAAGATAAATAAATGTTAACTGGAAATATAAATGAACCTAATGAATTATATTTCAGCTTTAACTATTCTTTCTATTTACAGTAGATTTTACTTGATGAAATAAAAAAAAAAACAATATAACTATTTCATTCAACATTAAAATAATTGTCACATGACCTAACTGTATATGTCACATGACCTCATCATTGCAAGTTTAATTCAGAAGGAGTCTTCCATGTTTAGTTTTGGAATTAACACTGATTATTTTCCTTTTTTTGGTTTCATGGTTTGACTACATCAAGAAAGAGGTTAAAGCACAGTTATTTTACTTATACCACACTAGAAAAGTCAAGGACACTGCATTGCGGGATATGATATATGCTGTACGCTCTGTTTTATACTTTTCTTTTTGTCATCAGGTCAACAGGTCATCTTATACAGAAAATATACACTTATTATATATTGTAACAATAGTATGCTAGTGTGTTATTTCAAAGATATAGTAAATAATATTCCTTTTAATACTTTCAAAAAATTGTACATTGGTGCAGTGTGAGACACAAATGCATTGCCGTTACCCAGTCTTACCGAAGGGCAGCATCCATTTGGAAGACACTTGTATTTATTAGCATGTCATCAAACACTCACAGTCATGTATGTTTTTATAATGATTCTAAATTTGGCCCTCTCCTGTTGTGACCATATTTTAGTATTAAAACCCTTAGTTGAGCTTTTTATCATATTGAATTCATCCTTATCATTGAATTAAAATTTCCCTCCATCAGTGACAAAGCACTTTGTGAGCATCACAGCAAGATAATTAGGACTCATAGGGACTAAAATAACATGAGTTCATTTAATATGCATTTAATAAATTGGAAAAGGTCGAATTTCAATTAAAAACGTACTGATGAAGCACATCCTGTGTTCCTTTGAAAAAACTGAACCTTTGCCGTTAAATGTTAAGTAATACTTCAGTGCATGTTTTGTAGCATGAATCAGCTTGTGAACAGCAGTGCTTCGCTGGAAAATATAGGCTACTTTTTTATTTTGCAAAACACCACTCTCTCAGGACAATGACTCATCTGCACAACAGATTTTGTCACATTTATATGAATGTGAGAAAAGACCAGGTCTTTGGTGGGCATGTTGAGCCCCCAGGATTTTGCGTGTCACACATTTTCTGAGTTTAATAGCTCACATTCACATATAACTCGCAGGCTGTGAAGGCTCATCAGATATGTACTATTGTTCCCAGATCTCAGTAGGCTGAGTAGATGTGCAGTTGCCCTAAAGGGGTTAAAGTCAGGTTTGACTGCCTGGGTTTAAAAGGTGTGAGTCACATACAGAGGAAAAGATTTACTGAATTTTTTTTCTTATGCTGAGTTAACAGAGGCGATTGCAGTAGAAGACCCAAAAGAGCAGAATTGATTCACAGGTGGCTGCTGCAGATAACTGAAAGAAAGGTGAAAGAATGACAAGGCTACGGCTGAAAAAAACACATAGACTGGAGTGAGGAGCAATTGTTTTATTTATAGTAAAGTGCTGAATGTAAATGCGTGTTACAACACAATTAACACAGTTAACAATTTAATTGTTATTTAGAAAAATGTTGTGATAACGCTTTATCTTAAAGCTTTTATGTATAATGCATTATAAACTTTTAATGCATGAATCAATGCGCCTTACAACACAGTCTAATGAATAATTGTAACCACAGTTAATACATTATAACACTAATATATATTTGCTTAGAATTATTCTCGCATAAGAAAACATTTATAATTACTTATGCTAGCAGCCTTCCAAAATAACGACATAAACATCACATAAGGTCTCTCTAAATTAGTGTGTTATAATAATGTTAATAATTTAATAAACACACACTTTGGTTACATTAAAAATAGTCACGTACTACGGTGGCCGAGAGAGCTCAGCGCACTGCAAATCTAAAAACACAGAACCAAAAATTAATAAATATTGTAATAAATTTATTGTTCATTGTTTGTTCATTTTAGTTAACTAATTTTAAGTTAAGGTCAAGGTACACAGGCAAATGATCAAAATCCAAAACAAACAGTCAGACAACAAGGTAAACAAAACACAGGAAAGTAACGCTTGGAAACGACGCCGAAGCAAATCATGACTTTGCACTGAAGTGTTTTTGAATGTGGTTTATATGCAGGAGGGAAGGGTGTGGTGATGAAGGACAGCTGTTGGTGTGTGATTGCAGATTCCAGACAGGTGTGAGTGACTGATGCATTATGGGAAATGGAGTCCATGTGCGTGTGAGTCCAGTGCTGTGTGAATGGTGCAAAGGTGTATGGGAATTTGAGTCCAGATGCCAGAGAGAGTTCGTTGTGAACTTGTGTTGGATGGGCTGCCCTCTGGCGGAGTTTGAGGGCACCTCAGCTGGTGACATTTAAAAGTTAGTTCAAGTTATTCTACGGAAGACATTGTATGGCTGAAATGTATATATATATAACACAAATGATTGTCAAATCATTGGCCTGTTCATAAAAAATACAAAAAGGGATCTCGCCCTTTGTTTCCATGTAATTTAAAAGAAGCAGTAAATTGTCTTGTATTTATTTACATATTTGGCAGAGAAAACATGGGACAGACGGGGAGCAAGGTGGTCCTTAGGGAGACATCTGTTGATGGAGTCCAGCCTCAGGTAATCTCCATGCACACTTCAGCTTCATATCCCAAATACAATGTACTCTGCAGAGAAATTGTGCATGGCCAAATATAAACACAAATCCTTATCTAAAAAGTAAACAGTGAAGACTGAACAATTAGATTATGGCTTCTCTTGTTGAGTCAAAAGCAATGTACTAATCCTTTGATGCACTGTTGTTTAGTTCATGACCATCTGTGCTTATCTGTGCTGCATGTGAGGCCCACAGTTTCACTTACGCTGTGCAGGTTGCACATGCACAATCTCTCACATTATTTTCTTAGAATATGCATTTTCATGCTTTACACTATTCCATGATAGTGCAAGAATTTTTATTTATTTAACTGAATTCAACAAATCACATCTTCTGCCATTATCTAGAGTACCTCTGCATGTTAAAGGCTTACCAAAATGCATATTCTGTCATTATTTACCTACCCTCTTGTTGTTCCAAACCCATAAAAAAAACTTGGTTTATCTTCGGAACACAAATTAAGATATTTTTGATGAAATTGGAGAGCCATCTGACCCCCCCATAGACAGCAGAACAACTGAAAACATAGGAAATAGATCAGTAAAACAGTCCATGTGACATCAGGGTATTTCTTGATTACTGTACATGATTCAGCTTTTGTGATTTCTTTAAAAATATTTTAATTTATCTTCTTGTGGGTTTAAAGCAACATTAGTTTAATGACAGAATTTCCTTTTTTTGGTGAACTATCCTTACTATAAAAATGTTAGTTTACTTTATTTTAGTTCGTGCACTTTGAAGAGGTTGTCAGTGGTAAATTCACAGTCCATTAATCTCACAGTTGGGTGTTTATAAGTGATGGTGGTTTCTTTCATCCTGCTGTCAAATCCTGCTGCTTCTGTTAATCCCAGTGTACCTCCAGGTCAGTTGGTCCAATCACAGCCTGCTATAAGAGTCACATGTCAGGGTCTTTTGGATGAGTGGAATGCAGTAATGTAGATTTAGCACCTGCAAATGGCCTGAAAAGATTTGTGTTAGCGACTAAAGATGCCAAAAGATGAATAGTGTTAAATGTACACAATATGTGACCCAAATTAAACAATGTATTCCCAAACAGTACATAAATCACTGTGTCCCATATGTAAACTTTCCTGTATTTCCCCTTGTCGACATTCAAGTGTAATTCTTTTGCAAGATGTAGTGAGCCATGTCTTGAGACACAAAAATTTTCATGATTCTCTCTGTGTGGAAAGTCTAGTTGTTTAGAGCGGGAAACAGCAGCCAAGTGAATCGATTTGCAGGGATTAAGATAAAGAACCGCCCTGGTCTGATGGGGTTTAGAGGGGTAAATCTTGGGATTATGATGTCAGGTCAGGTGCTGTGGTGGGAGAGGAAATTGAATTGCCAAAGGGAATCTGGCGGCCAGGATTATGCCACAGTCAGTGTGGCGATGGCCAAAGTCAGATCCGTGTCTACCCAGTGGTTCCTAGGGTGTGACTACCATGGAATTAGATTTTCTACTTTGGAAGAGAAGGAATTCCATACGGAATATGCAGTCTTTGGATTGGGACAGCTAGTTGAAACAGAGCCATATGTATGCACACTATTACAAATGAAGCTTTACATCTGGTGAGTGTCCTTATATTATGTGTTCTTGTTTTAAACAGATTTGTCAGCAGCTACATGCAGGTTTTCTCATCATAATTTGTTCTCATTGGCTAACTATATCAGTTTTGTTTTTATCTTTTTTCTTGCATTCATTAATTATTCAATTTTTAGTGACTTTCATTCTGCATGTTTCTTTTAAAACACAGCTTGGACGTATATACCATGCAATAAGATTTACACTATTTCCAAAATTAGTGTTCATAAGAAAATCCTTAATAAAGCTCAAGCATCATGTTATTATTAAGGCTGGATTAATGGCAACTGAAAATTCAGCTTCGCATCATAATATTATATTAAAAAAACAAAAATATGTATATATATATATATATAATACATTGTAATAATATTTCACAGTGTTATTATTTTTACAGTATCTTTTGATTAAATAAATGCAGCCCCTTTTTTTTAGATGTTTTAAAAGAAAAATAACCTAATCTTTCCAACCCCAATATTTTGAATTGTAGTGTGTGTGTATATATGGTAAACTAAAGCACTAATTTTCCTACTGTTAATCCATTATGTTGTTATCAATATTTATAGTCGACACCAGCACTTGCCATAGACGGGCTAACCAAAACCACCAAGATGAAGGTGAAATGGACACAACTGGGCCTGGTGTTTTTCTTACTGCTGTCCATCATCATGACTTCTTGCTTCATTTGGCAGTACCAGCTGCCCAAGTTAGTGTTAGGTGAGTAAGTTGTCCACAGGTCATGTGTTAATGCATCTTTAACATCTCCAAGGCTCCTTTTTTGTGAAAGCTTTAGATCACACATTGTATTTAAACTTTTAAAGAAGATATTTTATAGAAATCACTTCCACAGTTTTGTAAATACTTCCTGCCAAATATTTATATCTATAGTAAACAACAGACTTTTTGGTGTGAGACGTGCATGTGTGAGAGGTTATTCAATGTGTGATTAGTAGATCCTATTATCTGCTGTCTCTGAGAGTGAGGATTGACTTAGAATGCTAAAGATGGAAGACTGACTTATTCCAGGGTGAACATGCAGTGGAGCTACATATGTAGAGCAGTTTTGTGCTGCTTAATCTATAAGACGGTTTCAGCAGGCACACACGCCTGGACCCAAGTTCATTTCCGGTCTGCGTTTATTTATCGTCTGGTTAGTGTCACGGGCTACAAACGCAGCTATTGATGAATAATGAAGTTGGTTTCAGGTTATTGTGCTGTGGGATGTGTTTCCCATACATTTATTTATTTGTGGCGACCTGCCACTATAGCAAAATGGACTAATTTTCCAAAAGGCTTCGTTGGCTAAAAATGAGCATGCAATGCACGTTTAAAAATCAAACCGAGGCGTGGATGTTTTTATATCACAGTATTTCTGAAGTAAGATTGTCTTTAGAAACTGTAGTTTTCATTTCATCCTGCATATAAGGCAGTGTTTGTAAGCTCAGAGCTGCTTTGTCTACAGCCGTTACTGGGGAAACCTCTCGTCACCTCCTGCTGGCAGAGAATGAGTTTGCATTTTGCAACAAATCTTGCTTGTTATAAAAAAAATAAACTACATTACTCTAGAAGGACTTACCTGCTTAATTCAGTTCCGTGCTGTTGGAATGGAACTGTGCTGTTGTGCACAAAGTTTGTATCACTAGTCCAGTGTGTACTGTTATTATCGTTAATAAAATGTCTCTGGGTTATGAATATAACCCCAGTTCCTTGAAGGAATGAGACACTGCGTCTATAGGCGCTTTGGGCTCCGGCGTCATAGGCGGTGACGTCATGATCCCCGGAGCTAAAAAGCCCAGGTGCAGCGCATTGCACATTAGCTCAGGAATGAAGCAAGCGCTTGGCAGGGATGCCGTGGGTGTGGCTAGAGACGCAGTGTCTCGTTCCTTCAAGGAACTGGGGTTATATTCATAACCCAGAGCCGTTCCTTTTCAGGAACTCACACTGCGTCTATAAACGCTTTGGGAACGAGTCACACAAACCCATACCCACAAGTTCATGCCTAGTGTGGAGCAGCACAACTAAGGATGACAGAACCTGGAGTAGCCGGAAGGTCAAGCCCATAGAACCTCACAACGTCAGTACGCTTTCATAGACGCCACACCACTAGTGGAATGAGCTCTGACTCCCATCAGCGAGGGGAGACCTGCAGAGTCATAGGCCATCAATATAGCATCCACTATCCGCCTGCTCAACGTCTGCTTTGATGCAGGTAGACCTTTCCGTGGAGGACCAATGCATACAAATAGCTGGTCCGCCCTCCTCCACA
Organism: Enteromius unitaeniatus; assembly: GCA_032359435.1. Lineage (NCBI taxonomy): Eukaryota > Metazoa > Chordata > Actinopteri > Cypriniformes > Cyprinidae > Enteromius > Enteromius unitaeniatus. The sequence continues at coordinate 9,654,180 of JAUMHI010000052.1, forward strand.
CTGCCGATTTACGAATATACATATCCAGTGCTCGCACTGGGCAAACATAGTGAAGTCCTTCATGGCTATAGGCTGCGGTGGATTTGAAGGAACTTTAGGAATATATCCCGCTCGCGGGAAGAGAAAAACTTTCACCATTCTGGGTGCAAAGTCAATACAGTCAGGTACTACTGATAATGCCTGCAAATCACCTACTCTCTTGAGTGAGGAAAGTGCCATCAGGATTACTGTCTTGATGGTTAAATGACAATCTGATCTAATGGTTCGAATGGCGGTTTAGAAAGGGTGGTTTTAGCTTCTAAAACCACTGTCTGGGTCCCTAGCAACAGCCCTGATTCTAGGACCTGCTGCTTTCTCCATAACTTTAAAGTACGAGCCCCAGCTCGAGTTACCTTGATTAAACGCAGAGGGTTTCCCCTCGGGAAAGAACCTTTGCTTTTTAGCCACCATTGAAGTGGTGTCATATGTAACAGCCCCAGCGGAATCACGCTGGAGGCTGCTGCCATCAAGCCTAGCAGTCTCTGAAAGCCTCTAACTGTGAGAGTAGAGCCCTGCCTGACCTGTCTGGCCGCGGCCAGAAGAACATCGACCCGAGTGACAGTTGTGACCGCATCGAGATCAAATTCCATATTACGCCTAGATGGGACGTTTCCTGAGTCGGAGAGAGAACACTCTTCTTGGCATTTAGTCTTAAACCCAGTTTGCTTAAACCCAGAATGGGCTTTTGCCCCCCCGACTGAACGGGCTGCGCCAACCCCCTTGGGGTAAGGGTACCCACCAGCTTCGCGGGGGAGCACGAGATGCCACACTCTCCTTCTGACTTCCCCTGTAAGCAGAAGAAGCCTTCTGTGGTTGCTGCTTATCCCCCGCCGCTGCTTGCTGAGAACGGCGGGGGAAGAACAGACTGAAATGCAGCCACCTCCCTTTTTTGATTGTTGGTGCCGCTCCACCACTGTCTCCACCACCTCCCTGAATAACCCAGAGACAGTGGAGCATCCATTAGTAAAACCCTCTCCTGTGGTTTTACCCTGGATAAATTCAGCCATAGATGGCGCTCGGCCGCCACCAAAGCTGCCATGGACCTGCCAATAGCCCTGGCTGACTCTCTGGTGGCCCGCAGAGACAGATCAGCTGTGCGCCCCAGCTCTATAATGTCTTTAGGATCGACCTGGTCTCTGCCGCTAAGATCCCTCAACAGATCAGCCTGATAGGCTTGTAGCACCGCCAGGGTGGGCAAACATGCACCAGCCTGACCGGCAGCAGCATAGCCTTCGCCAACTAGCGTTGATGTAATCTGCAACGGTTTAGATGGCAAGGAGGGGGACTTTAATGAGGATGCCTCTCCCGGCAACAGATGGCTAGTCAGCGTCTGCTCTACCGGAGACATCCTCTTTTAGCCCTTCTCTGCTATTCCTGCCACATTGCCATAGTAGTCTGAGACAGGAATGAAAGAGCGGGCAGAGAAGGGTTTCTTCCAGGACCTGCACACTTCTGAGTGAAGGTCCGGTGAGAATGGCAGACTCCTACGAGTGGCCTTGGCCGCAAGAACCGCTCAACTAGTCTGCTCGCTTGTGGCTCAGTCTGCTGGGCTTCCAGGCCAATCGAGACTGAGCCTCTCAACAGCTCGAGTCACCACCTCTAATAATTCATCATACTGCGGGGACTCGGAGGAAGATTAGTGTCTCTCCACGGACGGGCCGGCCCGAGGGAAAGTAGCCACTTGTGGCGCTTCCGAACTCGGTACCCAACCCGATCGATTCGGTTGGATCACTCGTCTCCATTTCCTCCAATAAATCGGCCTGCGATCCCCATGAGCCTTAGCGACAGCGGGGCCTGACCCACGGGGAATGCCCATGAAGACTTCCTCCTCAAAGAGAGCCCTTCGTGAGTGGAGAGTTGCCAGAGTAAGCTCGTTACAACACGGGCAGTCCCCTCTCGAGAGAGAGCGGACACCGCGTGTTGTTCCCCCAAACAAGCAACACACATCTCATGTGTATCAGTAGGAGTCAGAAAATGGTGACAGGGGCTCACACATCTTCTAAACTGCCTTTCTTGACTGATAGTATTCTCTTAGTATTTTAATTTTTTAAACTAGAGAGAAATGTTTGCTACGACAGACTCACAGTAGAGCGCGTGTTGAATGAATGAAGCTAATGTGTAATGCGCTGCACCTGGGCTTTTGAGCTCCGGGGATCATGACGTCACCGCCTATGACGCCGGAGCCCTTATTTGGCAGATTTCACAGTTTCAGAGCGTGGCTAACGCCGAGGCATTTCCCAAAGCGTCTATATACGCAGTGTGAGTTCCTGAAAAGGAACTACGAATCAAAATAAAGCTGGACTAAAATATTAGTAATATATATTATATTATATTTTATACATATATATATTAGTATTATATATTGTATATATATGTATATTAGTATAAAAGTATTAGCTAAAAACCAAAATCTTTTTGAAAATGAAAAACTAAAATCTGAAAGTTTAAAATGAAGAATTAAAATGACTGAAATTAAAGGTGCAAATAACAAATAAATTAAACCTAAATAATAATGTTTAATAAATAGTAAAATACAATGGCACAAAACAAAAATAATTCAAATAAATGAAAATAAATTGAAAATATTAGATAATTCAATATATGAATGAAATCTATAAGAGTATAAATAATAAAAAAAACACTGGTCATTGTCATGCTTTTCAAGTACAAGTACAAACACAGTCTATAATAAGCCAGTTCTCACTCCAGAGTGTCTCATCCTCAACAACCTGACACTCAGAACTGGCCTGCAAGATGGATAATTGCAGCATGCTTTTTGCATTAAGCACCAATTTTGTCCATTGCCTGATTTGCATAATTTCTTTTGTCATTTGGTGCCTGTGTGGTTTATTTGAATTGAATTCAACTTTTATCATTTAACTCCCTTTATACAGATGTATTCTTCAGCTGGCATGATGGCTTAAATGTTTTTCTCAAATGTTGTTTATCATTTTTTTTACCTTTTTGAAATAGAAGCATGTATTCAAATGAAGCATGATACAGTCTTCTATAAAAAAACCTTTTGAACCATTGAAATGTGTGTATTTACAGCATGTAACCACAACAATAACAAAGTGTATTGAAGCAAACATTTAAGTGTTTCATCTTGGTTCATTCATTCTCTTTTTCTCCTTTTCTGTATATGGCTCTGTGCCCTTTTGTTAAGAAGAAAGTACTGATGAAAGATCCAAATCTGTGAGAATGTGCCCTCGCTTCCCGGAGCCCACACCTCTTGAACACCCCATCCCCTCTTTGAAGGAGGCACTTGAGAAGGTATGCATGTTAATATTGAGAAAAAAACACTTCACTGGCCAAAAATCATATTTAATCAGTATTCTTGTTGTTTTTGTTGGCTATAATAATTGGCTTTCTCAAAAACTCTCAGAAATTCAAATATATTAATGATTTCAAAATGTACCCTAGCGCATTAGATGCCTTTAGATCAAAAGCATTGGCTGCAAGTGCACCAGCTCATAAATTTTCCATCTGTACTTGTGACCAAAAGAATAAAATATCTTCATTGCTCTTTGAAAGCAAAAATTATTTACTGCTGCTGGAGGCATTTGTGACAGCACCTTAAAAATGTGTTGCATGAAATGAAATTACAATGTCATCTGTGGTAATCAATGTATGAATTATGAATATGAGTAAGCCACGCAAAGATCCTTGAGAAGTTTCACACAATATTTAAACAAAAATGTGATTTAAAAAATATAATTAATTTAGCATCATAAGACTGTTGGCTCATAGACCAAGTATTTTGAATACAAATACGGTCTTTACATACTTTATTATTGCACTGAAATGAGTAATTTGTTCGGCACTGTAAACTGAAAATAATGGACATTTTTCAAGCTGTGTCTCTGGACCAAACACATGCCAATGGTTGAGCTGATTCTGCTGGTTGACAGCAATGTTTTGATTGCCACTGTTATATTTCATGTCTGGCTTGTATTGGAAATATATAACCTATGTATAAAAGTCTGAAATCAGTATGATTAATTAATCATGAATGTCACCAAGGTTTAAGCAAATCACATTTGACTATAAATGCATGTTATGTATGCCAGAATTAATAAAATATTGTCTTGTCATTTATCTAGGTTGATGCACTGCTGCGCAATAACATCAACCCTGTCAGTCTGCCCTCATTGTCAGCAATTGTTACTTACAATGACACAGTACTGTGGACAGGGAACTTCGGTAAGAGAAATGGCAGTGATCCTAACTCTGCACCACCAAATGAATACACCATTTACAGGTAATTATGCATATCCCTGCTTCAAGCACATATTTCAGCATATTAGCAATTTTTTTCACTGCAGAAAGCAGTGTGCTGAATATTGGTGTTGCAAACCTCTTTGTTTAAACTGAAAGTTACTTGTTGATAGAAGAACTGATAAACTTGCCACTTGCCACGTTATCATAATTTCCAGTTATGTGTCTGTGCTCCAACCCACCCCCCCACCCACACCTCTTTTTCCCCTTTTTCCCCTTTTTCAAGGGTCCTTCATTTGCTGCAATAATTCAAGCATCATCACCTAAAATCCATGCTGCTCTTTTTTTAGTGAAGAATCACGCAGCTTCACAGTTAGAGCCCAGTTATATGCTAAGCCTAATTTGATCAGTTCAAATCCACTCCTAATTTGCTGATTTATTCTAGAGCCATTTCAAGCACCACAGTTTGTGCAGTTTCAGAGTGGACAAAAGAAAATAGTTATCTCTATTAAAACCCATGAATGCACCATTTTTGGCCAAAAATAAAAAAAAATAAAAATTGACGTGAATACAAGCACTATTTTTTTTTTTAAATGTATTGACACAACGTTTGGGAGCTAATACAGAAGCAAGGAATGTTTATCTGAATGTTTAATTCCCTTGAATTTTTTTTATGATATCCTTTAATTGTCTATAGACTTAGAAAGGGGAGAAGGAGAATACAAGAAAATCTAGGTGTTATTCAACTCCATGCTGTTTTGTGCATTGCATATTCAAAAGGTATATATCCATATATTGTATATCCATGTCCACTCCATGAATCGCAAAATTTTTATCATAACTGTAGCACTAACAAAATTTCATTTGTAGATTTATTTACAAAGGAAAAGGGTTTTTGTACAAATATTGCATAATTTGCATTTACATCCTCTTAGTTTATAAAACCTCTCAAAGGATTGTATAGCTGTGCTGTGTTTAAGGCCAAAGATAATTTCTGAGGGTTGGCAGCTGCATGGTATGGTGTTGAATACAGATGACGAAGCTGACTGACCCTGAGAATATACCTAACTGCCTTCTGAGAAGTAATCTTTTCTGAGTCCAGTTAATGCTTTTTTTCTGAGGTTCTAGCTGTAAAGATCACCTTGTACGCAACATAGCCATTGTTTGCATGGCTTAAACTATTGTAATGGATCGTGGAATGGTTTTATGACATTTTCAGAGTCAAGGGTATTCACAAATATAATCCCTCGTTGAGTAGTGAGGTGTTTTGACCTGCATTTTCACATGGCTGAGAAGTATATAGGATTTATGAGGGTAAGCTGTTAGGAGATGTCATTTTCATAGTTCAAAAGGCTGAAATTGAACTCATAAACCACTCGCAGTGTCAAATTCTGACGCACACTGGGCTGGCAAGTCAATCAACGTCACACAATGCAAACAACTGAACAAGTCAGGAATTGTTAAAAGCCTTTTCATGAAGGTGAATCGACAGTGAAATCATTTGGAAATATGACATTTTTACTGAAATAAACAAATAGTAAAAACTCCAGTGAGGGAGAACAGATTTAACATTCCTTTAATGTTTGTTGCCTGGAAATACTGTTAAGGAATTTTTGTAGCATTATATTTCACTTGATTGCTTAATAATTAATTTGCATTGCTGAACTCACAGCACCAGTATGGAAGCTTTTGTCATTGTTTTATAACCAGATTATTTTCCTAAACAAAAAAAAAATCTTATTTTGAGCACATTTAAGTATAGAAACTATCTGAGTCTGCTGCACTTTTGCCCATCTGTAGGATTGCCAGTGTATCCAAGATCTTTCCCACCCTGATGCTGTACCGACTGTGGGAAGATGGCAAAGTGGGCTCTCTGGATGACCCACTGGAGAAGTATGTGGACAACTTCACCATTAAAAACCCCTTGGGCAAAAGCAGAGACTCAGAGCTGAAATACGTCACTGATGGGCTGATCTTCCTCGACAGCGGTGAGGTTCAAATCCGATCATCCTCTGTAACATTAAGAAGAATGGCCAGCCAGCTTTCTGGTAAGTTTCCAGCTTCCAGTCTTGTGTCACGAAGCAATTCCATGATTGCACAATCAACAAGCGTTGTAATAACAACATTATTTGTCATAGCAAGTAATAGCCATAGCAGCAGGTTAAAATGAATATTTATTTGAACTCAGCGGTGGGCCAGCTTTCTGACCTCAATTGCTGGTAGCGAACATGGACAATTTAGTGGAACAAACTCGAGAGCTCAGATTTAAAAAACAAAAACACCCATCTATTAGTTTTACAGGAATGAAAGTAATGTAGTGACCAGCAAAATGCGCCTTTACTGTGTGTGATTATTAATCTCGGCTGTTAGTTCATATAAAAACTTAATAGAAATTTGAATCCTTTCAGTGCTGAAATTAAACTCCCAAAGCTTTCATCATCATTAATGTCTATTGCTGTTGCTGTCTTCATTAGTTTGCTGTTCCATCAAATTTCGGTCACACACGCTGTATGCATACCTTTGCATACACATACTGTAGCTTTAGAACTAAGAAGAGTTTTTGTTACTCTGTCTTAAAACTCAAATCTAAATATCCAGTTACTCAAAGCTATAATATAGGTTATAACTCCTTAAATCCATTAATAATAGCCTACATTTATTCTGCTTCATCCACATTTCCTTACTGTAACTTGGTAGGTCATTTCAATACAGGCTCTTCCTGTGGAGAACGTTTGGTGTTCTGAACGTTTTTGTTCATGGTACAAATTTTTTTGACCCCTTTAAGATGAATTTCTGCTTGGAGCAAATAGCTTTTTAAAAAGTCACAATCATGCATTATTCATCATACTGTATTTTTTTAAAGGCCTACCCAGAAGACTCCGTGGAACTAACTTACTGTGGAAAGGGAAAACCAAGGCTGCAATCAACCTCCTGCAAGATGATGTGCTCGTCGCTGATCCGGGGACCAAGTAAGTTTCCGGCGCATTAATTCAGCTGCTTTATGTAACCGTATTTAGCCTATCAGCTACTTTAAATGAACTAATTTTGTGTCATCTGAATTGCTGTTTCTTTGTGGAAAGGTTATGGACTGTGACGCTAATGATAATAACTTTTTTGTTGTTTCCTAATAAAACGCCTTTGAGGTAGAAGTAAGATTTAACATACTGTTCTCTTTGATTTTTGCTTGTTAGATGCCACTACAGCAATTTGGCATTCTCTTTGCTTGCCCATGTCCTATCTGAGAGAGTTGTGGGTATTAATTACCAGCGCTGGATCACGGATAACATTCTGGGCAGGCTGGGAATGGAGGACACAGGGTTTGACATCAACCCAGCTATCCAAGGTCAAATGGCTGTAGGTGTGTACGCCAGTGGCCAAGCGGCACCTCTGTATGACTTGGGTTGGTACCGCCCCTCAGGCCAGATGTATTCAACAGCTGCTGACATGGCTAAATTATCAATGATGTTACTAGGAGCCTATCACCGCAAGCTGTTGGAGCCTGACACTTTAAAAATTATGCTAACCCCTCTGTTCCGCTGTGATAAAGACTACTTCGCAAACCGCACTGGAACGCCATGGGAAGTGAACGAACAGATGGGATATGAGGTTTTACGCAAAGATGGTGATCTAGACGGTTACTCTGCAACTTTCTCTCTGGTGCCTCGGCTTAAGCTAGGATTGGTGGTGCTAATGGCAGGCACACGGCCACAGAACCAGGATATGGTTTCGAAAGCCTACTCATATATCATTCCCGCCATGGAGAGGGCCTTTAGGGAGGCCAGGCGCTTTCTTATTCCTCCCCCCAATCCTGCACCCTACGTGGGCTTTTACACTTATGGCAACATCACGTTTTATGAGATTAAAGCGGGGCCTGATGGTGTCTTGATCATGCAGCAGTTTGGACCTCAAATAGAAGATCTCATCCCTGAGCGGTACCGGACCATAAAATTGAATTACCTAGTGGACCGAGTCTTTAGAGTGGTGTTTGAGAAAGAATATCCTTGTGTGTTGCGTGTCAACACTGCATCTGTGTCCCTCGAAGCTCAAGACGGCCAGCTGTTTAACTTTTATGTCTTTGACAAGAAAGGCGTTTCTCCTGGATTTGACGCTCCAGGGCTCAACACATATAATGTAATTAGAATATCCCGCAGACCTACGTTCTCTAACTGAGGATGAGATGCTTACAAAAAACTGTGCTCTGAGATACTGGGGGTTTATATACAATTGTTTTTGGTTACGATTGTTTTTCTCTTTAATAGCTTAGAATTTCAGTATAACCTATTTTTGGACATACATTCATATCCTTGTATATAAAAACATCCTTATTTTTTCATATCCTTCCTTATATATATATAAAGTAACTTACCATTGTATATAAAAATCTTTTTGTACAGTTAGCATCATATATTATTATATAAACTATTTATTGGATCTAACATTATGAATCATCCATGTGTTGTTTTTTTTCAAGGAAAATAACATCATTCAAATAATGAGCTCTTATGGAGATCTCATTGTGTTTATTGATCTCACTAAATTACTGTCATACTTTTATTTTCTTTGCTGTTGCAACTGAATATGCTGAAATAAATCCAGTTTACAGTACTGATAGAAGTTTATGCAAAAGTCCGGTCCGGTTCTTTGGAATATCATGTGATGATTATTTGAAGGTTGGAGTTTTCTGAAAATTATTTGAGAATGACAATCATTTTGATTGTTAATTTTCAACATGTTGTAAAGCCAAAATTCACAATTTCCACAATTAGCATTGAAAAGTGATTATACATTCACAACTGTTAGAGTTTAGTACTTGCATTTTCAGTCTCCTGGGATTTTATATATAGCTAAAAATATCGCAAATGAAATATGTCTAAATTTTAAGTTTTAGCTTCACTAAAAATGTACAAAAATGTATTGCGCCTATAAATGTTACATATTAATACCTATAAACAATGATGCCAGGCTAAAATTACAGATAATTACAGATATCAAAATCTCCCCCTGAGACAGAAACCAATTCATCTCACATTTATGTCACAGCTGCTAGATTAAACTGTCAACAGGCAAGGTCACTAACATGAGGAAGAAACAAATAATGAGCACTATTTGAAAGTAAAGCCACAGTTCTCCAATATATTTAGAAGTTACAATCCACAGTTACAAGAAATATCCTAATTCTCATAATGTTGAATTCTAGCAAAACACTTCTGGCAAAAACATTTCTAAACCAACAATAAAATTCCATAATTGCAACACTTAAACCAGAACCCCTGCATACAGCATTCTTGTACCTGACAAACCCCTACAGTAAATTGAAACATAAAACACATACTTTTCCATAATAGTCTGTAAAGATTAATGTCCCATGCAGCTCTTATTGTTTTATTATTCTTATAAATTTTTCCAGTGACTCCCTTAGTCAGAAATAGTCTATGCTACTTCCTCTCCTCTCCAATCCCCCCCTTCTTTTGTTGTCCCTATCACACAAATGACAAAAAGAGCAACTCATTCCCTATTAGAATATTTGAAGTAAATATTGTTCATAATGTGCCATTTTCTATAATAAAGCAATAGTTTCACTTTAGATGTGCAGGATGTCCATCCACGTGCTGATTGATAGATAGATAGACAGGTAGATAGATAGATAGATAGATAGATAGATAGATCTACTAACTAATCATAACAGTCTACTAATACTCCAATGAGAGTTAGTTAACGTAGTTAAATATGAATGAGACTTAGTTGACATATTGTTCAGTTATTCAAATGTGAATTAGACAGAACAGTTAGTACTGACTTCATATGTATTATACAGTTTCATTTTTAAACTGACAAATATCAGCAATTTCCTGTTATTTCACTAATGCACAGGAACCGTAACACTGAGGATAAATGACATGGCACTTCTACAAAACTGTACAGTGTTTTCTTTTTTTTTCTTTTGGACATCTTTCTCTGAAAGTTTCTTCTGTTCTTAGCAAGAGGTAATCTACACTTCCCATGTGAGATCACAGAGCATGTTGTCCCACATGAAAGCATTCATACTCTGCTTCCCACCTGCTGCTGATAATGACAGAAGGAAGTGAGTCACTACCATTCCTGCTCTTAGCCTGGACGTTGTTGATCAGTGGGGGGGTCTTTGGGGATGATGTAGAAAGGCATTGAGTCATTACGGGAAGAGCTTGATGGCAGGCGATTGCACACCAGCGCTTGAAATCGCTCCCGGAAACGACTGGAGAGAAGGTTGTAGATGATGGGGTTAACGGCGGAGCTGAGGTAAAAGAGCACGCCTGAGATTATGTGCACATATTCAAATATGTTATGCATGTGGTCCGTCCAACTCGTGATAAAGCTCCACAAGAGTCGGTCGATGTGGAACGGAGCCCAGCAGATGGCAAAAACTAATACCACCACAACTGTAGGAAGATAGAGAGAAGAAATCAAGTAAATCAATGTTACAATAACTATGTAAGAAAGCAATCAGATCCTCAGATTACCCTTTCCAGAACTCCACTGGCATCTCTCCAGAATACTTGATTCTGATTGGTCTGATTGGTTGTATTTAGGCCACATACTTACAAGTTCAATTTGGTTCTTAGCTTCCTCTTAACCAAATGAAGTATATAGTATCCATGGCAGCCAATCTGATTGAATCTGACAAGTCATATCACTTTCGTATGGTTTGTACAAATACTAACGTCACCCTCTTGTTTCTTAGTTATTGACTAAAATGCAAATCCCATGGTAATTTGGAAGTATTTTATGTCTTGGCAAATTGGAGGCTAATTGATATATATTTGTATAAATCTGCTTGCAGAAAAATTGTGTCTGATATGTTGGTAAGGTAAGGAAGAAAGACTTTAAATGATTTATTTTATTGTTTAATTTAATTTAAATCAATTCATTTAAAAATGACTACATACTATCCAGCCATAAAATATTTATTATTCTTTATTCAATTAAATGTAATCAATAGATTGCTGCAGCCAGTACTGCTGGTGCATCTTACTCTATTGTTCCTGGCACTAAAGCAGAATGAAATCTTATGTTAACAGTAATGTGCAATAAAATAAAAGAGGCGAGGCATGATTCAGAAAAAAAAATTATATATATATATATAATTATACAAAAAAATGTTTTACACAAATGAAAACGCAAGTTCTGAAATCTTGAGGCACTTTCCCTTTCAGGATAAAAAGCACTGCTAAAGCATCTTTTAAACACTTATATACTCTAAAATAGTAATGTGATGAGCATATAGCTGAGTCTATAATTAAATAGCTTTAATAGTGAGTAATTTGTGCCATAACAGTTTGTAGTTGTATAGGCACATGCACTATAAATGCAGATGAAAGTGTTTTGCTTCTAGTTCCCATTCATTATGTTTGCTCGCTTTACTCTGTGAGTCTCTGTGAGCAGAGAGCCCTGATATGATCATAACACCTGCTAAAAACTGAAAGATGCTCTGGGAATAGCATCACTTCCATTAGGGAAAGGCTTCAAGATGGATATTTTCAGATCTCTATGATCCTCAGCAGGCTTTTACAATGGGATTTGGATTTGCTATGCCATTGGATTAGGGATGCTGCTAATATGGATTTGCCATAATAAAGTCCGAAAATAAACAAAAGTTAAAAATGAGGAAATGTTATATTTTCTAAATTAAAAGTTGAGTTGTGAAATGCATTATAAATACTGCCAGCGGCATTGTGTGATCTTTCTAATATTTAAAAAAAGAAACATTTATGCATAAATAAACAGAAGAAACAGTATATATGCTTATAAGAGATATATGAGGTATATGGCCACCACTCACAATGCATCTTGGTGACCTGCCTCCTCCGTCTGCTGTCCAGATGGATTTTCCAGCTGTCTTGGTTCTTGCCCAGCTTGCCCTTCTTCTGCTTCTGTCCCCTGCCCAGAGTCAGACCAATCATCAGATAAAGCACACTGATCATCATCATGGGGACGAAGTAAAAGAGCACAGTGGTGGCCTGGATCACCAAGTTATACATCCATTTGGGCTTGAGCAGGTTGCAGGTAGCTGATTCCAGAACCCTCTCTGGCAGGTACTGGTATTGCAGGCCATGAAGTGAAGTGTTTGGGATGGAGCAGATCAAGGACAGAAACCAAACGCTAGCGATGACCCTTTGAGCATGCTTGTTGGTTATCGCGTAGCGTGTTTTGAGCGGGTGAATCACAGCTATGTAACGCTCAACGCTCAGCACTGTAACGTTGAGCACAGAAGCAAAACAAACTGTCTCAAATAAGAAGATCTTGAAGCAGCAGATGCTTTCGCCAAAAGGGAAGGGGTAGTTCTGCCAGAGCTCGTAGATTTCCAGCGGCATCCCGAAGATCAGCACCAGCAGGTCTGAGATGGCCAGACTAAACAGATACAGGTTGGTGGGTGTCCGCATCTTCCTGTCTTTAGTGATCACAGTGCAGGTGAGAAGGTTTCCTAAGACCCCTGTGATGAAGATGAGGATGTACGTAAAGGTTACGGGAAAAAAGAAAGAAGATCGTCGAGGCCCCAGAAGCCTGAACAGAACTTCATCCATGGTCTGAAGGTGACAGTGTCTACTCTCATTGCTGGTAAAGTTGAATGTAGTGCTATTGCAGAGCATATAATCCTGGTCGGATCCATTCACAGACTCACAAAGGCAGATCAGAGCCATCAGGGGATTCGAAGGCTGAAATGATTAAAAGAGCACTTGAAGTAAGCTTTTGAACCGCTACCTTTCATGTACCTTGGAGAAAAACAGATTTGTCAAACAGATTTGCTTAATATAAGTGCAGACAGTATAAAGGCTGATGCATTGGAGGTACATTAGCAAGCAGCATGTTTACAGAAATACAATTTCTTTTTTTTTTAGAATATATATATATATATATATATATATATATTAGGGCCGGGACTTTAACGCGTTCATTTAGATTAATTAATTACACAAAACTAACGCGTTATTTTTTTACGCATTTTAATCGCACTTATTTTTGCACCGCGGAACGTTTCTCACTAGATGAGTTTCGGCGGACCGATTATACACACGCACACGCACACACGGAGTGGGATTTGAAAGACCTATAATGAGAAAGCGGTAGGTAATCCATTAATTATTTATTTATGTCTATTACTTAGTTTCATGATTCCTGGACAAAATCAGTTGCCTGTGGTCGAAGATAGTGTGAGCTGCTGCTGGAAAACATTGCCAAATTCGTACGAAATTATTACTAAAGTTTCAGATTCTGCAATCTTACTCTATGTGTACAGTATACATGCACAAGTTGGCTCAGTTGACTCTTTTGGCACCAAATTTATCTGTTTATTTTTGATACATTTGTATTTTTGAAATATATAAAGCTATTTATTTTATT
>JAUMHI010000052.1:9676900-9690031 GCA_032359435.1 Enteromius unitaeniatus
CAAGATATTTTCATCTGAGACAGCTCAAACATGCAACTTAGTCTGGGACTAGCTTAAGCCTTGTCTGTGAAACTGGAGGGTTGAGTGTCGCATTTATCCCATTCAAAATCACTTTACACAACTAATATAATGATAATGACACAGGTGGATCTTGTTAGAATCACTTTAAATGTCTTTTTTTCCAGCTGATGAATTATAAAATCATTGATCTTAATGTGAAGAGGCCTTAAGACCTTAGTTTGATTTTGATTTCATGTTTAACAGTAAGGCGCAGTGTTTTTTTGTGCGCTAACAAGTATTACCACACAGAATTTGAAAAACAGTAAGATTTCACACAGGTTTGTCAAACACTTCACACGCCATTGTTCAGGCAAATGGATAACCCCGCCCCCAAACCTAAGCCATTTTCATAACACCACAAAACTGCAGTGTTTCTGATTTTGGGGGGAACTACTCATGTCTTATGTACAGCTGCATATTAAGCAACGAACAATGACACTTTACCTTTAGATTTCTGATTCTCAGCTGTTGTTGAAGTGTTGGCTGCAGTCTGTATGTACCGTGTACAGTTAACAAATTTTACATAAGTGACCCTGGGCCACAAATCAGATAAAAAAAGGGCCTTTAAAGTTGTCCAGGTGAAGTTTTGATGCATTCATGGGAGGAAATTTAAACAATATCTTCATTGAACATGATATTTACTTAATATCCTAATGATTTTTAGCATAAAAAAAAAAAATCTGTCATTTTGACCCTTACAATGGATTGTCGGCTAACCTCAAAATGCTGCAGATTTACTAGAGCTGCACAATTCTGAAAAAAATGACAATCACAATTTTTTGCTTAGAATAAAGATCACGATTCTCTTACGATTTTGGAGAACTTTTTATTTTATTTTAAAGATTTACCTCTGAACATTAGGTTATCAAACAGCTGTAAAATAATACATAATACTCTTGCTTTAAATGTAATGAAAAATAGTGTAATAATGTAAAGAAAAAAATCACCATTAAACATGAATTAAATATAATTTATTTTATAAATGCGCGGTGTGAAAGCGGCATAACAAGCACATCTTGTGAGTGTTTGCATGTTATCTCGAGATCAGACAAGTTATGCTCGTCTCCTATCCTTGAAAATATAATTGGCTGAATCGTATAAATGCTGGATTAAGATCGTGTGAAGGGTAGAATCAAGATAGGGATCTTTTAACGATTAATTGCGCAGCTCTAAGATTTACCCATGCGACCTACAACTATGGTCACGTATGCTCAGTCACCATATTCCTTAAAAGCATGCATTGTGTTCATATATATTTATGTGTAAATCTTGGGCATGGCATAAGATGTGGTCATAGAACACAGTCCTAAAAATCATACTGTGTCTTTATAGCACAGTCTGACCTGAGGTTCACGTTATAGCAAGGAGTAAATCTCTTGAGTTTTCGCTCTCTCTCTCTTTTTCTCTCCCTCCCTCAGCTGTAGACCCTCTGCCTGCCACGTAGACGATCTACTCCTTGTATATCTAACTTCCCCTTTTTTTCTTTTCTTTCCTTCCTTCCTTTTTTATTTCCTTTTTTGATCATTCTATTTTCCGCTGTTTTTACTCCTTTCACCCCTTTCTTCCTCCATTTAACCCTTCTTTCTTTTCCTTCCTTCTCGGTTTCTTTTACTGTAGTTTTTTTCTTCCTCCATTCCTTCCTGTTCTTCAATTTCTTCCTTTATTTTCTATCTTTTGCATGTCCGTTGGTTCCCTTCTGTCTCTCACTCCATATGGTGCTTAATTGGATTTGCAGTAAGCTACTATGAAAGTTTAAGGCGACGCAGTTTTGCCATCTCATCCTTTGCTGTACTCATTCGACTGTCAGTAATTAAAGAGCTAATGTTTAGATAGTAAAGGACCATCCCTCTCCAGAGAACTTAACACTAATAGGATATTTTGGTGATGCCTAGTAACAACTGTCTCAGTGTTTCTAAACCCAGTTTACTCTTTGAAAATTAGGTGTCCTGGCAATGTTACTCATTTTCAGCGGGTTGCTCTTTTTAGAAGTCCAATGCACAACCGTAACATGGACTTGCCTTCCAAATTTCCGTAATTGAATTGATGTTCCCTTTGGCCAAAAGACAAATGGAGCTTTACTAAATAGATTGTCTTTGTGCTGAGTTGTAAACACGACATCTGTTCGGTACATATTGTTTCACCTATCTTTTCGCTTTTGGAAAATGGGTAAACTCCTTCTTGATTTCTTCACACCTGTGTGCTCACACTTGCGTGTCGTGCCATCAAAACACTTCCATGACCATGCAGAGGGATTTGGTTATGCAATGGAGTGCTGAACGGCAGGAATCAGATCAGCCTGTAATTCCAGTAAGTCGTGCCTTGTGTCCTGCCAGAGCCTCGCGAGTGTCAGCTGTCAGTTTTAACCTGATCAAATAGCCTTGTGGGACGTCCCCCAAGCTGCATTCCTAAGGTGCACCTCTCTGAACTTGGGTTAGCAGGACCACGGCTATGTCCCTGATGACCTGAAATGTTGGTTTCCAAAGTCAGATTCCCTGCTCGCGTTCACGTACTTGATTTGGGTTGTTACAAATAAAGGAAAACCTCTCGTCACACATTATACCTCTCTTTCTGCCTGTTTTTTCCCAGCTCTTACTTCCCCCATCCCCCCATTTTTTCCCTCAGAGTTTAGGTTGGCAGGAGGCCAAAGAGGTAGAAGGGGGGGAGAATGGGAAAGTGAGTGCAAATCAGAAGGCAGGGTTTCACAGAAAGACTAAAAAGTGTCCATGAGTGCATGAAGCGCATGAAGGAGGAAAGCCAGACCTCCTCTACTTTCCCAGAAACCATGTGATCTGCTCATCGCTCAGTTACAGGCACAGATACCGTAACCGCCGGAGCCGGTTCCTGATATTTCCTTTCTATTTTTCTGTCACATCCATCCATCTTTGTCGTTGTCTGTGACTATGACTGCATGTCTGAGTGACCTTGTCATCCGGGTCACAGAATATCTCAAGCAGGTATGAGAGTGCAATGTTCACCAGGAACTTTTTCACCCTGCTGGAACGCTTCCTTCAGGGAAGACTGGAGTGATGCGTAAAGGTTGCTCAACATTTAATTGCCAGTAAAACCATGATGATATCATACAGATTGTAGTTCGTTGGAATGGAAAAACCTATGTGAACTTTAGGTGGGACGTTTTTTCGTGGTCCAGCAAGAGGAATTTTGCAGCTTATTTTAACATTTGCCATTTGTTTTAATGTGTTAGGACACACATTGCATCCAACAGTGCGCTGATCCGTTTCTCACATATTTGAAATTCCATGTCAGGATTTTTGTCTGACATCTTCCTGGCCTGTGGAGGTACGGGGTGTACTGGAAAACTGAATTGGACATTTTGAAGAAGGGGGGGAGAAAATGTGTTTGTGTTAACTTTCTCGAAACCTTTGCCCCAAATGCTGGAAGAAATTGACAGTAATATTAATTGGTGTGAAAGAGTCTCGCTGAATGAACTGAATGCTTGTCATTCGGAAACACAACACTGGGTGTTTTGCCTGTGGCTAGTATTTAGTGTTTTGTGACCACCTTGGCTTCAACATTTTAAACCTATTAGCGAGATTTTCTCTAACTTTACGCTTCCCAGGATCCCTCGAGCAGCGCTATCACTAGAGGAACGCATGTTTCCCACCCACTCTGGGGTGACTGCGGTCTACAGTGTGAGTGATCACACACACATGTACACTTACTGTCATTACACATCCCTTTAATGTATATACATAGACGAGTCCTAAGGCCAGAAAAACACGCTTTAAGCAAGAATGTGAAAGTGTGTGGTCCTATTGTACATATTCTCTGTGAGTTCTTTTGACATTATTAGTGTAAGCAGTTGATATATATTCTTTTAACTGTCTGTCTGAGATATACATGTTGACAGTTTAACTATAGCTTGAAATAATTTGCTCAGCAAGATTTTCCTCAGACTGTTCTACTATAGCCTAAGTGTTGTTGACCTGCAGTAGACCATTTATCCCAAACTTACATCCTTAACCTTTCTAAAACCTATTATAAGATATTTAAAATATATTTAGTATTGCTTACGTATATAAAAAAATAATTGTTATATAAATTATATATTATGCATTTTTTTTTATGCACACTGCCGTTCAAAAGTCTGGGATTGGTAAGATTTGTAGAAGTTTTTGAAAAAACAATTATTTTGCTCACTGCATAATTGATAATACAGTAAAACTTTTATTTTATCTTGAAATAATATTACTATTTAAAACATTACTTTCCTATTTTTATGTATTTTTTCCAATATGCTGACTTGGTGCTCAAGAAATATTTCTTATTGTTATTAAATAAAAAGTCGTACTGCTTATTTTTGTGGATACATTTTTCAGGATGAATAGAAACCTCACCATTTCCATGAAATAGGCTATTTTTAGCAATATAAATATTACTTTTTTGTTACTTTTGATCAGTTCTAGTTCTAAATTCCATCTATCTATCTATCTATCTATCTATATATATATATATATATATATATAAAACAAAATAAAATATGTAAACTGAAACAATATAGAAGATTATGGATAACTGAAAGCAGCTATGGTATAAACACATTAAGTAAATGTTCTTTGTGGTCCTTCCACAGGTATCCAGACACCCTGGTCCTCCATACCCAGGTCACGACCTCAGCAAAACCCACCCAAATTTGGCAGGCACCCCTCCCGGCCATGCCTCGTCCCCAGCTCTCTCTCAGGTATCGGTCCCTGCCGCCCCCTCGTACCGCTTCCTCAAGGGCTGGGAGACAGGTGGAGGGGTGAGTACAAACACCCTACACAATTTTATGCTTAATCACCAGATATTTTCTCTTTTAAGACAGCGGAGAACTCATCACATTTTGGTGTTGCCATGTTTTTCTGGGTCACCTTATGTTATACCAGAAATTAGTTTTGTTCTTTGCCTTTGCTTGTTCTGAATTAACTGTGACATTTAGACTTGTGTATTACATTTAGACAGCTGATGTTTTGGTACACACACACACACACACACACACACACACACTAGCACTACAGAGTGCTGTGGTTCTGTGTTATGAGTGATTTTTGCTCTGCTCTCCTCACCATGGTTACCACCAGCCTGAAGGAACGTTGTCGCTATTTTATAAATAGTGTTTCCAGCCGACACAGGTGCTGTAATGATCCCACGACTTTCTCACACACACACACACACACACACACACACTGGACGAGTATATACACGCTCTGAAGACACTTTTATATAAACTCTGTTGCTGTAGATTTATTGGAGGATAATGTATTCATCTGGGTTTTGTCTGACAAAGAAATAAAGTCAATATGCACACACTCAGATAATAATGAGCACAGAAGTTATATATTCATGCTTCAAAAGGAAGTTGCCTAACCTTTCTGCCATCTATGATTTACTCTTTAGCCTCCATATAACCCAGCTCAGAATGCAGGCTCCGCTCCTCTGGTGTACTCGCCCCAGACGCAGCCAATGAACGTACAGCCACAAACACGGCCGGTAAGCACTGCCCATGTACATTAAAGGGGGGTCATACTATGCATTCTTAAATTATTTTGTAATGTTCTCTGAGGTGCACTTATAATTTCAGTAGGGTTTTTTTCCAAAAGTACACAATTTAGAGTCATTTTTTACGCTGATTACCCTGAGACCCGTCCCTTCCAGCAGTGTAAATGCCCACTGCCGTGATTGGCTAATATCTCTGCATATGATATGAAGAGCAGTGAGCACTGAATGAACCTTACTTGTGTAATTCATGTAAAACTTTTAATGTAACAGCCACCAATATTACCTAATTGTGAAAAGTGTTGATTATGTTGTTGGGGTTATATTAAATATTATGTATACTGGTATATAAAATAATGTAGTGTAGATATCAGATGGTTTTTAGGCTGCTAACAGGAACAGTGGGAAGTTGATAATTTAGTCACTGGCATGATTCACTAATTTATGATTTAATATATATATATTTTCGTTCAAAAGCTTGAAGTTGGTAAGATTAATTAAAATACAAATTCTGTCATTAATTATGAAAAAATGGTCAAGTTCTTTTGGTGATACAAACAACAGCAGTAATAAACCTTTAAGGATATAATGGTATTATCAATATTGTGGTATCACAATACCAAAACTGCCTTGATATCATCACAGGCACATGATGATATGAAACAAGAGGTCTTCTGGGCAAAAAGTGTAGTTTTTAAAATGTATTCAAACTTCTTATTCTTATATAAAAGCTCTTGAAGTTTAGTTTTGGGCCATAATGCTTTGCACAGTATCTGTCAAATGAGCTAAAACTGAAAGCACAATATGGCTTAATCCCTTCATCAAGTCATCAATTTGCTGCACATTTCAAAGTGAAGCACTCACTTAGTTCAGGCACTTTCAGTTCAGTTCCGTTTACAGTGAATGCAGCAATTATTGCATGTGCTGTGAATTCAGCGGGCATTTTGATAACCCATTGGCCACCAGTTATGTTCTGTTTTCATGGCATGTGATTGCAGGAATTCACTAGATTGGTTGTGAGGTGCTTTTTTGTAAGCCTGTCTTCACAGAACCTGAAGTTGTGAAAATCCAAACTTGCGATTTTCTAGGTGATTAGGAGCTATACTCCCATTCCGGCATAATAATCCGTCTTTAAACCAAGGTCCTGACTCTCTGTGGTCATTAAAAATCCCATGACACTCATCGTAAAGAGTAGGGGTGTAAATTCCCACTGGCCCTTGTCTATCATGGCCTCCCAATAATCCCAATCCATTGATTGGCTGTATCTCTCTCTCCTCTCCACCTGTAGCTGGTGTGTGGTGAGCGCACTGGCACCGTTGTCCTGTGGCTGCCATCACATCATCCAGGTGGATTCTGCACACTGGTGGTGGTTAAGGAGACACCATATCCCCACCTGATTGTAAAAGCGCTTTGGGTGCATCATTCATTCATTCATTCATTCATAATAATCAAGGAAGTTACCATGCCGTACCATGGCCGCAAAATAGTCCCCATCTTGCAAACGGGCTCCCTGTGCAAGCAATAGTGAAGGTCAAGTATATATAGCGCGCTATGTTTTCACTTAAAGGCTTTGAAACACAAAATAAAGAAGTTTAATGAGGACATGATCTCCGGCGCAATATGAAGCAGAAATCAGTGAAACATGAATAAAGCTCATATGCACTCTTTAATATGTGACCCTGGACCACAAAACCAGTCTTAAGTCACTGGGGTATATTTGTAGCAGTAGCCAAAAATACATTGTATTGGTCAAAATGATTGATTTTTCTTTTTTGCCAAAAATCCTTAGGATAGTAAGTAAAGATTATTTTCCATGAAAGTATTTAGTCAATTTCCTACCGAAAATATATTAAAACTTTTGATTAGTAATATGCATTGATAAGATCTTCATTTTTCAGGTCTTCATTCTTCAACTTTAAAGGTGATTTTCTCAGCATTTAGTTTTTTCTGTACCCTCAGATTCCAGATGTTCATATAGTTGTATCTCGGTCAAATATCGCCCTATCCATCCAAATACATACATCAATGGGATAAATCTTGTATAAATCATGTATAAATTTTAATTTCAGAAAATTATTACGACGGTTTTGTTGTCCAATGACGCAATATCTGTGCTATTCTCGGTTTCCGCCTATGAATACTACTAAGTGGTAGTTATTTATTGTGCATTTCGATATCATGGATCATGATTACACTCTCCACAAACCCCAAAAAAGAGGGTAAGCAAATATATATTATTCATTGTATAAGGACTAGTCATGTGCTGGTGGTTAGATGATTAAACGGTTATAAATGAGCTTTTCATCCGTGAACATGATTTGTGAAAACGACATCTCCCAATGTTCCACGCTCTGTCATTGCATCATAGAACTTCACCTCTGTTGCTGTTTTGAAAATGCGACCTCTAATGTCATACAACCCTGCTATGCTGCTTGTGTTTCATTTGTAATGGAAATGAAAAGTTATTCAAGGTGAATCATCTATTATCCTCACCGTCTCCCCATTCTTTCTCTTCCTTTCCTGCTCCTGATGACCTGAAAACATGTTGCAATCTCTACTAGTTTGTGACGGGGCCTCGGCCGACCCACCATCAGGTAAATCCCACCTTCTCCATTTTATCCAATTATAATGTAGAATATTATATATTACTTTCATATTGCAGCTCCTACTGTATTCAGTTCACTCCTTAAACTATTAAGTAATATCTCAATCACTACTGATTTTGGTGATGCTTGTGGCGTCGACATGACTCTCCTCAGCTTCATGAACCATTATGACTAGAGATGTATTCATATTACATATTCATGTGTTAGCTCATCTGTGTAACGAGCTCCCCGTCCTTAAGAAGCAGACATTAGAAGTGTCTCCTCTGACTCATCCGTTTCTTGTCTTTTCTGAAGGAGCGCCTAAATGAGGATGTTTTGTATTCATGTTATCTGATGAGCAGATGTGCGATGAAGACTGACGCTGATTGCTAATGCTTGTCAGGACTGTTAGTGCACCTTTCATTAGATGAAATACTTCAGTGTGTTACTTTTCTGAGCAGAAACATTGTTATATACGTTCAGAAGAATTGCGCTTTTGTCAGTCGTAACTAAATGCATTCAGAGGTCATTAAAATCATTAGAATAGAATAGTTGCTTTGGGCAGATATGCATTTGTCTGTACTTGCATGAGTGTGTGCTCCAGATATTCCATTCACTGGTGTTTCATTACAAGGAGAAACTTGTTTGTCACTTTGTCGCTAATGATTTGTTTATGCACTTTGCGTGTAGCCACAAGCCCAGGCGAATGCGTCCACAAGCATCTGACCTCTAAGGAAAGTTTTGGGACTTTCCGTCCCTACCTGCCGCATGTCTCTCTCTCGTTTGCGCAAGAATTAGAATCGCAGGAAATAACAAGATTGGCAGTACGATGAATCTTCATAGACAAAATCGGTCACAATCAGGAATTTTCCCATGGAGGTATTGCAGTAGGTTCAGAATCAGAAAATGATTTCTGTGTATGATGTGTTTCATGTATCGCTACATTATGGACTTTATTTATCCGCACTGTAATAATTTTTTGTTTAGAGGGTAAATAAAGCAAAAAGCGTATCAGTGTACCGAGGTCTGTGAGAGGTTCACCTTATAGAACAGCACTTGACTATGTAATGTGCAGCAGTGAAAGAAGCGTTGACATCTGTGCTGATGTTAAAAGAGCTGAGTTAAGGTTTCATTTCTCCCCTGTGGCTGCGGCAAGTCCCAGCTCGCTTCTACTGCAGACTGGCTAAAACTGATGCCTACAGGCCATTAGAAAACAAACAGAAATAGGAGAGAGTGGAAAGGGAGTGTCACACACACACCGAGAGCAGAGGCTGGAATAGTGGGCTGGTGTTGAATGTTGGTCAGATGAAGAGCATATAGGTCAGAGCCTCTGTGGTGCATGATAAAAGATTGTCATATTGAATATGTCAGTGAATTTTTTTGAAGAAATGTTAGACGTTTATTCATAGTGATGCTGACAATTATTTTATTATATATTATTATTATTTTATTTTATATATAATTATTTTATTTAAAAAAAATCCATCCTTGGCATTTTTGTAAGGGATATTTCACACTGAAATGGAAATTCTGTCATTAATTTCTCACCCTCATGTCGTTTAAAACCCACAAGACTTGAGAACACAAATTAAGATCTTTTTTAAAAACCGTGAGCTTTCTGAACCTCCACAGCAACACAACCTATATGTTCAACTCCGATGAACGGAATATCGTTAAAATAGTCCATGTGACATCATTTGTAATTTTATAAAGCTACGAGAATACTTTTTGTGCGCAAAGAAAACAACTTTATGTAACATTTCTTTCTTTTCTATGTCAGTTTTTGATGCACGTTCACGAGAGTACCTTGGGATATGTATGTACATTACTTTGCTTGGTTCTGCATTGCCAACAGCACCACACATACACACAGACAGACAGCATAGACTGACAAAAGTATTCTCATAGCTTCATAAAATTATGGTTGAACCATTGATGTCACATGGACTATTCTGACAATGTCCATACTACCTTTCTGAGCAAAGCAACAAAAAAACACAATTTACTCCGCATTCTTCTCCCCTGTGTTGCGTCTTCCCCCATTTTAGAGAGTATCGCAACGCATACGCACGCTTTAATGTAACACTGACGTAATCAGCCTTGTTTACTCATAGGGAAAACCACACGCATGCATTGTGATACTCTTTAAAATGGCAGATGTAAGTCAGGGGAGAAAAATGGTTTGATTAAATTTTTATTTTTGTTTTCTTTGCACAAAAAAAAAAAAAAGTATTCTCGTAGCGTCACAAAACTCACAAAAGTCGAGCCACTGATGTCACACAAACTGTTTTACCGATGATTTTGCTACGTTTCTGGATCTGGGATCACTTCAGTTGTATTGCTGTCTATGGAGGGACCGATGACTTTCCGATTTCATCAAAAATATCTTAATTTGTGTTCCGAAGATGAACAAATGTCTTATGGGCTTGGGATAACACGAATGTGAATAATTAATGACCACATTTTTATTTTGGGGTGACGTAACTAATATGGTGGTTGCATTGCTTTCTATAAAGGGTTTAAGAGCTCTCAGATTTTTCAATTTTGTGTGAACTGTCCCTTTAGGTAAACATTAACATACATTGTTGTTTTTCTTATTCATACATAATTAACTTGCAAAATGCCCATAATTACAGAATCACCCTAATATAGGAGCATCCTATTTGTTACATCCACCTTCCACATTCCATTTGTCCTCCTCTCCCTCTTATTCTCTCTCGTGCTCTCTAACGCTCTTTGCTGTTCTTTTCATAGATCCACAATCTCTCATGCCCTTTTTCTTTCAGTCACTCATGCCCTCTCTCTCTGTCTTTCTGCCATTCAGATACATGCATTCATTCTTATCTCTATTCTCTATCCCTTACAAACACACAGACACCAAGTCTCCGCTTCCATCCCTCCCTGGCATTTCTACACACACTCACTCTCTCTCTCTCTCTCTCTCTCTCTCTCTCTCTCTCTCCCACATACACTTGTATGGCATTATGACAGTAGTTTAGCACAGAGTGGTCTTTGCCCCAGGCTGCGCTCGATCCCCCGTTGGCCTGTATGAGTCACAGTGAGAGGAAATCACCCATTACACACACACCAAGCAATGTTTGTTCTCCAGTGGCGGTCTTCTGTTTCTTTTCTTTTTGGTTTCCTTTGTCAGTTCTGTTTTCACCTTTGACCCAAAGGTTTAGAAACTGATATTTCTGATCATTTCTGCTTTACTATTTTTTTATACAGTATTACATTTTTATAAATAAACTTTACAGTGAAGTATATCATCTTTACCGTTTTAGCGGTATATAATTCTTATTGAATAAAAACCACAGTGAGTTTAAATGGTCATTTTTGTAGCAAAATGAGATATTTCGTTTATTCTACAGTAGGTGTTTTATGAGGACAGCTTATAAAAAATTACATTTTTGGTTTTATTTCATGTGGGTCTCACAAAAATGATTTACCTTTTGGAATGATTGTAATAAAACTGTCCCCCTTTTTGCATTTGTTCGGCCATTAACCATCTTCACCTGGCTTCTATGCTAATTTTTTGCTAAATCCATTGTTTTGTTTTGTCCTTATGCATACAGAGTGTACTGTCCTCATTTCCCATAGATTTAATTAGAGAGTTGTTCCTCTGACAAAGTTGTTTTAGTGTTAGAACTTCTTTTCAGCTACTAGTATGAGTTGTCCCAACATGCCACCCTGTTACGCGATCTCACATATACAGCATTCATTTACAGTGAAGCATGCCAGTCCAGTCCCTCAACCACATCCTTTTATAGGGTACATAGTGAAACCCAGCTTGTGTCTCTGGATTTAACAAAATCCAGTTCTTCCTGAGCTTTTTGATAGTCACATAATGATAAATGCTCTCCAAAGAGCCAGACTCAGTCTCTCAATGTAATTTTTATTGGAGGACTGACCCCCTAAGCACAGACAGTAACATGTAATCTCCGCTCTTCTCTCAGATACGAGCGGGTTCTGTGGTGTTAAATCACTTTTCATCCACCCATCAGCGTCTGCTGCATTTATTGTTCTCGTCTCTACACACACTTGTGGCTTTGGGAAATCTCTCAGAGACTTGCTTAATGACAGGCTTGGATTATTCTGAGCCATCTTGTTGGATGTTTTTTGGGTGTACCTGATCCGTGTGATTAGGTTGAATGTTGTCTAAGGGAGGACTGAAAATAACCTTTTGCCTTGGAAATGGTGCCTGGGAAAATGTATCCACAAAAATATTAGACAGCAGAACTGTTTTCAGCACTGATAACAAATGTGTGTTAAGCATCAGATAAGCATATTAGAAAAATTTTTAAAGGATCATGTGACACTGAAGACTTGAGTAAAGCCCTGTTCACACCAAGGAAAATTAAAGATATAAAGATAACCGTTTTAGCATCCATACCAGAAAACAATATTGTACGTTTATTCTCAGCTATATGCATGTTTGCTCATTATAGCAGGATTGATTCTGATTAGGTGTTAATGTTTTTAGCGTTCGTCAGCAAAAAAGTGATTCCAACGATATAGTTTCTCTGTGCCTTTATCGTTATAACTGTGGTATGGGCTCTGCTCTTCTTTTCAAATATTTAAGTTTTATAACTATATTATCATATTATATTATCATAATCTTTATAGTTATCGTCTTTGGTGTGAAAGGGCCTTAATAGCTACTGAAAATTCAACTTCACAATCACATGAAGAAATTACACTTATTTAAATTAAGAATAATTACAAATTCAGAAAAATGTAAACGCAATAAAAAGAAAATATATTCAGAAATATATAGAAAACATTTAAATGGGACACTATTATTTTTAAAGGTACCGTATGTAGGATTGACACCGAGTGGTTGAACTAGGTATTGCAGTCCAAATTCAAAATACTGGAGAGGGGTTTTTCACCTGGCCCCTCTTTCTCAGACTTGATGCACACTCAGGTTGCCATGATTGACGACACCAACAGGAACGAACGCACATGACAATGAATTAAATGAAATGCACTG
>JAUMHI010000052.1:9699076-9713734 GCA_032359435.1 Enteromius unitaeniatus
CAATTAGTGCTTTCCACCTGATGAAATGAGCGCGGCAAAAAATCGACCAATCAGAATTTTGGTCGAACCAGACCGTAACGACCAATTAATCGACTAATCGACTGGGACGTTACAGCCCTAATTATTTGTGTTATAAATTAGAAGATCGATAAACAGTTACTAATTGTTTTGTCCTTTTTGTCATAGCCCAAGCTGTTTCTGTTGTACCAAAGTCTTGGAAGAAACCAAATGAAGATGTTCTGATGATGGCAACACTGCCGAAGGAAAAT
This sequence comes from Enteromius unitaeniatus, assembly GCA_032359435.1. NCBI lineage: Eukaryota > Metazoa > Chordata > Actinopteri > Cypriniformes > Cyprinidae > Enteromius > Enteromius unitaeniatus. Next base: position 9,699,346 of record JAUMHI010000052.1, read on the forward strand.
GAGGTAAGATACAATAGACTCTTATTCTAAACAACACCAAAAAATAAATTAAATGAAAGTATTTTTATAGCTTAAAATAAAAATACATTACATGCATTACCTGGGAAAAATAATTTGTAGGGGGGTTTTTTGTTTTGGATTTTCATGTCTTAAAAAAAATCTATTTATAATCTAAAAAACTATTTTTGTATTTTTCAAATGATTTTATTTTTTTGACCTAATTTGCAATCCTGCATTAAACATGAAAATGTGTTGATAAATGTAATGTTTTTAATAATATTACATTTCAAAACAAAATACATATTGTGAAATAAACACCAAATGAACAGACTGAAAAAAATGTGTGTGTGTGTGTGTATAAATAAACAAAACTAACCTGATCAGTGAATAACAGTAAGCACTCAATAAGAATTTTTAACATTTAATTGATATTTTAGTTTTCTGTGGTTTTCACTCTATTGTTAGGCTATTGTTATAACGAGTACCCTGTTTGTGGATATTTGGTTGTGGGAAAAGGGAGAATTGCAAAATCCCTCCACATAACATTACAGACTAATGACATTGTTATCATGGCACAAACCATTATGTAGTCATTCATCTCGCATAACACCTCCAGGCCCTTGTGTAATGCTGCTTTTCTTCTCTTCACGTCAGGAGGAGACCTCAAAGGACAGCTCTGCTGGTGATGAGATGGTCTTACAACCAACCTTAGGGACCTACAGCAGCCCCTTTACAGTGCCTGAGCACCAGGAGCAGCTCTCAGAGGAGAATGGTGAGACTGAAACAGAGACTTTCAGGAATGGGGTGGAGACAGAGAGCACTGACAGTGGTGTTACACTCGGGGACAGCAGAGGGTCCATGTGTTCACCCACTCCACTAATGCAGGAAGGTAAGACTTCCCACAGGAACTGAATGAATTTCTAATCTTTAGTGTAGATTAAGGAGGTAATGGTGAAAATATTCATACCGAACATTTTGTGCGAACTAACAAATGAGCTACAGCATTGTTTTAACCATTGCACGGGTGGAACTTGATTAGAAACTTCCACTTTTGAAAAGAAATAGTCATCTTTTTGAAATTATGAAGATTTTTTCAGGAAATTCAAACAATACATTGTGTTTGTATAAACGCTGTATAAATGCCTCTGTTCAAACTGCAGAGTGGAGCTCTGGAGCTCGCGTTTATCCCTTCCTTTTTACTACTTGGTTTAACATGAAATAAACATGAATGAACATCTCATGACTTATGCAATTGCTCAGTGTTTCAGCTGCCAATAAAACAGCTTGTAAATAAAATGTCACATATCATTTAATTTTCCTCAGACAAGACGTTAGTGTCAGTAGTGTCCACAACTTGTTTGTTAGTTAGAGAAATTAAGTCTTAAGAAGTATTTCTCAAAAAAGGAGACTACATACTCATTATATTTTACCTGACCTGTTTGTGATATCTTATTTAATGCATGCTTAAATCTGTTATGAGACACACAGCTTACTATTGCTGTGCTTTTTTCACCCCAGGTCTTGTGCAGTCTAATGGAAAGAGACAGTATGACCGGGACTTCCTGTTGGGTTTTCAGTTTATGCCGGCCTGTGTGCAGAAGCCAGAGGGACTGCCTCAAATCAGTGATGTGGTGCTAGACAAGGTGGTTTTTGTTGTTATTTCTTGTGTTGTCAGAAGAGTTAGAGTCCTTCTGGAATTCAGCTGTCTGGCTGTTTCTTGGCTTTTGTAGACATACACACAATGTGCATCTAAAAAATAATAGTATTACTTTGTCATATATGAAGCATATCAAAAGATCAGGAATACTTGCTGCTGAAAAGCTTTGAATTTTTTGGAATCACAGGAATACATTTCTTTTTAAAATATATGATAAAATAGAAAATATTTATTTTAATATCATTTTAATTGTTATATATCTGTTTTATTGTATTTTTCATCAAATAAATGCAGCTTTGGTCAGCAAGAGACTTTTGAAAACATGCCATACATGTCTAATTAGTGTTATTAACCTCAGAAACATGCAAGGTAAATCTTAATCCATTTTGTACAATGTGAAATCCTGTATCCTGTGATCCGGAGTCAAAAACTCATTCTTTTCCTACTTCCTTAAAAAACTGAAATAAGGACTCCTATGGTGTTTAAAACATGACAAGTACAGTAATACAAGTATGTTTCTATGACTTTTAAACTTCGGCTGAGCTACACTCTAGCTATGAAACTCCCTTGACGTCCTGTTTCCATTAAAATTGCATTACGGTTATGTCATACTTGGCAGTAGGCATCATTTAGCCTAAAGACGTTAGAAAATAAATGCCCTGCCCCTGTTTGATGCATAGTCTAATCTGTTGATAAAAGAAAGGTTACAGTGAGTTTGTGATTACCATTGGTACGCACTTTCTCAGTTTCTGACAACTTTGGTTTCTGTTGTTCTGAACGCACACGCATTACTTTCAGTTTCCTATTTCAGTTCCTAGATTTTACTCTGCATGTGTACTCGCTCACATCTGTTTCTGGCTGTTCGCATTCCCTCCGTCACAAGCTGACTGGAGCGTAAATTGTTGGACATGTTGATGATATATAAATAACAAATGGAGCTGGTCTCCATGGCAAATAATGTTAGTGCTGTAGGGCAAGGGAAGGCTGGTGTCAAACCAGTTTCTCTCATACCGATTGCGATAAAGATACAAATAGGTAGAGCTAGTCCAAGATCAGCATAAGTGGGAGGGGAGGGAGATCTGGTGTTTCATTCATGTTATAGCACTGTTTCTCACTGCGCCTCCTGCTGGAAAACTCATAGAAAGGATCTCTTCTGTTTCAGATGAACCAAAACAAGCTGCCTCTGAGGTCTGTGGACCCCAGGTTGATTTCCAGGGGCACTCCCCAGGATTTTACTCCCGCATTTGCTGACTTCAGTAGGCAGATGCCAGGAGGACATGGTGCTCCAGTGAGTTATTCTAAATCATATACTATAATTTCTTATATAAGCGTATATTACAGACCGGAATACCAAAAACAAGGTGTTCTCAAACAAAAATGTCTTAATCTTTCAACCCATTCAAGTATAATTAACAAGAACATTTAGCTGTTCTGTTTGATAAATGTATCCTTTATATATATATATATATATATATATATAATAATAATAATACCTGGGTCCTTTCTTTTTTTAGATTTTTGGGGTGAGAAATAATTAATTGAATTTTGCATAAAGTAAATGAAGCCTTTTCGGGGGCCTTTAAGTTTTAAGTTTTGCCTTATGGTATTTCATAACAAGTAACCACATTTCCATCTAAATTATCATTGATGGAATTATAAAAAAAAAAAGTTTTTACATTTTTTTAATAAAGCTTTGACAATTTTTTGTAGTAAGTAAAAAAAATTGTCAAAGCTTTATTAAAAAAATAGACTTGTAACGCTAATCGTAACGCTCTTCTTTTTTCTCTGTACACTTTATCCAAAGCTTATAAACGTGCGGCGACTTCCACCACGCAAGATCATCGTTAACGTTTCTGTTAATGATGACGTTCAGCTCAAGAAGGCAGAGAATGCCTGGAAACCTGGGATGAAGAGAGAGAATGTGATGGAAGACCCAGAGGCCCTGAGAACCCAGGTGTGTGTTCCTGCTCTTTCATCACTACCATCCATAAGTGCTTGAAACATTCACAGTAAAAGAAGCACTCAGGACCTCAAGAGATTTGAGATTGAATTAGATGGTTATCACGTATGGAGGCTTTTGTTCTTGTCAGGCACAAGGGTTTTGTTTGACTTTCTCGCATCCTTGAAGTCCTGATTTGTCAATTTAAGCGAAAGCATGTTTATTTTATCTGAAGGTTGTTTTGTTGATTTTAAACTGCAATGTGTTGGCAATCTGTTGCTTTTCCGGCACTTCAGGAGTTGTTCCGAAAAGTTCGTAGCATTTTGAACAAGCTCACGCCCCAGATGTTCCATCAGCTGATGAAGCAGGTGACGGATCTCACGATCAACACAGAGGAGAGACTGAAAGGAGTCATCGACCTTGTGTTTGAGAAAGCCTTAGATGAGCCCAGCTTCTCTGTGGCCTACGCCAACATGTGTCGCTGCCTGGCTACGGTACGTTCAATTCACTTTAGAGTTAATTGTGCAATTGTGAAACTTCTGTGTCTGTTTTTTTGGACTGTTTATTATATTCCCTCATATTATTAGTTCTTAACAATGTAATGGGTATTTCTTCCTCTTGTTCTCCATTTGTAGCTAAAAGTGCCCACGTCAGACAAACCTAATACAACAGTAAACTTCCGGAAGCTGCTATTGAACCGCTGTCAGAAGGAATTTGAGAGGGACAAAGTGGACGATGTCGTACTTGAGAGAAAACAAAAGGAGCTGGACTCTGCCACATCAGTAGTTATTCAATGATTATCAAGAGTTAATTTAGACTTGCTCATCTTAGTTGTATTTTTGACTTGAAATGTGAATATGTAATATGTAAACACCTTTCTTTTTTTTTTTTTAGCCCACAGAAAGGGAAAGACTGCAGGAGGAGCTAGAGGAGGCGAAGGACAAAGCCCGGCGTCGCTCCACAGGAAATATCAAATTCATCGGTGAGCTGTTCAAGCTCAAGATGCTGACAGAGCCCATCATGCATGACTGTGTGGTGAAACTACTAAAAAACCATGACGACGAGAGTTTAGAGTGCCTCTGCAGACTCCTCACTACCATCGGCAAAGACCTTGACTTCGAGAAAGCCAAGGTAACTTGCCCAACAGTTTGTTATTATATATTCTAGAGCCGTATTGATTAGCATTTCACAAGATCAGTGTCGAAAATTCCTTAGGAAAGGGAAATAGAATATATTGGTTTTTATTTAAATCTTCTAATATGGCCATTATGGAAAATAAGACCACTCATCTCACTAATGAAAAAAGTATGGTCCACTTAGCAAACTGCTAAAGAAATTCCCTCTGAGACAGGAAGGCAACTACAATTAAGTAAGGTCCTGAAATTAACACTCGTTAAGCACCAAATAAGATTAAAAACGATTGTCTTAGGGTTGATCTGTGAGGAACTGCAACACAGTGTATGGTTTAAGTCAAATAATAAGTGTAATAGTGTAACCTTCCAGCCAATCAAACTAGAGCTTGACATTTTCAGAAAGCTTTTGCCAATTTGTGTGCGATATGCATCAGACACGTCCATGGGTGTTCTGTCTGAGGCAGAGACTGCAGCATATAAGCATTGGATATTTTTATTTAGCACAAGAGGATTCTCAAAAGCCGTTTTTTTTAGATGAATTCTTAACTAACCACATAATCACATAATCACTGTTGCTTACTTGGCATTCCTTCAGCACGCCTCTGCTGTTTGTTTGTCTGATAAAATAGGCTACTAATAAATCAGTCCAGTGCTTTAGAAAGGCAGCTCTCAGCAGGCCACTCCAGCTCATGCTGTAAGGTGTTAACTGTGAGGAAGGACAGGTTCTAATTGTTCTGTTTGTGAGAAAATTGTAATAGCAAAACAAGACCTTCTAGCCCAAACAGATCTCTGCATTTCTACTGGCGTTGTGATTGTCATATAAGATATTTCTCTGACAGCTTGCTGGCATTCTTGTTTAGAAGCTGTGTTGTCAGTGGTGTGGTGGGGTATAGTGGTTACCAGTCACGGTTGGTCTTGGAACATGAACTATGCATGAATTGTCACCAATTATACAACACTATATTGCTATAGTAGGATTTTCCCTACAAGAATCATAATACGAGTCGCTTTGGATAGAAGCATCTAATTGGCTATGTTCTGAATTAAATATTAGTTCAATACTTACTTAATACCGCACAGTGTGACTGCATACTACCTAAAATTATTTAAACATAGTACGCTTTCGTTCAAAATTTGGGGGTCATCTTTGAAATACATCTCTTATGCTCAGCAAAAATACAGTAAAACTCTTAAATTGTGAAATATTTCTGCAATTAAATAACTGTTTTAAATTGTAATGTATTTTAAAAGGAATTTCATTACTCTAGTCTTTAGTGTCGAATGATTTTTCAGAAATCTGAATTCTAATATGCTGTTTTGCTGCTAAAAAACATTTCTTATTATTATCAATGTTTTAAATAATCATGCTACTTAGTATTTTTGTGAATCTTTATTTGAAATAGAAATATTTTGAACAATGTTACAACTATGATTTGAGCAAAGTTTTAACTATTACTTTCGATCAATTTATTAAATCATTCCTCAGGAAAAAAAAAGAAACATTTTACTGATCTGAAACCTTTGAACTGTTGATTAAGTAAAACAATTACAATTTTATAATGTTACATTATCACTTGACTGCATTACATTGCAGCGAGTACCTTCTAAATAACATGTAGTTAATGAAATCGCATTACAATTGAATATATAAACCTTTTTAATGCAGTTCCACTGCAAATTAATTGCAAGATTGTATTGCATTAAACATATTTGTATTGCGCTCTGTTTTTGAAGCATATAAAAAAAAAATTATTCTGTGAACATTATACATGGTATGTACTGCAGTATTATAGTATGCTAATTTCAATGTAGCCTGTTTACTGAGATGTATCTTAGTATTGTTTGTGTGCTGTGATTTCTAGAGCCCGACCGATAAAGAATTTTGAAGGCCGATACCGATATAAATATTTGTTGTTTTTAAAAATCCAATATTCCGATATTTTATTTTATTTTTATTTTTTTTATATTTCAGATAACATTAACAGATTTCCCTAACATTAGTTATTTGTAGTTATTTATGAGTTTTAACTAACATAATATGATAATGCATTTTAAAAAGAAACTTGTTTCTTTTATTGTCACAATAGAACAGAGGAACATCAAAATATATTAAAGTTCTGATAAATAAAATGTATAAAAATACAAACTTGATATGAAACGTAAGATCCTTTGAACAAAAACACAATAACAACAACCAAATCAAAGTGACCAGTAAGGGTGTTTCGTCCATTTTTATTTTAGAAATATTAATTTATCAGCCGTTATAAATACCGATGCCGATCGTTTGGAAAATGCCTAATATCGGCCTGCCGATATATCTGTCGGGCTCTAGTGTTTTTACAGTTGGCTTTGCAGTGCTTAGACGACCCGGGGCTTTGACTGGAAAAGTTTCCCAGAGCAGCTCCTTATCACGGCATGACTGTGTCGCTTTGAGATTTTCATCTTTAATCTGATCTTAAAGATGTTGAAATGCCTTTGTCTTTTGAAGTACTTCATTGAAAATGACATTGTAGCTGTACAATAGACTGAACTAGGAAAATGTCATTTAAATACACTGCAGTGCAGAGCAAAAGAATGAGGAATATTCAGACATGGGGGTGAATATAATCTGAGCACTGTACACACGCAGTCTAAATGCGTTCCAGCTGGGCCCAACAGACGCCCGTAAACACTTGAGCAAAGTGTGAGGCAAGGGGGTACATGTTTTCCATATCCTTCCTTTCTTTCTTGTTGACCTTGCGGCCGAAACTTCAGGCGTTTTTCAGCTCACAGAGAGTCAGATCGGGACATAGGTTCTGCATTTATTGACCTTGTTGATTTAGGAGCAGTTCTTTACATCATTATTTTTGGATTTACGATTGCTCCTTATATGTCCTGTACCCCATAATGGATGGGTACAGGAAGATCTGTGCTACATGATCACACATCGCTGCCACAGTAAAGAAGTCTGTCTTCATTATAATCAGTCGTTTTGCAGAGATGCTGTGATCGACATGGACACATGAACTCTGTGTTCGATTTTAAACTGATATGTTTTTCATCACTCGCTGCTCTGTGTCCTTGAAAAGCCCCGTATGGACCAGTACTTCAACCAGATGGAGAAAATTGTCAAAGAGCGCAAGACATCGTCACGGATACGGTTCATGCTACAGGATGTGATAGATCTGAGACTGGTAAGAGCCATGGGGGAATGTGATTGTGTTTGTTTGTGTGTGTGTTGAAAGAGTGCACAGATAGCCATTCCCAGACCTTTATATAGGCCTGTTTTTAATACAAGTAACAGGAAGAAGCAAAAACATCTGTGGGGGTATTGCTTTCTCTCTCTCTTTTTTTTTTTTTTCATTAAAAACTTTATAATCTGTAGTGCTTTATGAGGCACAAAAATGTTTTGAATTTGTGAGTTACTTGGGGTTTCCTTTACAATTATTGCAAATAATTGATTTTTGGGATCAATAAATTTTTTATTAAAAACAAAAAGCAGTATTATGGTGGATTATTACAATTTAATATTTATTCCTTACTGTTTATTTTATCAATGTCTTGCATTATTGTTTTTAAAAAGTGTTAGATCATTTTAAAATGTAGTCTATAATTTTTTAAAGGGTTTAATATAAAGTATTTAATAAAAAACAATCATTGTTATTTATAATAACTTATACATTTTAGTTTATATAATTTTAGTTTAAATCAACACTTTTAAATGAATAGTATTTTGTTTAGAACCAGTGGGAAAAGGCTTATGAACACTCAACTCATTGGCCCATAAACAGCCAAAGATTACAGTATCGGCAAGGTCATATCTTTTGGCCAAGATGTTAAATTCATGTCTGTTTGCAGGTGGCATAGTTTAGCTTTGTGTCTCTCCCCTGCATTCCTCACTTTTTGCATTATCTTTTGAGTGATAAAAATGTGTGAGAGAGAAGAGACAAAAAGAGGAGGGATACTTCTTTCAACTTTGAAATCTTTATTGTATCCAGCTTTAAAAAACAATTTGTTGTTTTATATAGTTAACTGTAATGCGTTTCCCAGAATGACACTGATTATTTATATTGTCCAGCATAACTGGGTGTCCCGGAGAGCAGACCAGGGCCCTAAAACCATAGAGCAGATCCATAAAGAGGCCAAACTGGAGGAACAGGAAGAACAGAGGAAGGTTCATCAGCAGCTTCTGTCTAAGGACATAAAGAGGAGGCCAGGTGAGATCCACAGCACTTCCTCACAGCATTTTAGTGTATTTCTCCAGCTATAGCAGGCCGACTACAGTGCCACACAGGGAAAAACCACATTTAAAGTTCCAGGTATAAAAAAAAACTGATGAGAACGTTGTTTGAACAGCTGTGACCTGTTGCATGAAGCTAGCTAGACAAATTAAGTGTTTGAGAGTAGGTTTACAGTTGACAAGACCAGACAAAACCAGGCTCCTTATTGAGTGTTTGAGAACCTTTGCTTTAAACCCAATGAGACCCTTGCCATTTCTAATTTCAGTTTTCATTGGCTTATACAGGATAGTGATCTGTTGTGAAATAACCCTGCCCTGTGTCTTTGGTTATAGATCAGAGAGATCAGCGCTCGCCGAGGGAGGAGACGTGGAACACTGTACCCACTACCAAGAACAGCAGGACCATCGACCCCACAAAGATCCCTAAGATCTCTAAGGTGAAGATATGGGTCACTGCACAAACTCTTTATATCATACACTTGGAACCCATTTTCTAATGTGAATCAGAGTTGATGGAGGGAACACTGCCACCTGCTGATTATAACACAGTTCTTAAGTGCAGCACATAATAGGTTGACATTGACATGTGCTTTAACAATCAATGATGAGTCATTTTAGCATCTGTGATGTGGGAAAGAGGCAGTAATACTCTGGTATCCTCTCTATGACCACTGAACCCCAAACAATCTCCAATTACAGCCTCAAATCGATGAAAAGATCCAGCTAGGTCCGCGGGCTCAGATCAACTGGATAAAGGGCAGCAGTGGTGGAGCCAAAGCTAGTGATTCTGGTGAGTGCAAGCACTGATGAATTGCTGATTAGATTACTGTTTTACATTTAACATGTATGTAAACCTCCATGCCTGTCTTTTCAGAATTATCACGCTCTGCCAGTAGCACCCTGAACCGTTATTCGGCGCTACAGTCGTCAACGTCTCAGCCCAGTCCACCACCAGCCTCTGACTCTGATTCCAGACGCCCACTGGGAAGGTACCAAACAGATAAGAAAATATACAGATACAAATGTAGAATTTACATGTATTAAAGTTTGTCATTTTTTTTAATGTGTCTTATTTTGTACTTCTCCGCCAGTCGAGGCAGCGTAGGTCGTGAACGCAGTGAAAAGCCGGTGAGTTTGGGGCCATCACGTCCGGGGCCCTTCAACCGAGGTAGCAGTGCAAAGGAGCTGACAGACAACATGGCCCCTCAGGAGACATGGAGGGAGGTACCTGACTCACTCCAAACACCTCGCAAGGCCAGCATATCAGAGGAGAAATGTGAAACGGAGAACAACAGGGCCACGGAGACATGTGAGGAAGGACACATGCTTACACGTGTGAACACACATACATTAAAGCTGCGTTTTATTAGTTCACTAAGCATGTATGTGCTAAATACTGAGCTTCTGTTTCTTTGCAGTGAAATCTGAGATGCTACAAGTCGCTGTTGTTTCAGAGAAGCCCATTCTGTCTGAAGAGGAGGTCGAGCGGAAGTCCAAATCCATCATTGATGAGTTTCTACACATTAATGACTACAAGGTACATATCAGGACCCTTACACTAATTCATACGTAACAAAAACTACCAACGTTTACAATAAAAACTACTGTTTAAATGTTTAGGTAATTATGGCTGTGTCCGAAGTCGCCCCCCTATACCCACCATTTTTAGTGGTGTCTGAAACCATAGTGGACGCTCTCAAGTGCACTCATTCACTCGTTTTCATTCATTCCTTCGAGTGAACTGTATCAGTGGACTAATGTAGGAAATAGTGAATGAGGGTATAGGGGGCGATTTCGGATACAGCCTATAAATTTGATATATTTTATTTGTATTGTTTTTTTGTTTTTTTTAAAGAAGCACTTAGCTTTTAGCATGAATTCATTAAATTGATCCAAAGTGACAGTAAATAAATGTACTGTTTTACAATAAAATTCTGTTTCAAATAAATGTTGCTCTTTTGAATTTGGAACGAACTAAAATTTTGACGAAAATATCCAAATCTTACCAATCCCAAACTATTGAACTGTAGTGTATTAATATTATTTGGTATTAACACATGCATAGGTTGAACATTATATTGAGCAGCAAACATTAATGGCAGCTTTAAAAGTGAATTTGAAACATTTTATTGGCATATTTGTTTTAAATTAACATTTTCATCCTTCCACGTTCAACATTCAAACGTTAGTAAGACAATTTATAACATTTACGTATGAATATATAATAACGGATGTATTTAAAATTTTCCATTGTTAATTGTGGTTGTCCAGTGTTTGTCACAAGATGGTGCCAAACGGTAATCTTTGTTGGCGCGGAGGGATTTTAAACAAATAAGTAGTACCGGCTATGCGTTATTACTTTGGAGCGGTTATTATTTGAAAAGAACGAACCTGCAAATGTCTGAACTGACCAATCAGAATCAAGCATTCCAGAGAGCAGTGTAATAAAAGTGGATTAATCCATGACTAGGTGTGCAATAAAATATTCAAAACAGGACTTTATTCTCTTATAGTTTCTCAGTGGTTGTAAAATAACACTGCTGTAAAATAATATTTGTAACATTTAATAAAAAATACAATAGGCATTCTCACCAGCTTCCTTGTCACTATTGCGCTACAAAAACATTTTACTGCATTTTCAATCATTTATATATAATATCAGTTTAAAACACACACAACTGGCCTTTTCCAAATCTTTACCTTGATATATTTAGAATTTCATTAGTGTGTGCCATCATACAACTTTTAATTATTGCATTTGATTTAGTATATGCAAAGTCACTGCTTGAATATCTGAATATTGAAATATCTGCTCTGTAATTATTTGTCAGTACTATAAACCATGCGAGTGTGTGTTGTGTCTGTTTATTTATGCAGGAGGCAGTGCAGTGTGTAATGGAGATGGATCAGCCCTCTATGCTGTTTGTGTTTGTTCGCATGGGTCTTGAGTGCACACTGGAGCGCAGCCAGAAAGCCAGAGAGCACATGGGACTGCTGTACTATCAGCTCATTCAGAAGGGCATTATACCCCATTGCCAACTCTACAAAGGGTGAGCATGCACAAACACACATTTCATGTAAATATATTTATTACTACTTTATATACTATGGTAGTAAAGCACTGTGGTTTGTCCCCGTCTCTTGGCTCTGTAGGTTTTCGGAGATGCTGGAGCAGGCTGATGATATGGCCATAGATGTTCCCTTCATTTGGCTTTACCTTGCTGAGCTGCTCAGTCCTTTATTGAGAGAGGGAGGAATCAGTATGAAAGAGCTGTTCAGGTCAGGATTCCATTGGTCATGACAAACACCGAAAAAGAAAGGGCTTATGAGTTCTGTTTGATGCTTTTATGTAATTTGTGATAAAAAGGACATTCCACCCCTAAAACCCTATTACACATGTCCTTGATTAATAAATGGATGTTCTTTTGAGGTGGAATCTCCTTTTAAAGGACGATTTAAGAAATGCATGTACTGTTAACGCTCCAGCACGAGGTCAAGATATTATTCACATTATAAAACATAGCTTCGCCACTGAATATCCACATTATTTTTCTCTCATTATCTTTTTCTCACACGCTATTTACTAAAATAAATTAAGTCTTTAAAGCAGGCAGAATGGTAGATCTAATGAGCCGTGACGAGCCAACATTTTGTTCCCTTTTGGAAAAACATCAGTGACTACTTTAATTTATAAATGCTGGAAAATACCACGCTAGGTGTGCATTACAATATTCAAAACAATAATAGTGTAATATAATAGTATGGTTGTAAAATAATACTGCTTTAAAATTATATTTTTTAAATATCTCATCTAAAAAGCACAATCGGCAACCTTGTCGCTTTTACCCTACATGAACGTTGTACCATATTTTTCAATAATTTATGTCAAAAAACATATGGACATAAAACTTTCATAGACAGGAATATATTATCGAAGGGTGGGCTCCATCTAAAGCAGTCAGAAACATTGCAGTTTTGTCAATTTTTAATAGTCAATGGGGATATTGTATTGTGATTTGAGACTGGTATTCTGAATAAGCTGGACTACAGAATTCCGTGCTATGTAATAAAATAAAAATTAGGCTCATCTTTGTGAAAACATCTCATTTTGTTGGGTCTATGACTTCTGGGGCTTTAACAGTTTGGCAGTGCACAGTAGTTGCAGTCATTCCAGGTCCTTGCAGGCTTCAGCTGTCATAGTGATTCAGTTTAGCGTCTAATGGAGATTTGTTTTGTTTCTGCAGCGAGTTAAGTAAACCGCTACTCCCTGTGGGAAGAGCTGCCATCTTATTTTCTGAAATACTGCACCTACTATGCAAACAAATGGTAAGCTTAACTTTTGTTGACATGGTGTTTAGAGCATTGAGATCATCTTTATCTAGTTGTCATCTGAGGTTTAGTGCTCCTGCATGATGCTTTTCATGCATAGACACCTCTATGACCGTAACAATATTCAGTAGCTTTGAGTATTGTTTTGTGAGTTTGTGTGTTACAACATCTGGTTGTGCTACAGAGCCATAGGAAAGTTGGAGATGTGTGGAGAGAGTCTGGGCTGAACTGGGCTGACTTCCTGCCGGAGGGAGAACATCTTCCTGCCTTCATCTCACAACAGGTGAGAATGTAACCTGAACACCCGACCCAGATACAATTTGCACTAGATATAGCAACATTTATAAATAAAGTACATTTGACAGTAGATCGGCTGTTTTCAAATTTGACTTATTTTAGTGAATTAATTTGTTTAAATGTAAATAAATGTAAAATGAATCATACTAATGCACATAATAATTAAACAATACAATTCTGCTGGGTTTTTTTTTACATCATTGTTTTATTGGTGCTGTTCTTGATGCTTTTGTGTTAGAATATAAACTTAAATATACAGTAATGTTCAAATGTTTGGCAGCAGTAAGATTTCCTTTTAAGCAGTGTATACTTTATTCAGCAAGGATGCTAAACCTTTAGGATTCGCCTTGTATTATATTATGCAGTGCCCTCCACTAATATTGGCACCCTTGGTAAATCTGAGCAAAGGTGGCGATGAAAATAAATATCCTTTTGATCTTTCATTCAAACAATGTTCAAAATTCTAACCTATCATTGAAGTTAAACAATTGAAATGGGGAGAAAATCTCGCTGTGAAAGAAATGTTTTTCTTCAATAGATGTGGGCCACAATTATTGGCACCCCTAGATTTTTTATGAGTAAAATATCTATAAATATAGTATATTCACAATTTTCACAAAGAGTTTGAGTGGCTAAAGTCTCTTCAAGGACCACAGCTGGAGAATTGCAGAAAATAGTTGAGTCTCAGGGTCAGAAAATCTTTAAAAAAAATAGTCAAACAGCCCCTACATCAGCACATGTTCAGGAGGGTTTAAGAAAAATTCTCCTCACTCATCCAAAAACAATCTCCAGCATGTTCAGTTGTCAGACAGGAC
>JAUMHI010000052.1:9723118-9747721 GCA_032359435.1 Enteromius unitaeniatus
GTTCAGGTCAGAGGACTGGGACAGACATGGCAAAAGCTTCATTTTGTGCTCAGTGACTAATTCTTGTGTTTATTTTGCATTATTGTCCCACTGGAAGACCCAACCATGGCCCATAACAAGATTTCTAACAGAGTCAGCATTGAATTGTTATCTGTTGGTATTTGATTGAGTTCATGATGCTAAACAAGATGTCCAGGACCTCCAACTGAAATATAGACCCACATCAAAAACACAGCAGCATACTTCATTGTTCACATGGTGTACTTGTTCACCAAACACATCTTGAGTGATTGCTTCTAAAAACAAATGTTTTAGTTTCATCTGATCATAGAAGCCAGTCCCATTTGTAGTTCAGTCCTGTCTGACAACTGAACATGGATGAGTGAGAATTTTTTTTTAACCCTTGATTAAGTTTGACTATTTTTTTAAAGGTCTTCTGACACTGAGACTCAACTATTTTCTGCAATTCTCCGGCTGTGATCCTTCAAAAATCTTTAGCCACTCAATACTCCTCGCCGTGTATTAGGATGATAGCGACACACGTCCTCTTCCAGGCAGTTTGTAGATTCTTAGTAGCTCAAGTGATACAGCATTGCATTTAGTCGGTGGAAAGCTCCTGTTCGAATCCAGAGTAAAACAATTTAACAAAACAGTTCAATACTGCATTGAAATGGTAGATTTAGGGTTGGATTTGGTCATATTTCAAACATGATAGAGCATTACCCTTAAGCAACAGTCCCTGGATATTTGTATTCTGAATCATCACAATGTGTAGGCTACTGAAGCAATGTAATAAAACACAGAAATACGTACCTACTGTAAATCAACATAATAAAAAAGTGCCAGGGTCACGTATTGAACCTGTGTTTTAGTGCCACTCAGTGGACATTTCTCTTTGAAACTGCGATGAAAAGTTCGAAGAGGTACTTATAATTTATGAGACCAGGTTGTAAAATGATTACATTATGACAAAACAATGATTACATCATGACAAGCTGAATTAGCACCGAATAGCAGAAATGACCCATATATACCCTATTTGCAGTACTATGCAAAAAGTCACTAGTAATTTCACCCAACAGACACTCGTTTAAAAATGCTGTTAAATGAGGATGCTTTCAAAAATGATGCCATAAATAGATTAATTTATCAATTAACTTCTGTTAACTAAAACAAATAAATATTTGGTATTACAGCTTTTGGTAAAAAAAAAAAAAAAAGCTTCGGTTTCGAGGTACACTTGCCCATAGTTTTTCAGATAGCTTTCCAGGTAGTTTTTTTTTTTTCTTCATCTTGGAGATGTTGCCACAGTTCTTCTGGATTGAGTCTGTCTCAGTTTGTTCTGTTACTTCATGTCAGACTGGATGAGGATCAGATCAGATCTCTGTGTGGAGCACTGACTGTTGTCAGACTGTAATCTCACTGCATTATTACAATTAATTAGAAAAATAATGTTTGGAAATGTAAACTGATATTTCCAACTGACACGCTACCGCAAAAGACAGAAATAACCGACTTAAAACCATTTTTTTTTGTTGGTGAAAATACTAGTGGCCTAAGACTTTTGCACAGTACTGTATATATATATATATATATATAGGACCAAAACCTATAAACCATGTATATATTATTATTCTATGTTTTGATGTTATAGACGTACAAACGCGTTTGATTTTCCTATAAAATTTCCAAATTTCCATTTGACCTGAATAATCTAAATGTACATGAAATAAAAAATCATAACTTCAAAAAGTCTCAGTAATTTCATGATTCGTAATTGAGCTGATAATTTATATATATATATATATATATATATATATACACCGTGGTTGTGAAAAAAAAGGTTTATTCCCAGTGCAAGTAAGGCCATTTAAAAGTAGCTTTTGTCATATTTTATTTTACTTTGTGTTGCTTTTAAGTATTAGATGAATGAATAAAATTCATAATGGTGTGTGATTGAGTGCTTTCACATCAAAAATTAAAGATGGAAGTTTAACATTACGCAGTTAAATTATTAGTGGTATCTTATTATTTTCATCTAACATTTGTTTTAAACACAGCGCTCTTCACAACTTAATCGGAACAGAACTGTGACCCATTTTTGGGTCATGACCCACTAGTTGAGACCCGCCGTTGTATATCATTGGTGTCCTACCCCCACCTGCCCTTTACAGGGGCTAAATCTGTTGTCCTGACAACAAAGTCTGTCCACCAGAGAATCTGTCCCACTGAAACAGTAAATCAGCTCGTCTGAGCTATTAAAACAGATTTGGAAAACAAATAGTGGAAGTATAACTTTCAGTTATACTGAAAGACTTTGTCTTTCCTTTGGAAAATAACCTACAATTACTATGAACAACTTCTGCTTTAAAAAATCAGACCCACAGATATTCTCTCTCAGTTTCATAGAAGTTGGAGGAGGTGCGACAGCAGTTGCTACAGGCGATTCGGATTGGCTGACATTCATGAGAGCAAGACACATGTCATGAGTGAATGCTGCACTCCCCGCCCCTTATTGTGAAGTGTCTGGACTCTGGGTTTATTTGGGCAATGTGTGTGTGTGTGTGTGTGTGTGAGTGTGTGACAGAGAGCAACAAGACCAGAGAACATTGAGCAAACATACAGACAGATTCACAGATTCTTTGCTGTGTCTGTCAATTCTACATGGGCTTTTGGATGGGATTTATGAACTGACTGATCATAGGATTCCTATCTCAGAGATGGAGGTCAGTATTGTTCATTTCTAAATAGACATTACATGTTCAGAATCAACACATCGCTTCTTTAGGTGCATCCTAACACCCTGAATAAACTAATTAAATGAATGAAGTAATTTCTCATTTATCAGAAGAAACTACCAGCCTGCAGTTAGTATTTTAAAAAGTAACTGTTTTTCTTGTACAAAAGTTTGGTTTTTTTGCTTGCTGACAGCCAACTGTAGGGATTTTACCGTTCAGATGTAGTGTCAGCTCTAACCCCTGCCCTCAATGCCCTGAGCCTCGTATAGACCCCTGAATTCGCAGAAGGTGCTTTTGTAACGTGATACCGCTAACCCTGAGAGTGAAAGGAAGAGAATGGCACTTTATGGTTGTCGTTAACATGCTCTTCTCTTTTGAAACAAGGGTTGAAGAGGTTACAGAAAACTTTTAACTATAATAGATGGATATTAGCACTTATACTATTCAAGTCCCATCTCTATGTGAGTAAACATTTCTATGGTTATCTGATGCTGTCAGTGAAGACCTTATGGAGCTGTTGAACTTTATTTGTCATTACTAACCATGGCTGTGGTTTTTCCTTGACGCTTTTAGTTCCAAAGCCAATTAGATCAGATATTGCACATCACACCTGACAAAATATTTACCTAGGTTACATGTTAAGAGTATCAAGTGAGTTTGACGCTAGTTTGACAGATTTTGTCCATATTTATAACAAGCTGGGTTCAGTTGACTAGATGGGTCAGTACAGGAATTGATGTTAGGTTAGAATGGCGAATAGCCTGACCTGCTTTCACATATTGATCATCAAATGGTGAAATACAAGCCTCAGCACTCATAATGGCAACATAATTGGTCACTTTAGGATTCAGGATTCTTTGATGATGGATAGAGTTTCTTTAATCATTTGATGAGCAGCATCTCTTTGGAAATCTTTTGTGACGTGTCTTTACTGTCACTTTAGATCAACTGAATGGATCTTTGCTGAAAAACCTTACTGACTCTGTGTATGTGTATTTTAGGACATTTGACCTTTTGGTCATTTCTGTGATCTTCCTTAAATCAAGTATTTTAATCATTTGTGACGGAGTAAGTTTTGAAATAACACCCACAGACTGGACTGATTCCTCTCACCCACACCAAGACTTTGCAGTAAACTTATCTTTGGAGAACTTTTCGTTTTAATTTTCTTCGATCAAAGGTCGTTCCCAATTGTCAGTTTAAAGGAACACACCATTTTATTTTGAAAATAGGCAAATTTTCCAACTCCACTAGAGTTAAGAGTTGAGTTTTACTATTTTCAAATCCATTCAACTGATCTCTGAGTCTTGCAGAGCATTTTTAGCTGCAGCTTAGCATAGGTCCTTGAATCTGATTAGACCGGTAGCATCCTCAAACTCAAAAATGACCAAAGAGTTTCAATATTTTTGTAATATTTTATGCAGCATCTGAAAATAGTACCAAGCATTATTAGTGTCTATCGTAATTTTTTTGCACCTGCTTCATTTTTGAGCGTGATGCTACTGGTCTAATCAGATTCAATGATCTATGCTAAGCTGCAGCTGAAAGTTCTCTGTCAGACCCAGAGATCGGCTAAATGTATTTGAAAATGGCAAAACTCTACTCTTTAAGCCTCGGTGCATATTAAAAATAACAAAACTAAAGAGTGTTTTTTTGAAAATAGAAAGTCAATATGTTATTAGGTTACATTTTATACGTTACATCTCACAGTATTTAGAACACGTTAAATATAGATGCGTTTGAGATGTATGCTTGTGTCTAAATTGAACCGTATTTATCTAAACTAACTAAAACTTACCAGATGAATTAGGGGGGGGAAATCTAAAAACAGCTGTAGGAAGACATCAAAATGTGTTGACGATGTAAAGACATAAAAAGAAGAAGACAAGAATGGTCAGGAAATCAGCTTCTAGATAAAACCAGGAAAAGAGAAAAGCTTTGCAAAACAGTCTGCTCATCGGGGCTTATAAACCCTGAGCCATTATTTAAAGTATATCCTGTTCATCTAGCATTATCTGCTGTTTGTCTTTATGTTCAATCGTCTAATCTTTGCATTGCATAGATGTATGACATTTCCTGTGATGCATCAATTTCAAAACACTCAAATTTCCAAAAGCGGAACTTATAGCTAGCGATGGAATGATTGCGCTTACTCATATTGCATATCTAAACATCAGTCAGTCATTATTATCTCCTATATCCTCCCTGGAAAAATAAAAAAAACAAATAAACAGATCCATGAGAATTGATCCCAGGAAGTCATCTCTGAGAAACAAGAAATCTGTATGTGACATCACCGTTGTTGTGGTACAGGAAATACCAAAGAAGTTTAGTTAAAGGGTGGGTATAAGTGAACGCTGACCTAATTCTTAACTAGACCTAAACCACGAAATTTGTCACATTTAATGTGTATCAATTACCATATAATATTGGTCAAGTATTCCAGAGAACAGTGTGGCAACTAAGTTTAGCAAACTTCCCCAAGAGGTGGTGAACACATTTAAGTAACTTAAAAAGAGTTCACCTAAAGGAAAATATGCTAAAAATCAGACGCAGCATTAATACGCTTGTACACAATTTCATCCTGAATGGGTGCCGTCAGTATGAGAATTCAAACTGTGGATAGAAACATCAGAGTAATCCACACGACACGTCATCACATCACATTAGGAAACATGTGTTTCGCATATTGGTCAGAAAGTCCCTTGCTGTCACTTTTTTAATTTAATAAGCTGAACCAGACCATATGCCTATATATGGTTGTTGGGTTTTTTTCACATTTACACATGCTACATTTTCTGCACTTTGGCCTACTACAGTTTTAAACAAAAGAAAACATAAAGGTAGTGCATGGAAGAGTGTGGGATAAAGTTGCCACTTTTAAACAAGCCTTTAAACAATGAGATAAGCTTGGAAAGCAAGTGGAATGTTTCTTGGGTACACTATTTGCGTGAACCACATCTTAGATGGTCTACATCGGTGCATTCTCATGCACTCACTCAGTGTGGGAAAGTCTAATACATCATCTTAACAAGGCAGCTTCCTGTCCCTGTGAAGAAAGATGCTCACTGCCTGAGCCAGTGACCTTGTGAGCATGCTATAAATATTTATGTCAAAGCAAACCTCTCGTTTCAAAAATATTCATCCTTTGGACCATTTTGTCTCATCAACAGCTTCTCTGCCGTCTCAGATATGTGTGCAATTTTCCAATTAAAGCAATCGTTTACTTTTTTCTTTTAGTGTAATAAGAGTGGAAGTTGTGGTTTCGTCAATACAGTGGAAGTTAGTTAGGGCCAAGGTTGTTTTGGACCCCATTGACTTTCAATGTATGGAAAAAAATAGTTGAAACATTCTTTGAAATATTGCTAGCTGTGTTTTGCAAAGAAAAGCAACGTCTTTCGTGGGTTCATAAATATTGCATTAGAAAGTACTAATGATGAAAAGATCTGACGCCTGTTTTTTTTTCTCTGTCATTCTTTGCATAGCAAGCCTTTTTGACTAGAAACCTCTGCTGAGGAGTGCTGACACTGGGGTTTCGCACTTTCACCCTTAGGTTGAGGGGTTAAATGAATTTGAAGCTTTCCCACACGCATTTTTTGTGTGTGTGTGAGCACATTCTTACTGTAAAAGCTTAAACATTTTACACCAACTGTACATTACATTATAGAAATCGCCTATATGTAGTTCTCTGAAGTAACAAATCTTTATTAGATTATTTTGAAAGACATCTGATAGTGTGTCACCTAAATAAATAAAAGTATCAATAAAAATATTGCTCTAAAGCTATTCTAGTGAATCGTGCAATAAATTCTAACTGCTCCAAATTATTATGTGAAGGCACAGTACAGCATATCGCAGTTTTCGCAGAGAGAGAGACATGAAGGAGAGAGACAGCTGCTTCTTGAGAGCTGAGGCCAGCTTCCCTAGTCTGATCTGCACTAGCAGGCGTGTTCTGGAATCCCAGCTGAATTTGACCTCCTTTCTCACTGTACACACGCGCATACTCCAAACGCAAACTTAGAAATGTACACACTCAGCAGTCTTCCCTTTTAAGACACGTGTGCGGTTGTACAGACCAGGGGTAAATTAACTACAGTCGCACCGTATTTGAGCACGAAATGCTGCTGGTTAACTGCTGGTTTAGCTGTAGTGAACAATGTTCAAACCATTTGTTTTTATTTTGCAGAATTATGTCCATAAGTGTGAAAGCAAACCTGTGCTACCAGCATCGCAAAACAGAATTGCTTTTTTCTCCCAGAAAATTGTCATAATTGTCACTAAATTTGGAGATTTAGTCTCCCAGTCTTTCATTGGCTAGGGCAAACTCACACAACTGGTTCTGACCTACCAACCTACAAAATACACTGTAAAAACAATTATTAAATAAAATGCTCTTTTCAGGGTAATTTCTATGATTCTTTTCTATGCAAATCAAGCATATTATTTTACATGTTCCGAAACTCTGGTGTTTTTCTGTTCTAAAAAAATGGCCCTTCACACTCAACCATATTTTTTGGTTACATATTCTTATTTTGGATGCTAGCAAAATGTATTATTAAAGCAATCGGTGCAACTTTGGTTTTAGTGCTCTCGTTTGCAGCACACACAAAGCATGCTCAGACTGGCCCTGGTGTGCTTTGGTCTGTGTGGATCAGTGTAGGAGGAGGGCCTGCGGTTTGTTGTGGTCAGCGTGCATTAACCACAGCCTGCGTTGCAATCGACTGCAGGCCTTGTAAACGGAACAGGTGCTCAGTATGTCAGCCATGTGGGCTGAATAGAGGCTTTGTCACAGAGGATCCGTCCATGAGCCATTTAAGGCAGCGCTTGCATCCATCTCTTATCAGCGGGGAGTGGAGCTTTGAGGAAGGAAGGCTGGCGTGATGGGGGAGAGGATATGGGGTGGGGGGATGAACATCAGCTACTGCACACACATGCACATACATGTACACGCTTCAATTTAGTAGTTATATTTAAGTGGTAGCTGGGTTGTGAGTCAGTCACAACCCACTTAAATGTATACATATATGTACTGTATATGTATGCATGTTTGAGCCTATACCACAAAACCAGTCATAAGGGTTTTGACCAGCCATAATACATTTTGAAATTGAAATGAAATGAAATCTGAATAAATAAGCTTTCCACTGATATATGTATTTGTTAGGATTGGACAATATTTGGAATCTGAAGGTGCAAAAAAAACTTTTTGTTGATAAATAATAATAATTAGTAATGTACTGCAGTATAGGACATAATTATGTCCTTTAAAGCAAAAAGCTAGTGTGCTGGTAATACGCATGTAGTTAGAATTGGTCCTTGAGATAAAATATTACCATATATGTGTGTAGAATAGAAAATACTATACATATATCATGTATTAAATATGAATAAATTCTATATAATGGGTTAGGTGATTTCTAGATCTTATTTAGACAGAATAAAACATCAAGTAATACATGTTTTACTGAATAATTCATTGAAGCAACTAATTTTACCAAAGATACATTCATATATTGTGCCCAAATGAAATATGTTTACTGAAATATAACTGTTCGTGTTTATTAAGGTATTTGTCTATTATGCTCCAGTGTGTTTAATTTTAAGCATGTACACTGTTGCTGCTGAGGAATTTGTGAGCACATGGGACGGGTTTAAAGGGACGTGTGCACATAGTAGAAGCGTGTGTGCATGTGTGTGTGGTAATGTGTGTTGAGTGAGAGGCACTCCAGATGTCACCCGCATCAAATCTCTTGTTTACTGTATGATTTGCAGGTGCTGGTGTTTGTCTGAGGACCTGTTTATAAATAACCCTATAGACAATTGAAGTACCCTAGAATCAAACTCCGGAACTAATGTTCAGTTCTGCTAGAAATTATTTGAATGGATTCATTGTTCACAATCTTTCCCACTGTTAAACAGTCTAGACCAAAAGTTTCTAAATAATACTGTTGCAGGAAATGAAAACCAAGCATAGAGGAAGCTATTTCATCCATTCACCTGTCCTTGGACATGCACATTTAGTTATAGTACTAGTCAATATTACAAAAACGTGCAATAATAAACACCCTCAACACTGTTTGGTTATACAAAATGTATTCTTGTTTTGTTTTTTTACATTATGCTCACCACGGTTTATTTAATTAAAAATATAGCAACAACAGTAATATTGTGAAACGTTATTACAATTTAAATTAGCTGTATGCTATTTTTTATATATTTTAAAGCCTTAGTTCACCTAAAAATAAAAATTCTCTCATTAATTACTCGCCCTCCTGTCGTTCCAAACCTTCTTACATATTCGAGAGAGCCACCCTTCCCTCCATTAACAACAATACAACTGAAATGATCCAGAAACATAGTAAAAACACTGGTAAACAGTCCATGTCACATCACTGGATCGAAAGTTTTGCCGTGCTACGAGAATACTTTTCTTGCACAAAGATGACAAAAATAACATAATTTAACTTGACTTACGTCTTCCGTCGTTTTGCTGTCTATGGAGGGTCAGATGGCTCTCTGAAGTCATCAAACATATCTTAATTTGTGTTCCGAAGATGAACGGAGGTCTTACGCGGTTTAAAACGACATGAGGGGGAGTAATTCATCACAGAAGTAAAATTTTTAGGTGAACTAACCCTTTAAGTTTCCTGGAATGGCAAAGCTGAATGTTTAGCAGTCCACTCCAGTGTCACTTTATCCTTCAGAAATGCTTATTTGGTGTTATGCTTTTTGTGCTTCCTTGCTGAATATAAATATTATTTACCTACAAAAATGTACCCCAAACTTTTGTATAGACAGAACTAAACCACATAATCGGAGCAGTATAATATATTTATATAAAAAAGTGGCTCAGACTACAAAACATTTGTGTTTTAATGTCTGAACAAAGTCTCAAAAGACATCTAGGGAACAAGGTCACAGGGATTCTTTCAGCAGGGCTACAAAGTTGTGCCTAGTTACGCAACGGCCCATTATCCATGTCACACAAGGCCATTGTTTGTTCAAATCCAATTTCAAGACACCACTGCTGTCCATGGTGGTCTTACATTGTGTGTCATTGTCATTACGTGTCTCCTCCTAACCCGTAGCCTTGTCTCACATCTTCTGTCTTCTGTTTCCTTCAGGCGTTGTTTGCTAGAGCTCTTTATGACAACATAGCCGAAACCGAGGATGAGCTGGCTTTTCTCAAGGGTGACATCGTCTTGGTGCTGGAGAAAAATGTGCCAGAGAGCATCGGCTGGTGGAAGTGTGCTCTTCATGGATGTCAGGGCCTGGCACCAGCAAACCGCCTGGCTCCGCTTTCCCCTGCAGAGGCTGAAAAACTTTGTATGAACAAACAGATACAAATAGGTTCAGAGAAGGACTACTTGAGCAACCACTGCCATCAGAACATCTATCAAACTCCAAAAGCTAGGACACCAGTGATACCGATTTATGAAGAAATGAGCATGATATATAAAGTGCCCCTTCAAGCTGCCTCTACATCAGATAAGCACACAGCACAAGAGGATCTAGAAGGAACTGGGTCTCCTCATGCCGTAAGTCTTTCCCTGGAACAACTGCACATTTTCTATCAGTAGCTATGCTTTTATGCACCTATAAAAATTAGATTCATGGCTCAATCAGATTGAGGTGCCTTTATGTAAACACCTAAATAAATCTATTTTGATATGAATTCATTTCAGCTGGATTGAAACCGGTGGTGTAGACCTCAACTTATCTGATCAACAGAAAACAAATTATAATTATTCCGATTCAGGTGTTTCAAAAATATCTATCAGATTTAAAAATACTTTGCGTATAATGTACAGCGCTGTTCTGCATATGCTTACATAAACAGAAATCGCAGAATCTGTAATCGGATTGGATTTGCAAAATATACAAGGGAGAACTGAATGTGTAGATAATTTAGTAGACTATATGTTTAACTGAGGCTAATAATAAGCAACGTCTCAGAAACCCCTGCTGGCTAAGAGTTCACAGATGGGGACCAGGGGCTTTTCTGCAGGGACAGGTATGTAGCACAGGGGCTTTATGAGCTTGTTAAAGAGTAGCAAAGACAGAATTCAGACACCACTAACTGCAACCAGAAGATCTATGGCTGGGGACTGCAGAAAAAGGAACGAGAGAGAGAGACGGAAGTGTTTGTGCAAGTTACTGTGTAATAGGTGAAGTAGTTGGGTTCACATGTTGCCCATTTCCCCTACTGCTTCAGGGAAAAATGTTTACCTTAGCAGCTTATGTGTAGCGTGGCTTCAATTAGAAAACTGGGTTAATTGGGCAGGCAGGACACAGTAATGTGGACAGCACTTTAAAGGATCCGTGTGTTGTCATCTCAGTAGAGTAAGACATTTTTTGCTTGTTTAGTTTAGTGTCTATACTTAACACTTTTTCTCTTTACAGGGTTTAACTGCCAAAAGTGGTGCTGAAATATATGATGTCCCAAGCCTGGTGAGAAAACCTTCCTTGTTCACAGTAAGTACTCTTGATTTTTTTATTTTTTTTTTCAGTAGACTAGGGGTTTCCAATTGAGGTCAAGGGACACCTAGAGGTCTGCAAGAGGGCCTGCAGAAACTGAGAGAAAAAATTGCTAAAATGTAGAAATAGTCAATGATTACAGCAAATATTTTTACTCATGCAACTGATTTTACTGATAGACATTTCTTGATTAATATAGAAATACAGCATTAATAAAAAAAGGAAAACATTGTTTTTGGGGGTCCTCTGCATTGAAAACTCTTGCACTAATTATTTTTGATAATTCGGTTAAAAGACTGAGAAGATCGTATGACTGTCACCTTAAGAAATAATGTGTGAAATGATATTGATCAAACTAAGCATCATAAATTGTGTAACTTGTCTTTTAAAGGCATCTGCGCTGCAGGCTTTGGAAAGAAAAAACACAGGCTTTCATAACAGATATGAATTGCAGCAAAGTATGAGACGTGCGACTGCAACCAATAAAAAAGTAAGCATGATAACGTCTATACAGCAACTCATACAAACATAATAAAACTTCTCTAATTGAACTCTGATTTAGTACAGAACCTGGATCGAATATATTTGTGAGCTATTTCTAAGTGAACTATGCAATTTATTTACTTATTTTTTTAGGTCACCCCATTACCCCCGATGACTTCCCAAGACCCCAATTATGACATCCCAGTGCCATCCATCAGTGAAGATACTCAAAATCCTCTATGGGGTTATAGTACCATGCCAAAGCCAAAGTCTGAATGGATTTATGACGTGCCTGTTTTCCCCCAAAAATGTGAACCTTGTCACTATGGCACCATGCCACCCAAAACTATGAATTCAAACAAGCCCCTTTATGACACTTTGCCAAATCACAGATGGCCTGAAAATGCCAGGCAGATCTCCATCCAGCCCCTCTATGACATCCCTAAACCGAGCAATGCAGTGGTGCAGTCTCGTACAGATAATGGGGATGCAACAAATACATGCATTTATGATGTCCCACCCTGCCTCAAACAAACAGAGAGCCCTGTACCGTTACCCAGAAAGAAAAGCCCTCCTGTAACAGACTTTAAAAAGACCAATGAATATCTTGAGTACAGTGATAAACCTGAACCCAGGCATGACCAACATCGTTGGCCCTCAAGGGGCAGAACAACATCCAGGCAGCCTGTGGAAGGGACGATTAGAAAAGACAATGAGGACAACAAAGACCACCAGAGGAGCTCAACGGTGTCCACATCCTCCACAGTTTCCAGTTCTTCCAGGAGCTCATGTGACTCTTTCATGCTGAGTTCTCCGGAACCTGAGCCCTTGCGTGAGGTCACACTTTCACAGGAGGACGCCAGCAACAAGTTGCTTGAGCTGCAAGAAGCAGTGTGCCAGTCTGTGCCCAAGCTTATGCTGTTCGTTAGCAGCCAATGGAGAACCAAAGAGCATCTGAGTCAGCACCTTAATGAGATTCGCATGGCCACCGAAGAAGTGACTGACTCTGTCAACTGCTTCTTAAACTTCGCCTTGGATGTCAGAGGTAACGCACAGCATCTGACAGACTTTAACCTGCAAACCAGGCTTCTGAAGCAGCTCTCCATCATTGAGGACTCAGGCTTGATCCTTCACCAGGCTGCAAGGACTCTGCAAGATCTGGGCTGGCTGCTGGATATGCTAGCTCAGGATGATGGCCCGTCTCAGACCCCTGACCACCTGGAGCGTTTTGTTATGGTGGCTCGAACCATACCAGAGGATGTGAAGAGGCTGGTATCCATCCTGAATGCTAATGGAAAGCTTCTTTTCAGAGTCACGGCTAAGGAACCAGAAGTGTTGGAGAATGTAGACCCTTATGAGAGGAGAAGTCACAGTAAAAGTGAACCAATGGTAGACTCTGGGATAGATGAAAGTGACTATGTACAACTTCAGGTAGGCAAATCACACCATAATTATTATCGTGTTATGACCTATTGCTGATAAATGGTCGAGATGAAATGTTCATGAATATATACAAAACATTAATAACAAACTATAGTTTCGAGCATTCAGGCTCCAAACTTTTGACTGGTTGTGTAATGTTGAGTAAATTAGAAAGTGAAAATACTGTATGCCTAAAAATCTAAATCAATCTTATTGCTTTTCAACAGACAAAGACAGATTTCGACCAACCACCAAAGCCATCAAAAAGCAGTTTTAAATCAAAGAAGAATAGTGATATCTTGAAAAAACAGGTGAACACTTCTCCTAATTCAAAAACAGTCTTGTGTTAACACAATAATTTCTAAACCATTTTATTACTCATTGTGTCTTTAAAAAGGTTTCCAAATCACAGTCCGGTAACCCCTGCAGTCCACTCCAGATGTCCAGGAAGTCTTCCATCTCTGACCACTGCCGGCTGTATTTTGGAGCTATTCAGAAGGCCATCAGTGTGTTTATAAGTAGCCTGAATGATGGCCAGCCCCCTGAAAAGTTTATCTCTCACAGCAAGCTGGTCATCATGGTGGGCCAAAGACTCGTGAACACTCTGTGTAGCGAAGCTAAAAATCTAGAGCCCAGCAGGGAAATGTTGTCTATGAGCAATCAGCTGTGTGCCCAGCTCAAGCAACTGGCTATGGTGACCAAGAAGGCAGCTTTGAACTTCCCAGACAAACTGCCTCTCCAGGAGGCACAGGACATTGCCAAAGAGTTGGCTCAAAGGGCACAACACTTCAGAATGTCACTGGACGTCTGAGCGGCCATTTGTTTGCCCAGTTTATCGTGTGGAGGTGGTCTCGTGAAGACAACATGGTATTTGTGAAATATCTCAATTTGTGTGATTTGTATGCGAGTCTAAACCAGCCACCCTTAAAACAAGCTCCTATTTTTGTTAGTCTGGATGAGGAGACACTGTTAAAGGTAAAAAGGAACTCATAATTATAATCTTAAGTAACGACATTGATGTGTTTACATGCGCAACAGTGTTGATGCAAGAATAAAGCTTTTGTACAAATAGCAGTTAAAGGAGTAGATCACCCAAAAATGAAAATTCTGTCATCATTTACTCACCCTCATGACAAAGGAAGTTATTTAAAAAAAAAGTTTGTAACCGGGGTGTTTTGGGTCACCACTGACTTCCATAGAAGGAAAAAAATACTATGGAAGTCAATGGTGACCCAAAACAGCCTGTTTACATACTTTCTTGACACGGAAGAAATTTACACAGGTTTGGAAATACCCAAAGGTGAATAAATGATGACAGAATTGTATTTTTTGGGTGGACTACTCCTTTAAGGTTTTTACATATAGATATTAAACGTGTTGCAGTTTTGCTGTCACAGTAGTATCCTATAAAAGAACATTGTTTGAAGTGTTTGCATGGACTTGCGTCGTTGTTGGATTATTACTCAAAATCACTGTATCATTGTGCATGTAAACACATGAAGCCAAAGCAAAAAACGTGCTAGTTGCTGTTCAGATGTTAAAGCGACAGTTCATCCAAAAATGAAAGTTCTGCTATGTTACGTTAAGATTTTTAACAATTTTTGATAAACTGCTCTTTTAAAAACAGTAACAGGAACAGTCTTAAACATGATCTGGGCATCTATTATTCTTATTTTTGTGGTGCTCTCAATATGACAAACCTCAGACTTTAAACGAATTAAGCAAAAATTGCACTTTTTTTTAATGCCCGACACTGTATACAGATTTTCGGTCATAATAAATAGATAAGATGTATGTAGATGACTATATTATCTGTCCGAATATTCAGTGTTTGTGCAAAATGTAAATATTTCCTCAGTACAATTGATGTTACTTTTTTGTATCATTTGTCAATGTTCTAGTTTTCAATATTCACACACTGTAAGAATGTAGTATTTTGGTTTTTCACAAATAATTATATCTGTGAAAATGTTTTAGACACAAATAAAATGTTACTTCTTAAAATTATTTCTGACTGCTTATGTCTTATGTCAGGGGTCTCCAAGTTCCTGAAGGGCCGGTGTCCCTGAGTTTAGCTCTAACCCTAATCAAACACACCTGAAGCAGATAATCAAGGTCTTAGCAGGCAGGTGTTGAGGCAAGTTGGAGCTAAACCCTGCAGGACACTGGCCCTCCAGGATCAAGGTTAATGACCTTTGTCTTATGTGATAGCTTAGTGCTTAAAGGGATAGTTCATCAAAAAATAAAAAATTCAAAGTCATCATTCACTCACCATCAAGTTTTTTTTTTTTTTTGACTGTCTTTCTTCTGTGGAACACAGAAGTATAACATAAGAATGTGTTGTTTACTACTGATTTTCATTGTACAGATGGAAAAAAAACCCACAAGCATTTCTCAAAATATATTTTAAAGTACCACAGCGGACAAAAAAAAAGGTCAGAGATTTGTAGAGACATCAAGGTGAGAAAATGATGAAAGAATTTACATTTCCGGAGTGAACTATTTCTCTGAAGTCGTCTAGCTGTTTTACATTAAAAGCGTTCAAATTACTAGCTATGTTAATGAATGTACAAAATTGTGTTCTAATGAGAAATGTATAGTTTCTAATGTCAAATATAAATAACGCACTGGCGCCCTCTATACTCTGAACTTAGAAACAATTAATATTTGCTACACTCAAAAAGACCCTCAAACCAACAGATAGACCCTTCACTATTTAGTAAAGCAGTTCATTTTAAAAGCATTAACTAATTGCAATGGATAACTGGATAATTAAAAAAAAAAGTTATTTAGAAATGTCACAGTTACACATGACTAAATTGTCCAGTACTTGAATGGAAGAGTATAGAAGTTCTACTTTTATGCTAACTTTGAAAGTTACTGTTTTTTTTTCAAACAGTTAGCCATTATGAGACGTTTTATAATAGTGACAGTATCATAACATGCAACAGTTCTTCGTGCGAACCGCGCCCACTGAACTCCAGACTCCTCCTCCGGTGTGACTGTACGTGCCCTGCGTCTCTGCGCTCCTCTCTTTCCCCTACACACCAGACCACAGACATGGCTCCATAAGGGTGCACATGGCGGCTAGCAGCCATGAACCAAAAAACAACTCACCAAAAACTACAGATGCATCTCCGATTTGACTGATTTTCGATTGATCAACTTCCACATCCGCCGCAATACTCTTCAATCCGGTTTTCAGCATTCGGGAGAGGCTGCTTGCATGCAACTCTCTCTGTCTCCATTTCTTCCAGACAATTTTACGTTCTTACTCAACCCGAAATAACAGTAGATATCATATTGTACCACAGCAATCATGGGTGTGCAGGGTTTCCAGGAATACATAGAGAAGCACTGCCCCAATGCCGTGGTGCCGGTGGAGCTCCAGAAACTCGCCCGCGGGAGTCTGGTTGGCGGCGGCCGGCAGAGACCCCCTCAAACTCCGCTCCGGCTGCTAGTGGATGCCGAGAACTGCCTGCACCGACTCTACGGCGGCTTCTACACCGACTGGGTGAGCGGGGGCCAGTGGAACCACATGCTTGGATACCTCGCCGCCCTCGCCAAAGCGTGTTTCAACGGCAACATCGAGCTACTAGTGTGCTTCAATGGCGCCCTGGAGAAAGGCCGTCTCCACGAGTGGGTCAAGCGACAGGTGAACGAGAGGCAGACCGCCCAGCAGATCGTCAGCCACATCCAGAACAAGGGGACCCCGCCGCCCAAGGTCTGGTTCTTGCCCCCGGTGTGTATGGCCCACTGCATCCGCCTGGCGCTCCTCAGGTTCCACATCGGGGTGAGTAGCGACAGATGCTCTCTGGGCTTTTGACACATGCAGCCATTAGCTTAGCAGAACCAGACCCAGATCAAGTGAAGTGCTCGTTTTACAAGACAGTAGGTTGTCAGCTAGCAGGTGACCTAGACAGTGTTATTCTTGTGCATTTACATAAACAAAAACAGTCTAAGATGGTGCTGGTCTCTCAGCCTAACCTAGCTGGAAAGTTCTCCAAACCCAGTAACCAGTAGTTAGTCCGGACCAGCTAATCAAACTAAGCGGTTAGTGAAACGGTTTAATTCAGATTTAAACAAGACTAAGCCTGCCTGGTATTCATGTAGCATTGTTCATGGAAACAGACTAGGATCAGCAGCAGGTTTAAACTGGTCTCACAGCCAGCTGAAAAGTTCCCAAAACCAATCTGAAACCAAACTGTTTATGATTTTAGCCTTATTCATATGCAAACCAGTGTAGGTCTTAAATCATAAAACACATGCATGTTAAAACCAAGATTAGCAGCTGGTTTGTTTTTCCTCTGATTGAGTGAGTGACTGAAACTTTTCAATACCTCTCTAGAATCTGTGTACAGACCAGCAGATCAGCTCAGGCTGGTTTCAGATGTTTTTTTTTTCTAAAGCAGGCATCCAACTTGTTGGAACATAAACGGTTGGAGTGGGTGTGCAGAGGAAGAGAGACCTTGGGCACAAATCTCTATGACATGCTGCTTGTATCGGATCAGATCTCGTTTCCACAGGCATTTGGGGGAAACAGAGATAGGATGTAACTGTCATGTTAGTTTATGAGATGGTGTTGTAAAAATGAGAAACTGTCAGTCTTTTAAGGTCATATTTTAACACGCCTAACAGTGCATGCAAATCTAAAATACATTTTACTTCTTTCTTTTGCAATGATATTACAGAAGAATCAAAATCAACTGATAAAAAAGGGAACGGATACAAAAAGGCAACATTTAAAAATCAAGCAATGTTATTATTTAATAAATATTAGCATAAAATATTCCATATTTTTACTTGGATCTTCAACAATAATTAAATTTGCAACATATGTCTACACATTAGTAAACTTATGAAGTAACAACCAAATACAAACCTCTGAGAATAGAATAAAACATTTATTTATGTATGTATGCTGAAGTGAAACCATGTAGTAGTAGGTTGTGCTGGCAGAAGGAAGCGCTGCCTTTGCGCCGCTGTGATTGGCTGATGTGTCACACTCTTGTGACACAAGAATAGTAGGCACTTTCCTGTGATTGGCTGCATGCTCCCTGCGTCACTTCTGCTGAGATTTAGCAGCCGCACAGGCTGTGACTAAGTTTATTGGCCCTGTTTGGACCAAAGAGAGAGACATGATGAATTTGCATTTATTTAGTTCATTTTCCAGGACTTTTAGCATGTATGGATCATTAATATTTATGCATGAATGGGAAAAAATACTAATAGGATTTTTTTTTCTACTTATCGCCTGTACTCAAAAACATTGGATCAATTGAGAAACTATAAAATGTGGTGCAGAATATGAATGAAATATCATTGATTTAAAAATGTAGTGAAGTCGAGCCCTCTTTCTTATCAGTTAAAGCCCAGTGAACATCCTCTTGCTCAATGCAATAGTTTCGAAAAGAATTATCTCTTCATTGATTCGTTCAAATAGTGCTAATCGATTGACGCATTTGACAAAGAAACCATTATATGATACAATTAGAAATAACATTTCCCAGACTAATCGTGCCTTACATCCTTTCATGGAAATCTGTGAAAGCCTGCAGTATGGTCAATCTCATCAATGTAAATTTGTTTTTCTAATGAGCCTTCCTGTAATTTGCTTCCTCACTCAGGTTGTCCAGACCACCGAGGATCATCACCAGGAAGTGATTGCCTTATTTAGAGAAAATGGGTTCCATGGCCTGGTTGCCTATGATTCTGATTATGCCCTGTGCAACATCCCATACTACTTCAGTGCCCATGCTCTCAAACTCAGCCGCAACGGAAAAAACCTGACCACCAGCCAATACCTGATGCACGAAGTTGCCAAGCAGCTTAATCTCAATCCAAATCGTTTTGTCATTTTTGCTTCACTTTTAGGTAGGTTTGTTTGATTACCTGTCAGTTTTCAAGTCAAAAGGACATCTACATTGGCCCAATAATGCATGTTCTTAGTCATACTGTGAATAATTCAG
Source organism: Enteromius unitaeniatus (assembly GCA_032359435.1). Taxonomy (NCBI): domain Eukaryota; kingdom Metazoa; phylum Chordata; class Actinopteri; order Cypriniformes; family Cyprinidae; genus Enteromius; species Enteromius unitaeniatus. Next base: position 9,742,209 of record JAUMHI010000052.1, read on the forward strand.
CTGGGCATGTTGTTGTCCGTTTTTGCCTTTATTCGCAAAGTTTGGCGTCATTATGTTAAGAAATACTAAGCAATGTGATTGTTTATAATAATTTGTTAATAATCGTTTTTTTTATAGCAAAAAGCTTATTCGAACTATTTCTAAAGGATCATGTAATCACTGACAACCTGAGTAATTTCTGCTGAAAATTCAGCTTTTCCATCACAGGAGTAAATGATATTCTGAAATAATAATAATAAAAAAGTTAAAAATGTACAATTATTTAACAGGGTTACAGTTTTTAGTATTGGATTATTTATGTATTTATTTTTGGATCAAATAAATGCATCCATATTTCAAAAACATTAACAAACCAACCCCAAACTATGCTTGTAAGGTTAGGCAAGTAAAATTATGTGCAAGCCATTCGGGAATGGATTTGTTTTGGATTTTATGTTTTAAGGTAATTATAATGAACACATATTCAAATAACTAAATTATATTTTTTTTTATAGGGAATCACATACTGCCTGATGAAGACTTGGCTGCCTTTCATTGGAGTTTACTTGGCCCTGAGCACCCTTTAGCATCCTTGAAGGTAAAATCACTTGTTTTCATGTATGTATTCATTTACCTGTTTATATAATACCAAGCAATGAATAGCCAAAATGCTATTTACGAGCATGCGTTTAGTCTGGCTCCATTCGTTGGACATTCTTTTTTACTTGTAAATACTTCATACAATAGAAATAAATGTGTTGTGTATAATAATTCAAGTTTTTTCTACATTGACTAACACATGTTTAAAGGGTGCAAAAAATAAGGTTTCAGTTCTCATTAGATTCCCTCAGTTACAAGCCGCTGTGACCAGTTTCCTTGACAACCAGATTGAAATGAGGTCTGGCAAATAACTTATCAGGACCATGGAAAATCACTTCAGCATTGTCCTCAACATGTCCCCTTTTTGGTTTTTAAATACTCTGTATTTAAACTTCAGCTAAACTATAGAGCAGTGCGATAAAGGAAAGGGTTGAGCTGAGGAATGGCTTCGTGCGTAACCTTCTGTTATCTTCTCTTAGTGTCGGTGTGGTTTGACAGATGGCTTTATCGATTCAATGCGAGCTAGAATAGAGTGTGCTATACTCGATTTTAACACCTGACTTTTTGTGCCATCACTCTCTGTTCATTTTAGCATATGTCTATGTTTTTGCCTATAGTTGACAATTATTGCAGTGGCAGTTTATGATATGCATCTTCAATTAAGCAGATAAACCTAATGTGTGTTTTTGTAAATTGTCACACTGTACCCAGTCAGATATGTACTCCTATGATGCCCATCACATTTTAAGCAGAAGGAGCTTTTGCTGGGGGTGTGATGGGTTGTTTTCTCTGACGCAGGTCCGTGCCCACCAACTTGTTCTTCCTCCATGCGATGTTGTCATAAGAGCCGTCGCAGACTATGTCCGCAACCTACAAGATGTCCATGACCTGGAAGCAATTGCTAAAGACATATTCAAGCACTCCCAAGTAAGATAACACACCATTGTAGCACATTTAACAGGATATATAAGCCCAAAATTGTTAATTCTGTCATCCTTTATTAAACCCAATGAAGGGCTGTATAATTAATAGAAATAGAAAAACAAAATTGGGATAAGGCTTAGTGTGATTATTGTCCACGTGCAAATGCAGCACCAGGTCACTGAAATTGAAATTGTCACTAAAAGATTTTCAGAAACTCCGGTTTCAGTGTTTGTGTAGATGACAGAGATTTGGGCTTGTGACATCAGACAGTGGTTCCAAATTCTTTTAATGCAAAGTCGCTAAACGTCGCTAGATGATGTCATATGCTAATTAGCATATTCCTGACGTCAATACGTCATATTATCTCGCCATTCAATCACATACTGTATTTTAACGCAGCCAAAGTCTTAGTATAATTCAATATATTCATTATAAATCAACATATTCAGTTCAATATATATATATCAATATATTTTACTGTTTATGTTATGTCAGAAAATAGGGTGGACACGAAATAGTGACTGAAACACACCCACTAACTAGCTCTGCCTTATAAGATGTTGCTTAAAAAGACTCTTCAATCTAAAAACATTGGGTCCAAAACATAAAATTGGACCCCATTGACTTTTAGTGTATGCACCGAACAAAGTCATATACATTTGTACCAACATTTGGGTGAGTTAAGGATGACAAATTGTTGGGGGAACTATCGACTACCAAGAATTATGTTAATTCTGTGGCTTTGCATTCTAGTCTCGAACTGATGACAAAGTTGTCCGTTTCAAAAAAGCTGTGGAGTATTACACCACCGCCAGCAAGCCCCCTCACTTTCCCCCATTTTTAGGTAAGATTGTCTATATTTTTTATTTTCCCTCTCTAACAAAATGACATCTGTTCCTCTTGGTTCGTTCTTGTTAAGTTCTTGGAGCAGGACAAGTGTACTAATGCTTGCCTGGTGTTGTGTTTTCCTGTCTGTGTTTGAGGCCAGGTTTTAGAGGCACGCTCTGTCTCTTTCTTAACCGTCTCTCGGTCTCAGCCCTCACAGTAATGTGAGAAATTTTCCCACTTGCCTCAGACCTTGTGTGCACTTGGAATGGCCGCTGTGCCCTGTGCATACAAATGGGCTTCTTTAGAAAGAACTCTTGCACAGAGAGCCGCTAGTCTGGAAAAACTCTCTTTAGCTTGCCTGAAAACTTTCAACAGGTTCATTGCAAGGGTGTTAGTTGAACATCTTCCAATTAGTGAGAGCATTTTTGATCAATTTTAGTGGTTGTCTTGTAGAACTGCAATAACCTTTAATCGAATTCAGACTGACTGACTTTTTGCATGATTTTACATTTTCTGGTGGTATTAGAATGGTATGGATACAGGCTGTTTCTCGTATACCTCACTGCGTTTGTGTGCCTACACACATGTTTGAATGCATCAAGGTCAGTTTTCATGGTGGGTGGACATGCGGTGTAACGAGAATCTCAGTTAGGGCTTTTTTAGCACAAAAAAATATATATTTTCTGGGAATGGTTGTTTTTCTTTCCAAGTTTCTCTACATGTTTTGAGTTTTAGCTCCAAAGATTGAACCAGACTCTCTCTTTTTTTTTTTTTTTTTTTTTTTAAATTTGTATGCCCACAGTCAGACAAAATCTGATGGGATTGCCAGCAGCACCGCAGATGCTTAACATTCCAAGCAAACCTGGGGTGAGTAGCATTACACCATTATGGTCCATCCAGAATGACTCGCACTTACCCATCAGACTGACACATACATGTTTCTGCTCATTCTCCAAGGTCCAGCATGGCTATTCCGGCCCTCCGTTGGCTGAGCCTGTCCATGAGGCAGACCCGTCAGGTAAAGGGCTCCTAGAACAGAACAGCTACAGCAACATTCCTAATGACGGGAAGCAGCACACGCCACTCTATGAGAGGTTGTCCCCCATCAACTCTGCTCATGGCGGCAACTCCAACCACACAGACCCAGCCTTCTTCATCACCTCGTCCACATCCTCGTCCTCTGAGAATGATGAAAACACAGGCTCCACTGCCAAGTGAGTAACCAAGAACAAGGAAATTTAAACTTTTTAAAACCACGAACAAAATAAATAAAAGGGTTAAATGTAATATTTTGTAAATGATAAAATTAGTATCCAACTTTTTATATTGTACATTATAATGCTGTGATGCCTGAATGTACTTGTAGCAGTTAAAATTATTTATTAAAATTATTCAGACAAAATTTCTGGGGAAAAAATATGAAAATATGAGTTATCTGGCTGAATTTTAATATTGATAAATGCATTTTATTCTGAAATGTAGCCATGTAAGTGACCATAAGGTATGGGACAAACAGAGAAACCAGATGGACAACATCCCAGAAGGAGACCATGGGGACCAAAATAAAGTGGGTCGACTTTTTAGCTCTGTGTTAAAATATGATATACTTGAGATAATTTGGTAGACACTTATGTGTTTCTATCATTTTTCTTTCAGTCTGATCCTTCTGCGACTTCCCCTGTTAACCAAGGCCCAGAGGGGAAAGGTTACATAGGGGTCAATGCCCAAATTCCATCCCTTCTTTCTATGCCAACAAGAAATCACATGGATATTACCACTCCCCCTTTACCAGTGGTGGCACCAGAGGTGCTACGAGTCGCTGAACACAGACACAAAAAAGGCCTCATGTACCCATATATTTACCATGTTCTCACCAAGGTCAGCTTTTAGTTACTAGCAACTCAGCTTTAACTTTGAAACTCCTCCACGTAAAACTGTTAAGGTTGACAGTGTTTGATGACTATGTTTTGCAGGGTGAGATAAAGTTATCTGTCACCATAGAGGATGAAGCTAACAAAGACCTGCCCTCTGCGGTGCAGCTGTACCGGCCAGTACGTCAATATGTTTACGGGGTGCTCTTCAGCCTGGCAGAGGCCAAAAAGAAGGCAGAGAGACTCGCTATGAGGAGAAATCGCCTGCCTGATTGTGAGTAACAGAACTTCCCTGCTAAATTGGAACAATCTTAACTGTTTAAGTAACACTAATGAGGAAAACTGTAACAGTTTTTTGTGTTTTTGCTAAAAATACTTTGGAGCCACCAGTTTTTGTGTTTTCGAAGTACCTTTGCAATCTGGTAACATATTGACAATTTGGCAGATTTATGAATTACAACATTGAAACATAACCTTCTTGGAGCGACCATCTGTTTTAATGTAATTACTATTCATGAGACAGACCTTACCATACCTATCTACATGAAGCATTGAAGCGTCGTCGCAGCACTTTGCTGCTTCTCTTAATGATATTTTGCAGATATTTCAATAATAGGTTGTCCATGAATATAGCCTCTGATGCAGATATGTTAGTAAAAAAATAAGTATGAAAATAGCTTCTCACACCTGGGATAAAACCTTCAAATAAGGGATAAAGCATTTAAATGAGTAAAATAGCCTAAGTTGTATAGTCATCGACTATTTTGAATTTTGCAATCACAGGAGGTCTAAATGTTATGTAAATGTTACTATTGTTGGATTCCTACATGTTTCTAAATTGTTAAAGTTATTTTGACATAATTGGTTCCCAACTCTCTTCTCAATGCCTAAATTCTCTCCTAGGGGCGTTAGATGACTGATTTAATTATTCAGAGAGTGTACCTGAGTGTTGACATTAGCTTGTTATTCTAGGCTATAACTGAGCAAATTCATTACATCAATTAAAATAACTCAAAAACTAATATTAGCCATGTTCATTTTGACATTCTTTTTTTCCCTCATTGGAAATTAGAATACAAGATATGAAAAAAGAAGAGGGAAACACTGTCATTCAGAATTTTTTCTTTTTAAATAAAGATATTTTAGCTGAACCTTTCAAGGCAGACCTACTATGAGCTCTGGCGTTAAGCAATATATACTATCACTACATGAATAGGCAAAATAAATTATTTACCAAATTCATAGTGGAAAAAACTTGACTTCACCAATTTGAATGTTTGGATATTTGGGGGGGGGGGGGGGGGGGGGGGG
>JAUMHI010000052.1:9747731-9775684 GCA_032359435.1 Enteromius unitaeniatus
TTTTTTTTTGTTTTTTAACCCCCCCCCCCCCCCCCCCCCCAAATACTTGCATCAACTTTGTTGATTTACCCTCATTGAGGGAATGGATTTAGAAATGTCTTTGGCAAATTCCTCGGTTAAGCTTTTCTGATCCTATCTTTATAGATCCAACAGTTATAGTAAAAGAATGGGCTGCTTACAAAGGCAAATCTCCACACACCCCTGAACTAGTGGAAGCTCTACCCTTCCGGGAGTGGACCTGCCCAAACCTGAAGAAACTCTGGCTGGGCAAGGCAGTGGAGGACAAGAACCGGAGGATGAGGGCTTTCTTGGCCTGCATGAGGTCGGACACTCCAGCTATGCTGAACCCTGCCAATGTCCCCACACCTCTTATGGTGCTGTGTTGCGTGCTACGGTGAGAATCGAAACAATTTTGTGAGACATAAAAACATTGTGTATATTGTTAAATGCTTTCCCAGAATTACAAATGGTGTAATCCATTGCAGAAAGGGCCTTTGGTATCAGCTCTTCAGCTCTTGTTTTTTCACTCCCTTGTGTTTTACCTCAGGTTTATGTTACAATGGCCAGGAGTAAGAATTTTGCGTCGTAACGAACTTGACGCTTTCCTAGCCCAAGCACTTTCTCCTAAACTTTATGAGCCTGACCAGCTGCAGGACCTGAAGGTGATTTATGTGGGGAATGATGCATGAGGAGTGTCCACAGAATACCCACAAACCCACATTAAAGGCCCGTTCACATCAAGGCATATGTGACTAAACATCATGAATAAAAAAACTTCTAAAGAAAGCGAAGTGTACTATAATCTGAATTGCGTTTTTATGATTGTTTTAAGTTTGGATATCTAAATTAATTTCAAGTTTTAAATAGTAAAAATATAGAAACTCTTTGGTCATTTTTGAGCGAGATGCTTACAGTCTAATCAGTTTCAATGATCTATGCTAAGCTGCAGCTATGCAGTGCTATCAACAGACCCAGAGATCTGCTAAATGGATTTGAAAAGGATAAAACTCAGTTATTGAACTCTAGGGGAGTTGGAAAATTACCCTGTTTTTAAAAACCGTGCCGTGTTTCTTTAAAACTTGTGCATGGTGTTCCACATTCAGATTTGGTGTGAATGGCCCACAGTTCTTTCCAGTTTAATTAATAATCTGGTAAAGATATGTTTGTAATTTAGTGTATTTAAAGCAATAAGCATCTTGTTTCATAAAAGTGGGGTTTTGGTTATTTTTTTCTGGATACTTCTTACCTCCTAAGATCGCTTGCCAGGCTGATTGGCCTAAATGCTTTGCAAAAGCATGTTTTCATCTGATAGTCGGCTTTGCTGGAAAAGGCAACCTGAGTGCTAGGAATGTAGTCTTTTTGTGTAGATGGTTTACTTAGCTAGCTGAACTGCTTTTTTCTGCTCATTTCAGCCTGTGGCTATGAGCACATAAAAACATGTAAACCATCCACACAGCAGTGTCGTGGCTCTCCATGTTTGTCAGTTCTGTCGATCTGTACGAGCTTTTTGCTTCGCTGCTGCCATTGCTGGGTGCTCTCAATGGCGGAATTGTCTGGAGTGGTTTGTGCATTTAGTCTACATGTATGGATAGATGTGTTCATGCTTGCTTTGTGCTTTGGCTGAGGGGGGAAGGGGTTATAATCTGCTGGGTGGTTTAACACGTAGCTGCTTATTTAACTTTAAGAGCTTTGTTTGACTGTCACTGCATCTGTCGCCGGCAGATTGATAACCTGGATCCACGCGGTGTTCAGCTGGCTGCTCTTTTTATGAGCGGCGTGGATATGGCGCTCTTTGCCAATGACGTGTGCGGGCAGCCAATTCCCTGGGAACACTGCTGTCCGTGGATGTATTTTGACGGCAAGCTGCTACAAAGTAAACTCATCCGGGCCAGCAGGGACAAGGCCCCACTCATTGACCTCTGCGATGGTCAGGTACAATCGTACATTTTTTTACGCACATAAGAGGTTCAAAGCCATTACTGACAGGATGATTTAAAACCGACCTCAAACTGACACACCAGATTGAAGTACTACAGTAGAAAAGATTGATGATAGAACGGTGTGATATAGGGATGGATTGAAACCAATTATTGCTTCAGTACACTACCAGACTCTGGTCCTTTTTTTGAGATTGAGACCAATTTTGGTTTTGGTACACTAGCAGACTTTGGTACTTCATTATTGATACTGATACCTGAGGCAACAAATAAACAACATCGGATGACTGAAGGAATTTAAGCAGGGCTATCAATATATTTAGTAATACCAGGTGAATAATTTTTTTTATTTTTTTTATTGTATCAGTTTCATGCATTTAGTTTAATGCATGTTTTAAAAAAATGTGTTGTTTGTTTAATCATATTACTATTAGTAGTACTACTGTTCAAGTGTTAGATATTACTTTTTAAGATATCTAAAACTTTTATGCAGTAACAACACAAAATTAATCAAAAGCGATTTAAGCTATTTAAAAAATGTAGAATGTTTACATATATTAAAATTATTATAATTGCAATTTTTAGGATCCAAATTCAGCTTTGCATCATAAAAAAAATTAATATGGGGGGGAAAAAACATAATATATTAAAATAAAATACAAAATATTTTAAATTGTAATAATATTTCACAATATTACTTAATGTGTGTATATATATATATATATATTACTTAGTGTGTATATATATATATATATATATACACACACACACTAAGTAATATTGTAAAATAGGTAAAACAAGGTAAAATACCTTGGCATGAGGTGCTTTCACATTCTATATTTAAATTAAATTAGTTTAGCAATATACATGTTCTGTTTTGAATGTTTCACAGAGATATATTTGGAGGTGAAATTATACTTGTTTAGCTTTCAGTCTGCTTTTCAGCGTTTGATGCACTTTCCTTTATGGTGTTGTAGCTCACTGTAATTTATTGCTTTCAACAATAGATACTGTAATATTTACTCAGTGGTTAAACATTAATCTACAGTGTTGCATTAGTAGAATAGTATGCATGTGAGTGTGTTTGTGTGTATATATTTGTATGTGTGTGTATATGTATGTATGTATGTGTGTATATATATTTATTATTATTTATTTATTTGGATGAAATTGTACTTTTAAATTTGTGTATGTAATCTAACTGAGCTTAAAGAGTTAAAAAAAATTTTGATCCCCAGACTGAACTAGTTGCCAAGGTGGAGAAGATGCGTCAGAGTATCCTGGAGGGTCTGAACTTCTCTCGGCCACCTCAGCCAATCGCATTCCCCCCTCCACCTCCACACGCAATGCCTTTCTACCCCCCCAACAGCACCTTCTACCCTCCACCTCCTCTGCCCCCACTGCAGGGCAGAGGCAGGGGCATGCCTGGTAAGAGTGATTGCTAGACTATTTGGCACATATAAGATTTTTATTAGTATTTGATTATTTTGTACTTCAGTTGTTTTGAAACAAAAAATAAGCTCTTTTAGAAGTAACATGTTGTTACAATGTCTACTACCAGGCTGTAAAATCTAGAAACTGTCATCTTCGTGAACTTGGTCAAAAAAAGATCTGGGGCAAAATACACTTCTCCCTTAAGTGTGATTAGCTGAAGCAGCTAAACCTGATTGATCGGACTGGAGTTTTTTCAGAGTTATTAAAGTTGTTGTTTATTTCATTCCTCTGAAGTAGGTCTTCAAGCCATCCCCTCACAGGGTGGTAAGCTTGAGATTGCAGGCACAGTAGTGGGTCAATGGGCTGGTAGTCGTCGTGGAAGAGGAAGAGCCTCGTTTCCCATACAGGTGGTCTCAGTTGGTGGACCAACCAGAGGGTAAGCATGACATTTTCAATCATTTTACTGATTATTTATAGATAAATTCTTACATTTGCATATTTGTTATTGCCTGTCCTGTTCTAATATCATGTTTAATACTTCTATATTTACCTTTTCTTTTTCTCTAATTTAAATCGATTGCTTTTCTTTGAACAGTCGTCCAAGAGGTGTGATTTCTACTCCTGTTATAAGAACCTTTGGTCGAGGAACCAAATACCACACTAGAGGGTTCAAGAGTCAGGGAACATATCAGGTGAATCTTATTGTTTCCTACGTTTTAAAATAACTAGAATATATACAGTATGTCAATGTTAAAGTAATGGCTGCTCCAAAAAAATCAGCTGCCATCACATAAATAAATTGTTTTAAAAGTTATTAAATAGAAATCAGGTATTTTAAATTCTTATATTTCTGATTTAATAAATGCAGCATAAGCATAATGGTTCAAAACCATTAAAAAAATCTTATTGACCACAAAGTTTTGAGTCATCGTTGATCAGTTTCATTTTGAGTGGATCAGTTAAAATGCAGTGGGTTGTTCTTCATTTAATTAAATTTTTTGGTCCAATTGATGAATGAAAAAATTGCTAAATTAATTTTAACAGATCAAGCCTACATATGCTGCCTCAACCAATGAAGTGATAAAAGACAGAAAGAAGCCGAAGTTGGTGACCAAAACACCGCATCTGCCCTTAGAAGAGTCCACAGCAGCAGAGAACGGCTTGGTGGAGGGTAAAGAGGCAGACCAGCTCAATGGGAATGAAGGGGAAAGCAGGGCTACAAACCTCCCTGAAAGTGCCTTTAGCAACGAATCTAAAATGTGCAATACTAATTCTCATTTAAATGCACTAAATGAAGATGGCGAGAGCCGCAGAGATGAAGCTCTGGGCGCCGCTGTCTTAAAAACAGAAGAGTAAACCTATTTTTATAGAGAGGGTGAAGGTTGATGGAAGGTTACGTATTAAAGAATATCTGGAAGGATGGAAGACCTACAGTTGGTGTACATTTTTTCCTCTCCGAAAGCGATTAAATGAGGACTTACAAATTTTTGAAATCCCGCTTTGACGTCAGCGAGTTAAAACCATAAAGTTATGATGAGGAAGCCTCTCGGTAAAACATAGTTATACAAGTCATATAGAGAATTGTACCAGTTTAATGATAAAAGACGGTGTTCTCCCTCGTCAATGATATTACATGTTTCAAAACTGGTTACATGAAATTACTTTTTTAGACGAAATGCAAAAACCGAAATGCCGATTTTTTTATTTTTTTTTTATTTTTTTTTATTTGCCAGTCTTAGTTTTAGCAAGTTCAAGTACCATATATATATACATATATATATATATTTGCCATTGTAATTGAGTTTGTATTGTCACAGTAAATGCTTTTTTATTGTTTGAGAACGTAAAACTCACAATTTGAAAAAGACAAAACCAAGAACGCATTTCTCACGTGTCATCACTGTGAGTTTACTTGTGTTTTAAATGTGCGGTTGTTTTGACATTGAGTAACTAGTATTATTGCTGAATCTTAAGTTCTGATGATTTCAAAATGTCATACATTAGCAAGATTATAGGTAATGTCAAGAATTGGTTAGACAAATCTCACGAGTTGCAGATGAGCTCTTGAAAAACACCAGTGTCTCTTTCCGTGTCAGAATATGCCATGCATCAGTGGTTTGTTGAATCAAATGTAGCACATTAGTACAACTGTCTCAGCTAAACTTTCTGCATGGCTCATGATTAAAAGAAAAAAAACATAAACAAACAAGCAAAATGGTGTGTAGTTATAATGCATGTTGTCCTATTTCTTCCTTCATTACAAATAGCGTGCCCATCTGCAAAATTTCAAAAGGCTGATAATAAGTAATAGTCCTATAAAAGGTGTTAACGGTTAGTCAGTAACTGATTTGCGCTAACCTTAAGTTTATTATTTCTGTGATTTATTGACCTCTGTTGTATTTACTCCAACATTATCTAGCCACTTTAAATATTGTTAATCCTGGTGTACTCATCACTGTATACATTATTGTTCTCTGTTGCTGTTTTCCACATTCATACTAGCAAATCATATCTGGAAAAAAAAATGTTTTAAATGGCTTTGATCTTAAATTCTCCCCTCTTTTCTTAGCTCGGAACAAGTTTTGCGAAACGTTCGACCCTCCCATTTGAGAATTTAGCCTAAGCGAGTACACTTGTAATCATTTTGATGTTTACTTTAGTGTTTTCAGAATTTATAAACGTACTTCTAAATGAGAATCATTACTTCTCCATCTAATCCTGATGCTTTTCATTGCACATTAGTGATCAGAAATATGGTGTATTCCCCTCAGTCCCCTGCCGCAAGTCTAAGTAGGTTACCTTGATGTAAGTTGATCGGAGTTTCTTCCTAACTTATGGGTTGTAAAAGAATGAACTACTGTTGGGTTTGAGTGATTGTTGATGGTTTGTGGTGTGATGTATTTGAAGGAAATTGAATGCAACTTACAATGCTTAATAAAAGTCTTTATTCTTTTAGAATAATTTGTTTTGTATACGCGTTTTTTTAAGGTTCGATGTCATCTTAAACTTTCCTCAATTTGCACATACCTTTTTCATGCATTGACACAGCTTTGCAACAGCGCTGGGATATTTTTGGCCCCCTGCTGGAGAATAAACTGTCAAGTCATGATCTTTAGTAAAAGCTCCACGAATACAGCAATGTTTGATAACAGGGTTTCTGCAGGCTTCAAAAAAAGGCTTCTTAAAGAGTCTTAATTTGTCCTTCCATAAATTAAGGCTTAAATTCATAAAGTGTTTTTTTTTTTTTTTTCTGTAACGTTATTGGCATCTTTACGTCAAGATAGATTTACTTCAGATGCAAATTGGAAATCTGATGTCTTGGTTTGGAGAAACTGAAAAGTAAAAATTATGTAAGCTTATACAACTTGCTCATCTTATACAACTAAAACAAGAAAATTCATAAATGGGGTGTGAAAACTTGTTTTCCCTTTGAATTAAGTTGATTTGTCTGAGTCCACTAACAGATATTTGTTCTTGTAATCATAAACTCACTTTTTGATTATTTTCTCATAAAACAAGACAAAAACAAGTGAAAAGAATGCGTTTTGATTTAAGAGTATAGACATTTGCACTGGAAAAAAGAAATACTGAGAAGAAACATCACTTTGTTTGCATTGTGATCATATATTGTTGGAAGTTGAATTTATTGTACTTTGAAGCATTGCTAATACAGAACATTTATAGATTGTTCATTAATTGTGCTAAACTGGCTTTACTTGGTCTTTAAAAGTTTGCTTGTTGCCTGCAGAAATCCCTGTATAAATATAAAATGGTTATATATATATATTGACCTGTTTTGTATTCTGCAAAACAAGTGCCAATTTTAAATTGGTTTCTTTTGCTTTTTCTGAGTTTGACTTAGTCGCAGCCCTGAGAACCATAAAAAGTTGTGCACATTTAGCACACTGAGAGGTGGAAGTCTGAACACTACAGCATATCTCACACCATCTAGCACCACCAATAGGTCAAATTTGCTTTTACCTTTCAAGTTGTAACTGAAATGTGTGAACACAGCTGACCCAATTTGATTTTAATATTCACCTAGATAAATCACTGATTTGAACGCAAAATTATACATCAGTGTTATTCAATACATACATATCTGTGTGTGTATGTGAGTGCGGGCGTGTATGTATGTGTATATATGTACTTGTTGGACTATACGTGTAAGGGACCACATGTCCTCACTTATATAGTGAAAGATCAAGACAACCCTTTTTGCTGGCCCTCACTAGATAAAAAGGCTTATAAATCAGTCAAAAGTACATTTTATGTAGATCTAGTGCCATGTACATGTTTCTATGAAGGGTAGGTTTAGGGATAGGGGTTGGGTTGGGGGTTAGAAAATATCTTTCACCTGATAGAAAAAGTCCATGAAATGTCCTCAATAAGATAGCAAAACAAACGTGTGTGTGTGTGTTTTACATGAATATATTTTAATATGTGTGTCTTCTGTTATTCAAAGTACAATAAATAATTCAATTTTAATTCCATTAATGCATGAATAATCCCATTCCCATATTATATATATATATATATATATATATATAATAACTAGTCGTCTTACACACGTGCTTTTAGTTTGCGCAGTAGCGTATATTATCTAGCAGAAATTTGACATGAGGAACTAATCCTCTGTTCTTCTATTCCTTCGACTTCTATGCCGTAACTGCGTGAGATCTTATTAACGTGTCATAGACTCTGCTGCAGCTGGTTCATCGGTTGGCTGGAGATCCCTGGCGGTGGATTTTCGTCTTTCTATCGTCCCGGGAAACCCTGAGAAGCAGCCGCAGCGTTTAATGAGCTCCATTCATCTGGACCAGCATGACCGAGGCGATTTTTCCCGTCTTGCACTGACGTAACAATATTACAATGAAAGGATGCATTTTCTTGGGCTTCATGAAAGTCTCGGCGCTCGTATAGTCACCAGGGGGCATGCACACGTCAATGCAGCGCGGGAAACATTTTAACATCGTAACATTGTAACGTCGGATCGGGGGAACGTTCGAATGGACGCAGGAGCAGCTCCGTGGCTCTTCATATCGCTGTAGTTTGTGTTACGGGAGGTTCCTGCTGCCCCCATCCATCTCTCCGGCTGTTGTTGTGAATTGATCTAACATGGCGACTGTACCCGTCTATTGCATCTGCAGATTACCTTACGACGTAACCCAGTTTATGATCGAATGCGACGCCTGCAAAGACTGGTTTCACGGCAGGTAACCGCAATATTTCGTTCAACTATTTAAATGGGGATTTGGATGGAAGCGTTTTGCTCGCGTGCGCACATTTTATATTGCTCTGAAGAGCGAGGGCCGCTTGAAGAAGAAGGCGGAGTTATATTTAGCTGGCTCGGTTGACACATTTTTGTGAACGGTACAAAAAGATTTGCTTTATCGTAAAGCCATTTCGATGTATTTTCCACGATGTGTGCTCGATCTGCGTGCATCGCACGCTGTGGTCGCGTCTCAGACTGGACGGTGTCGTAGTAGTGAGCCGTGGCTGTCTGCGAACACGAATGGCTTTTCTTTTACACATTTTGCCTTCCTTTATGCGCCCTATTCGTCCTGATTTGCTCCTACATCAGTGCTTCAGGGGGCTTTGAACTGTATAAAAGCTGTCCTCCTTGTCCTTTCTGGTGTCTGCCGGAAGAATAATAGACTGCATATCAGCCAGACGTTGCAGATTCAGAGCTGCTCTGCACATTTTTAACATGTATGACATCTAGCCATTATCACACACCGTATTCATCATAAGTTCAGATTTATTTGCGGTCTGTTGCTGTGAAGCATCACTGACAGCAGCAAGTATCGGAGCAAACGAGTTTAGCTCGATCCAATAATGGGAGTCGGATCTGTAGTCTGTTCTTTTCTCAATTCATCTTAAATTTCCCCCGCTGATTGTTTTGTTTGCTGGGCGAGAGCGAAACTCTCTCGTTTTTAAACTCTAAAGGTTTAAAATTCTGTTTCTTTGATGTAAAAAAAAAAAAGAACAAGCGTTCCACTTCACTGACTGATACATTTACGCGCGTTTAATTTTAACCCTTTAATGAGTCCAGTGATTTGTTACTCTTCAAACGTTCCAGTCAAGAAACTAAGCACACGACGCTTATTATCGTTTAACGATCTCAAAGGAGTGACTGTTTAACACGCTCATTCAGTGTCGTTGTGAGACCGTATATGCCGTTAACTGTGTAAGAAATGCTTAAACTGACACTGGTGTGTTTGTTTCTGTCGGACTGGCCGAGTTTTACCGCCCTCGGTGATTTTAAACCTCCATGACCTCTGTTAAGAGAGGGTATGGCTCAAATGAGGAGAAAAAAGTGTGTACACGCTGATGTTAACACAGAAAATTCGTTATTAAGCTGTTTATGACGGCAGTCTTAGCAGAAAAAAATAATAGTAGGTTGTTGCTTTTGCTGTTGCATTGTAGCTGTTACTTTGACATTGCAATAGTGCTGTCGAATTTTTAGGATAGTTTTTTTTGACTAAGCACTCACTAGTGTAACTTCTGTGCAGTATCTTATCATTTAGTACAATATCTGCTAATGCCGTTAGTTTGTTTTTTTCTTTTTATGCTTGCTATAGCTTTAAATAATCACAAAGCTTCAAAATAAATTACATTTAGGTACGTAGCTAACTTAATGTGCTTTATAACAGATTTTCTTTGTAAAAGGTAGTGATGTTTATAAGAATTAGCTTTAAGTTCCATACCCGTGAAACATTTTAGTTGCAGCAGTCATAGATACTATCATGGATATTTTTTGTATTATGAAATGCGCAGTTTATCACTTCAGGATAGACATATAGAGTCTGCGCCTGCAAAAAATGCACAGGTTTAAATAGAACTGGAAAGCCTGTCATTCACAATCTTACAAGTCCCCTGCCCTTTCCATGTTTGTTTATTAAATATTATGGTTAATTTGATGATGATAGGAGTGTATTACGCTCACATTCATTACATTTTCTTATTTACTTATTTTTTGGCCTGTGTAATGTTTTTAAATTGTCGGTTCTTATGTTTAAAGTGACTTCCATTATGGACATTTGTAGGAAGAACCTTTGGAAGTAACTTATAACTATAAAACACTTGTTCAAATATTTACCAGGCATGAAAAAAAGGAATATACTAAATGTAATCTTTTTTCTAGTTTGTTCTACACTATATTTCATTGGCTAAATGGGTGTATGACTGTATTTCGATGCTTGGGTTTAAATGAAGAAGAATTAATATGTTTACCAGCTATAATTATATCTTCCCCTTTTCAAGAATCTTCAGTTCACTGAATCCAAATGGTTTGTAAAAATACCACAAATTACTGGAAAGCTAATAGAAAATTAATAGAAATGTATAGGTCTTAAAGTGTGAGAACCCACAGCATGTGAACTCCGTAACCTCACTTTTTACCTCACTTTCACTCCTTTGCAGCCATGGGAGATTAAGCTCAGCTACAAGATTACTTTATCATCACTAAAGATATTAATAAGTAGTTCCACTTCCACAGTATAACATCTTCCTGTTGTTGCCTGAATGAATCATGCAACAGCTCTAGTATTTATATATGTTTCATACATGTTTAATCAGTTCCAAAAGGTTCCTCAGTGATCAGCATGCATTTCCTTCGAGAGTAGATGTGTTGATTTTTGCAAGCCTACCGGCTGGCCAATAGAAATGAGGACGCTTAACACTGCCGTCTGAAACACACCTGACCACATGCCTCTGTTTGTGTGGGTGTGTGCTCGCGACTCTTCAGGTGGTAATGAATGACATCATTCCCTTCTTTCACAGGGCAGGATGCCAGCTACAAGTGGCGCATCAGATCCTAAATTAATTTTGTTTGGAAATTTGTCCCGTTAACGATAATAGGTAGGCTAGTCTGTGACAGAGCAGCTTTGGCATATTACACTAGTTTATTTAATAAGTAATAATAACACATTAATTGCACCTGTCTTGAGGACGACTTTACACGGAGAATCATTTAGAGCTGCCATAATTTTATGTTACATTCCTTAATGCTTTGTTGTTGTTGCATACTGATCAAAACCAAAACTGTAATATAAGGCGTTTTGTCTTAGTTTTTTTCTGTCTGTCATGACAGTGCATAATTACACTGTCTCAGTGAAAATGAAATGCATTGTATTTCATAGCCTTCCGGTTATTAACTTTTTTCTCAGAATTTGTGATTCTAGTCTAGTTGTCATGATGTTGTTGATCATGGTATTTTCTAGATTATAATTATAGAGTATAATAACTGTGTTTGTTGTGTGATGTACTTAAGGTGTTGTTTCTGCTTTTTCTGTTTTGAGACTTTTTCTTATTGTTGACACTTGACATACAAAATGGCTTTGTAAATAAACATCATCATCATCATGCGCTCTGCTGCAGATGCATTGCAGATGGGTGTTTGACGATTTAAGGTGTATTGTGTCGGCACAATGAGACATGTTGCATTGAATGTAATTTCACAAAAAAAAAGCTGTGTCTGTTCAGTCTTAAAATAACTTTTTACGCAAAAAATTTATATTCTCTTATCATATACTCATATTTCTATTGGTCAAACCTTCTTCAGTAAAAACCTTTCGTACTTCACAAGTAATATAGCATATATTATTTTATAATGTTTTTGGTGCTTTTGGGATCTTGACCCACTGTGGTTGTTATAAATTATTGTTGCATGATGAACATTCTTTAGAAATTCTACTTTTGTTTTCTGCAAACATAAAAATGGAAAGGAGTGTGCCATCTTAAACTATATTAAAACAGAATTGTTATTGTAATTATATTTCAAAATATAATTAATTTTAAATAATAAAATTTTCGCTTTTAATGATTCCTATACAGCATTTACAGTATCAGTATTTTACAAACATTGAGACTACAATGAAAAACTTAAAAAAAAAAAAAATTTTTATGTGAAGCACGAAATTAGATTTTTAAGGCTTTTGTGTTGCATAATGGTGAAAAAAAAAGACAATACAATATTATTTTTGGTTAAACGGCTTCTTTAATTCAAAAAGGGATTGACCTCTTAATGGTAGCGTGCAGATGCTCATGATAAGGATTAGTTGAGGGAAGACGAAGAACATCGAAGAGTGTATTTCACTGCTAATCTTGATGCAAAAGTGGGCGGTTTGACCCTTCACACCCACATGCACTCTTTGTTGTACTAAGACTTGGCTCCTTACAATTTTGCTATGATTCAAGGGTGCTGACACCACCCACCATCTGAGTGGACAGCATGTGTGATATTCATTCGACTGCACGTAGTAATTATACCACACTGGAGGAGAGCCATAATGGACACTCCCAATTCAGCATTCGCTCATGACCCATGAACAGCTCCTCCTAATGGCAAGAATGTGTTATTGGGTTTATATTATCATAGGAAGAACATTTGCGCTGCAGATGGGGTGACAAAAATGCATACAGTGCCTATAAAAAGTTTTGCGCTTCTTGGAGGTCTTTCATGTTTGCTTCGTTTACACCATTGAATCAAAGTAGATTTCATATGTTTTTGTTTGGTTTTTTGCTACTGATCTGACTTGTGATGTCAACGTAAAACAGAGAAAATGATCATTTCTCTCATCATTTTCTCACCCTAATGCTGTTCCAAACTTTCTTTTTTGGAACAGATATTTTAAAGAATTTGTTTTGGTTACTATTGACTTCCATTGTATCTTTTGATAGTACAATTAAGTACAGTTGATAGTACAGTTAAGAGGGAACCACTTCTTCACAATATCTTCTTTTGTGTTACATGGGGAAAAAAAGCCATATCGGTTTGGAACAGCTTGAGGGTGAGTAAATGCTGAAAGCTTGTCCCTTTTATATGACAAGCTAGTGCACTCAGTTGTGTTTTCAAGAAACAAATAGTTAAATGAAGATCACTTGTGTGAAGTAAAGGGCCACTAAGTGACCACTGACAGCTCTGAAGAGACTGTAATACAACAGCTCGAACAGCTTAATGGCACAGTGGTGAAGAGAAGGCCACTGTTAAAAGAAGGCATGTGGTAGACTCTGAAGCCAGCTGGAAGAAGGTTGAGCTTGTTGGCCATCAGACTAAATGCCATATTTGGCGTATACTGAACACTGTAACATCAGAAACGTACAATCCCCATGGTGCAGAACTGGATTATGGAGCAGGACGGTTCCCTGGGCCCTTGGTCCTCCAAAGCCTTCCAAACAAAGCAGATCACTAGGGTCTCTCTAAGGGCCAGGAAAATAGCAGTGGGTAGAGGCTTGTCCACACGAGAATGTCCATAATGTTTGGAGAAAGCCATCTGTTAACATTCCCATTTGGAATATTTCATCAGAATTCAAAAGATTTGGAATGATTTAGAACCAGATCTTTGAGTACTTACGTAGGCACAGTGTACTGCAGATATGTTTATATGTTTTACAAAAACGCGTTTAACCAGATTTTATTAGCCGTAACTCGATGCTGATATGCTGTTTGTTATTTTACAGCTGTGTGGGAGTGGATGAAGATGAAGCACCAGATATTGACATCTATCACTGTCCTAACTGTGAAAAGACCCACGGCAAATCCACCTGTAAGTATGTTTCAATTATACTGTGAATGAATCCGGTGTTTACTCCAGTCAGGTTTATTGATACAGTGCTTTCAAAGCAGCTTTACAGTAATAAGATGCTACACATTAGATCGTGCAGGGATCATGTTTGTGAAACAATCTTATTAGAGACACGCTAACATCTTAGACACCGCACTGAAATGCCATAGCTCCAAAAAAGTAGTAGTAATCACTACATTAACTATATTAACATATTTAGTGGTCATTTCTGAAAAAGATCAACGTAACTAAACAGTTACAGAAGTTTCAGGAACTATATATATATACACATTGTGTGTGTGTGAGAGAGAGAACGGTAAAAGCACTCTTTTATATCCTTTTTGGACAACCAACCAATCACAGTCTTCAAAAGAGTGTTGCTGCGTCCAAAATTGCATACAGCTTAAGTAGGTACTACATTTAAAATTGGATGTACTACCCGACCGTTAAAAAGTGTGAACTACCGTTCTATATAGTATGAATGTGGGTAGTATGAATGGAATTCGGACGTACTACATCCTCCATATTGATGTTGTCACGTGTCATGCGTCGTCACAACAGCGCGACATTTTAAACTTTCAAAAAGTCATCCGTTTATTTAGATTGTGTTAAACAAGTGTGATTTAATCACAATAAACAACGTTTTTTCCTGAGGTATTTACACTTGAAATGAGGCGCGTCTTCAGCCGGAAGCAGTAGGTCATCCGGGTACTTCTCGTCTACTGAATTTCGAATGCTATGAATTCGGACATACTACTCGCCTCGCTTACTGTTTTTCACGTACTATATAGTAGGGAAGTAAGCGATTTCGGACGCAGCATCTGTCATCTCTAGCAACAGGGTCAGCCCCGCCTCCTCACTAAGATAAAAAGTTTTTGTCTTTTCTTCGCTCAGAGTTCCTCTCAGATTGGTCCTGAATCACTTTTAAGCTAAAACTCCTCGCAAGAATTTTTCAAGCTAAAATAGGAGCACTCTGAGAGGATTCGTAGAATTTTTAAGCAGCCAGGCCCTGATCATCATCCAGTCTGTCTGGAATGACACGAGGAAGCTCTTTGCAGGTAGGTTCCTTGAAGTGTCTTGGAGACGTAGCCCCAGTTCTTCAGGATTTAGTCTGTCTTGGTTTGTTCTATTTCTTCATGTCAGACTCCTTATGCAAACAAAAATCTCATTGGATTATTATAATTAACAGCAAAATGAATGTTTGGAAATGTAAACTCTTATTTCCTACGGACACTACAGCAAAATATATAAATAACTTAACTTGGATATAAATAACTTAAAGCCATTTTTTAGCTGGTGAAAATACTACTGTTATGATAATTTTGGCCACCACTGTACACACACTGCCATAAATGTATAATAGTTAGCTGCACAAATGTTTTTAACATTGATATAATATTGACAACATTTTCCTTGATCACCAAACAAATTGAATTAATAATATTTTCAGTATTATACTTCTGTACAAACAAAAGATGAGGGTCTTTTATTTGTTTTATCAATCCAAGCTTTAAGAAAAGTGCTCATTTACATCTAAAGTAGAATTACCTATTTAAAACCTCCAAGTGAATTTACATTTATTAAAATAATTCACATTAAAAGACACAGTTTTGCTTACAAATCAAACCATTATGTTGATGTTTACAGTTTTCTATCTTATGGACACACTCATACATTTACGACTTGGCTTCTGCAGCCTGCAAATGTTTTTTTCCCCGTCTTATTAGTCTTAACTGTTTTCACTGGAAAAACACATTGTGTATAGTGTGTGATTTTGATTTGGTTCATTTTATCTGTTTACAATTTCAATAGTGAAAAAGAAAAAGAGCTGGAATAAGCATGACACGGGGCAAAGTGGAGACGTCAGACCGGTTCAAAATGGCAGTCAGGTGTTCATTAAAGAGCTGCGCAGCAGGACATTCCCCAGGTATAGTACACCTGTGTTGAGGCACCCAGCCCAGTCTGAAGAATTTAAAGGGCCAGTGCTCCTGATAATGTCCAAGCCCTTCAGTTTCTTTAGTGTCCAGTAGATGGTGCCCTATGATCAGCGTTGCTCAGGCTCTGAACTTTTCCACCAGACATGCGAACTGATGAAGAATCCAGTATGATGTCTTGGAGAAATTGTGTAGGTGACCGTAGGTAACATGCTGACACTGTTTTCCACTGCAGTTCAGAAGATGTGGTGGTTAAGCTGTCTGGAAGTCAGATGACATTAGACTACCTTGAGGAGAATGGATTCAATGAGCCAATTCTCATCCAGAAGAAAGATGGGCTGGGGATGGCTATGCCTGCACCCACGTTCTACGTCAGTGATGTGGAAAACTATGTTGGTAAGCGATTTATGAGGTGTAATAATAATCTGTATGCACAATTTGTTTATGTTGTTCTAATTGATTTCTACTTTTTTCATTTAAAGGACCTGATGTTCTTGTGGATGTTGTCGATGTACCCAAACAGACAAACAGCAAGATGAAGTTAAAAGAATTTGTTGATTATTACTACAGCACAAACAGAAAGAAAGTATTAAATGTGATCAACTTAGAGTTTTCAGACGCAAGGTAAGCTGTCCTATACAAAGTCAGAAGGGGTTGCGAAAATAGCAAAATGTCAGAAATCTATACAAATAGCAGGTAAATTTCACATGTTTGTAAGCCATTTTGAAACTACAAAGTCCTTTATTTATTTCAAAGGACATTAACAAAAATATGGTAACACTTTACAATAAGGTTCTTTAGTTAACATCAGTTAACATGAACTGAGGATGAACAATACTTTACTACAACATTGATTAATCTTAGTTAATAGTAATTTTAGCATTTACTAACGCATTCTTAAAATCACAAGTTGTGTTTGTTAACATTAGTTAATGCACTGTGAGCTAACATGAACTAACAACGAATGATTGTATTTTTATTAACCTAATGTTAAGATAAATACTGTAATAAATGGATTATTCATGGTTTATTCATGTCAGTTAATACATTATACATTGTTAATAAATGAAACCTTATTGTAAAGTGTTACCATAAATTTAAAAGAAAATTAAAAGGCATTTAGCCTTTCTTTCTTAAACATTGCTTCAGTTTGTCAAATGATTAATTGCAATTAATCGCAACAAAAATCAGTATTTGTTTACATAATATATATGTGTGTGTGCTGTGTAGATTTATTATGCATATATACATACACATGCATTATATATATATATATATATTTTAAGAATTTAGATGTCATATTTGTATATAAAACATGCTTATATATAATATGAACTGTATAAATAATTATTTTAAATACAATGCATGGATGTCAGTATATTAATGTGTGTGAATATTTACCACTCTTTTTATGTCTCTAGAATGGCCAGTATTGTTGAGAGTCCGCAGATAGTTCGGAAGTTATCCTGGGTGGAAAATTACTGGCCTGACGATGCATTGTTGGGGAAGCCCAAGGTGTCTAAATACTGTCTCATATGTGTGAAAGACAGCTACACAGACTTCCACATTGAGTGTGGAGGTGCCTCTGTGTGGTATCACGTACTTAAGGTGACTCATGCATGTTATATCTAAATGCATCTTATTCCTAAAATGAAAAGCATTTAAAATGTGTATTCATTAATTAAATGTAATTTTTTATGCTTTTAAAGTATGTCATTTATTGCTCGAGTTAATCTGCTATTAACATGATGTAAAACAAAAGTCGTAATTTGTTGAGTAAAATTTATATTGCAGTCAGTAAATACTAAAAGTAAAAACTATTCAATTTAGTACACAAGACCAACTTTATTACATTGTTCTCTTAAATGCTCGATTTTGATCGATCAAGCACTGCATTAAATACAGTTTGATTGTGGATGTTAAACTTTGTATTTCATCTGTGTCTTGTAAAGGGAGAGAAAATCTTTTTTCTTATCAAGCCCACTTCTGCCAACCTTTCTCTATACGAGCGCTGGAGGTCTTCCTCCAACCACAGCGAGATGTTTTTTGCTGACCAAGTGGACAAGTGTTATAAGTGCACACTAAAACAAGGGCAAACTCTTTTCATTCCATCAGGTGAGATTATATTTCATCATTTTTACTTTTAAATGACTTCATGAAGTCCTTAGATAACAACAGTGCCTTGTTTTTATTTCATGGCAGGTTGGATTAATGCAATACTGACTCCTGTAGACTGCTTAGCCTTCTCTGGACATTTCGTCCACAGTCTGAGTGTGGAGATGCAAATGAGGTCAGTGATCTGCTCAAGATAATGCATCAATGTGAGAGTAATAATGCGTTGTTAGATTAGCAGCATCTCTCTAGGCTTTGGAACTGTAGGATACTAAAGGTAGTTGTTTAAACTATGCATACATTATATAGGAATGTAAATATATTAAGTACAGTGAGGTGGATGTGTACTGTGATAATTATGTGGAATTATAAAGGCCTGATGTTTGCCATTTTAAAGTTATTCCGTGCAGTTTGCCATGCAATGACAACTGGTGGACGGTGATGCAATTGAAGCGCTCGAGCATCAAACCTTCCCTGTTCTATTCTTGGCACTTCCAAGCCTCTGTAGCGAGGGGAAAAAAAGACAGGAAGTCAAGAGCATATGCTTTTGCCTTCTGAAGTGCAGTTTTCACATGTGTGAGACCACGATTTCCTCTCAAGGCACACTTTTCAGTAATCCTCTCTTTGCTTCTCCACTTAGGGCATATGAGGTGGAAAAAAGACTCAAAGTTGCCAGCCTCACTCCATTTTCCAACTTCGAAACAGCATGTTGGTATGTGGGGAAATACTACCTGGAGCGGTTTAAAGGTGAGCAATTAATATAAAGTATTACAAATAAATATAAAAAAAACTGGTTTTGTTATATCTCTAAATTCAAAAAGTGCAAAGTGTCAACTTCACAGCAACCATTTATGTTATTGCAAACTTAAATCATTCACAGCAAAGCTCCCATGTGTGACTCCCCTGACGTGGCTTCAAAGGTTTTCCTTTCAAAAATTGCCTTTCCATCCTGCACAGCCCGAGATTTATCCATAATAGTGAACTTTGGGACTGGAAATAAAAAGATCTAATGTCGTAAGGTAGACTCAAATGGCTTCCTTCTCCCTCGTTTCGTGCGTGATCCTGGAAGGGGTCTGTTGAGCAGATGAGGAGGGTCTGGATAGCGGCATATTATTGCAGTCATTAGATCGGTGCATCGTGGAGTTCACAGATGATTAGCTTCAAAAGGCAGAATCACTTGCTCCATTACAACCTGGTGTTTAAACTCCCCTCATCTGGCCTTGGACTGCGTGTTTATATTTCCACCATTTTACCCCGTCACGTTACTTAATTTTGCCAGATTGCTGTAGAGTGCACATTGCAAAAAAAAGACTGCAGTTGGTCTCTGAGCTATCTGATGTTCAGTGGGGGGAATCGGCTTTCAAGGTCATCTTTTCAAGGGTTCAACTCTCGTGTGTGACTTCAGGTAGAGGAAAAAAAAAGTCCTTGGCCCCTGGCCCAGCAGGCCGACTGGGCCACCGCCAGCTCTATTGCTTCCCTTCTCATTTCAATGTTTCAGCTTTCACTTTATGTTCATGTTATTAATTTAAATGCAGTGTGGAATATATTTCCTGTAGTGGCTGTGTATTCAGTCCAATGTAATCAATGTTGAAGCCGGTGCTCCAAATAGGCGCATGACTGTTTTTGGGCCACTCTGGATTGAAGTAATCAGTTTGATATATGAATGGCCTTTGTTATTGAACAGTAATGGGTTCGGCTGAAAATGTAGTCCATTTTTATTTCTGGTGTAATGTTTCCCCACTTCTTTCAGTGAGTTTCATGCTCTGAGCTTTTCTGACAGGGCGACCACGGTATTATACATTGCTGCTAATGATTTAAGGAAAGTTGGCTTTCAGCAATTTGCCTATTTAGAAAACAGCCCTTACTATGTAACTTATATGGAGCGTTTGGATCCAGATGGGAATACTGAACTCTGATGCAAAATGTTCTGATCATTTGCAGGTTTACATAAGGCAAACAAACAGCCACCTCCTTACTTGGTACACGGTGCCAAAATTGTCAACGGAGCATTTAGATCGTGGACTAAAAAACAGGTACATGCTGCTACAAATTGTATTATTTTGAATATCCTAGTTTTGCTGATTTAAATAATGTAACTTGACCGTGACTCTTGCTTTGTCTTTTTCCAAAGGCTCTTTTAGAACACGAGGATGAGCTTCCAGAAAACATGAAGCCAGCACAGCTCATTAAAGACCTTGCCAAAGAGATTCGGATTTCAGAGGTGAGATGTTGCATAGTCCTTGGAGACTTGTCTTAACTCTCATTTATTCAGATATGATCTTGATTTTTATTATGTAGAATGTTTAATACGTGTTCAATCAGCTTTTGTCAGAATCACTAATGGCTGACAACTTCTCCTCTGTGTCTTTGACTCAGAACGCAACAAAAGCCATAAAGAATGAACCCAGCAACTCGAAGCCCCCTGCCGAGGAACCCCCATCTGCTCCATCAGAACCAGAGGAGCCCATGTCCCCTGCTCACATCTCCACCCCTCCAAGAGATAAGCCAGCCAGGAAGAAAGCCACAAAGCCACCCAAAATGCCCAAGGCACCCAAACCACCTAAGGAGCCCAAAATAAAAGAAGGTGGCAAAAAGAAAGCGAAGAAAGCAAAAGAAAGTATTTTACCTGAGAAGAAGCCCTCAAGTCTGGCAGCTCTTGAATCCCATGCAAAGGACATCCTGAACAAGATGGACCAGCCCAAAAAAGTAAAGTTTTTCAGCTTTATGATATTCAATATTTATTTGTGTTTGAACTTGAATTTTAACAAAATGATGGTAAAACTTTACAATAAGGTTCATTAGTTAACAACATTAGTTATCATTAATTAATTAATGAATAATACTTCTACAACACTTATTAATATTAGTTAATGCTAATTTCGGCATTTGCTAATGCATTCTTAAAATCAGAAGTTGTGTTTGTTAACATTAGTTAATGGATTGTGAGCTAATATGAACAAACAATGAACTGTATTTTTTTTTTAATAATGTTAACAAAGATAAATAAATATGGTAATAAATGTACTGTTTGTTGTTTATGTTAAATAATACATTATTTTATTGTAAAGTGTTACCAAAATTTTTAGCTATATTTAAAATGCCATAAAAATCTAATTAAAAATGTTATTTGCATTATTTGATCACAGTAAAAATTGTGAAATATGTTTGCAATTTAAAGTAGCTGTTTTATATTTTACATTATATTTTATAGTTCTATAGATCAAATGATCCTTCATAAATCATTCTAAAATTCTAATTTGGTGCTCAAGAAACATTTCCTATTATCAATTTTGAAAACTATGCTAGATTTTTTTAGGCTTCTTCAATGAATAGGAATGTTCAAAAGCAAGAATTTATTTAAAGTAAACAACAATGCTGCACTTGCAATATATGGTAAATACATCCCCCTGCTTTAGAACCGTTGGTATGCACTTTAATCCATTATTAATCCAACTTTTCCTGTGTCTCACAGCTGGTAAAGACTGGGATGAGTATTATGGAGAGGGAGACGAGTAAACCGAATGACGATGATAAGTTTAAGATGATTCGAGAGCATAATAAGAACAAGACGGAGGCCAAATGGAAATATAAGGTAGGTTTGTTAAGTTTACAATGTAAGGAAACAACTGTGATGAATAACTCTGGGTCGTGGTAATGATTTCCTCTACTGCAACATAGATCAGCGCTAGAGAGAACCTTTGAAAATCCATGCAAATGATATCAAACCCCGACAAGTTGAAAAGTAGCACAGGGGGCTTTGGGATCATCCAGAAGTGATTTACACGTTTCAGATCAAAGCAATCAGCAGAAATAACTCTGCGGCTCACTCACTCTCTCTGTTCTCGGCTCATCAAATCAGCAGAACCCTTTACCCAGGCTCAGAGTTTACCTAATGCTATAATGCTATGTCATATCCCCAACATGCCAGCTAAGTATTTACACATGCCTTCCTTTTTGCTCTAAAAATGAGCGTGTTGTGTCATTATTGTTGGATAACATGGGATGGCTTTTGTAGGAAAACCTTAATTCTGGTGAACGGAAGGCATTACAGGGCTTTCGTTTAAGGAGGAAAATTCAATGCCAGACAGCCCAGGAATGTTTGTAGTTGCTCCAAGTCTCCTGATCCAAGTGCTCCTTTGCCGCTTGCCAAACATTTGCAGATGGAGAGGAGTCTCTGCTAGATAGTCTTCAAGGTCATCAGCCGCAATGGCTTCAGTCTTTGACGTCTGATCACAATGGACGTGGCTGACAGATAGAAGCTGACTGCAAAGACCTGTGAAATGTGAGAGAGGGGAAGAGTTTCAAAAGCACTGATTGTCGCTTGGTGTTTCTTTTCATCTTTCAGAATAGCAAACCCGATTCGTTACTGAAAATGGAAGAAGAGCACAAATTTGACAAAAGTCTACTCAGCCATAAAGACAATAAATTTGCCTTTTCATTGTCGAATAAGAAGTTGTTGGGGTAAGTGCAGTTGTACAGTTAATTCTGACATTTCATATATTTATTGATTTTAAAATATAAATATATATCATTATAGTAGCAATTTAGAAATATTTGAATTCAGTCTATCGCCCTAATTTTGATCAATCCAACTAATGTTCTTTTCCATCATCTGACTTTCTCAGATCAAAGATGCTCAAGACCCAGACCAATTCGAGTGTTTTTGGCTCGATACAGAACATAAAGGAAGAAAAACCCAAGCCTGTGAGAGACGAGTATGAGTATGTCTCTGATGAGGGGGAGCTTAAGATTGACGAATTCCCAATCAGGAGGAAAAAGAACGCAGTCAAGAGAGACTTTTCCTGTAAGGTTTCATGATATGCGATCTG
Organism: Enteromius unitaeniatus; assembly: GCA_032359435.1. NCBI lineage: Eukaryota > Metazoa > Chordata > Actinopteri > Cypriniformes > Cyprinidae > Enteromius > Enteromius unitaeniatus. The sequence continues at coordinate 9,770,546 of JAUMHI010000052.1, forward strand.
GGCCAGGGTGATTTTCTGATTAAATAAAACATCATTTAAGAGCAAAAATGATTATAGACTTTATAATCAGGCCCAGATGGAATCTGCAGACTTCTGTTGCACTTTTTTACACTGATTATAGGCAAAGGTCTACAGAAATGAGCGTTAAACCGAGTGGATAATACTATAGTCTTATTGGTATCAAAAATACACAAAATTAAATCTGCCTTTAAGTGAATTAAGTAAAATTTTACTGGTCTTGAATAATTTTTATGGGCCATGATTCTGTTTTTTATTTTTTTTAGTAATATATGAAATATTACAAATGTAATATATTTTAAGAAGTAATATTTTGTCCTCAATTATTTGGCTTTTTTATTTTTCCTGCATTAGTAGATAATACAGACTACTACCACATATAGTAAAAAAAAACTTAGGTGGTACATTTCAAGTTAAAGTTGCAATTACTAATTATGTTAATTTTGTTACCCGAGGGATGCATATGTGTTTGACAGCCATTCAGATAATGTGGAAATCTGCTTCCACTGATTCCATGTTGGCCTGCCTATAAGAGATACCCTTGTCTTTTAACTTTCATCTCATGCTATGTGAGAATAATGCTGAACATCTGATGTTATTTACAGTTTTATCAAACATCAAAGAGCCCATTCAGCCAGCGAAAAAGCCAAAGCTACAGCAGTCGGACATGAAGGTAAGCATAAACTCTATTTAGATAGCCGCGCCAAAGTTATTTAACAGAACATCAATAATATTTCTCTTTAATCAGACAGTGGTAATAGCATTAAAAGGCTGATTGACAGTAAACAGAAAGAAATAACAACTACATCTAAATCTCCGATCTTTATTTCGTGTAGTAGCTGATTAATTCCTTCTGGATGCATTTAAAACATCGTAGCGCTGATGTTCTCGGCTTGTAATAACTCACCCATTATGTTCTGACTTAAACCAACATACGGCACAAATCAAAGAGAGCAAGCTGCAAGAGGGAGCCAAATATCACCTCAAAACTGATGAAGGAAATAGCTGTGGACTGAATCAAATGAGAGTGAGAAAGTTAATCACGACAGAGGCCCACAGGCAAACTATTTTTGGGGTTACAGAAGGTTACAGGATATGCCAATAAAAAACCCACAAATTTAACAAAAATCATGTCTACGTTTGATAATGTCTATGCATGTATGTGTGCTTAGGTCAGGCTTTGCTAAAGCACAACATTCACCAGCTTCTGTGAAATAGAGTGTGCTTATACTTTTGTTATTTCAGAGTCCAGATTCATCAGATGAAGAATCTCTCCACATAGACACAGAGGCCAAGACAGAGGTCAAAGGTCGTAACTCCAAGGTCTCTAAGAATAAAGGTGGCAGTTCAGCTGGGATTCTGGATCTTCTGCAGGCCAGCAAACAAGTGGGCGGCATTGACTACAGCAACAACAGGTACACTCATGACTTGTTTTCCATGTGTGCGTGAAAGGCTTTATTAATAGAGCTTAATAGGTTATTTGCTTATTTATTGTTATTTAAGATTTGCTGTGGTATTTTTTGCAGCAGAACCTAAAATAAGAATTTTAGCTTGGTATACTTTGGCATGCTGAGACTATCGGAATGGTAAAAGGTTTCTAAGAAATGTATTCCGCCTTAATACAGTATTGCCTTCAGTATTACATTTCATGATCAATAGCCTTCAGTGATTGTGTAGATTTTGTTATTAAAAAGTGTTATTAAAGTATTATTATAAAGTGTTATTTAGCCCATATATTTATTGATTCCAAATTCTGTCAGTTTTGCATTTAAACTATATTTTAAAAATTAGAGGCAGACCGATAAAGGATTAGAAGGCCGATACCGATACAAATGCCGGAATTAAATTCCGATATTCTGATATATTGGCCGATATTTATTTTTATTATTTTTTTTATTTCAGAAACACACAACAAACAGATTTCCCTAACAATATTTGTAATTATTTATGAGTTTTAATTAACATATGATAATGCATTTTATTTTAACATTTATTGTCACAACAGAACAGATGACCATCAAAATATATTAAAGTTCTGATAAATAAAATGTATAAAAACACAAACTTAAGATATGAAACGTAAAGTCTTTTGAACAAAAACAACAACAACCAATTCAAAGTTACCAGTTTTAAAATACTTGGTAAGCTTCATAAATATAACTTTGAATAGGACTGGAGACAAAGTCTGATAAATAACAACAGCAGCAAAATATAAATGGCTAACAATATATGAGGTACTGAATCAGTCAGTCCTTAATAGCTCCAGTCCAGCAGAGGCAGGTTTTAGTACAAGAATAGATATTTGTAGTTGAGTATTCGCTAAAATATTATTGTCTCAATGGAACATCAAAATATATTAAGTTCTGATAAATAAAATGTAAAAAAATTTAAATTTTGGATATGAAACTTTAAAGTCCTTTGAACAATAACAACAACAACCAAATCAAAGTTACCATTAAGGGTGTTTCGTCCGATGCCGATAGTTTGGAAAATGCCTAATATCGGCCTGCCGATAAATCGGTCGTGTTCTATTAAAAATGTTCTGAATACACATGTAGACAGGCATCTTTGGCCCTTGCTCTGCATCCAACAGTGTTTGTTTCAAGTTAAAACTGTTTAAAACACAAGAATGTGTCTTATTTCTGATGTGTATGACCCTAAACTAGTGTTTAATTTTACAAGGCTTCCTTAAGCGACTAGTTGTTTAGACAATCTATCGACTGGTCAGTTTTGCACATCCTTAGTTGATGTATTTTCCTGATTCATGTGGTATGTTTTGCACATCACACACGCTAATGTGACAGAGTATTGATACGTTTTGTCTTTGGCAGAGGGCCATAGGGAACATACAGTTTATGATGAAGCATGTTCCTGACCGTTAAAGAGCTGAAACACGTCATATTTGTAGAGTAACTGTTAGTTCTTAAACTTCACACTGACTGTAAACACATCGAGCCCAGGCGTTTCTTCATCTGTCGAACGATGGCGAAAGTAATCGTTTGCACGGTTCTTTATAAGCGGTTTACATGTGCTGGCATTATTTGTTTAATCCCTCTGCACTATTAATTTGTCAAATACTGCAAAAGCTTCAGGCCATTCCTCTTCATTTTACTGTTTGCTGTTTTGGGCACATTTTTGATGGTCTATTTCCACTGCGCTGAAAGCTGCAAATCAGCTCAACACAAAATGAGAACGAAAACATGGCTAAAATATGTTAATTTCTCAAATTATTTTTTTGTGCTTTTAAACCTGACATATGACTGCAGGATTGTGGGGAGGAAATGCCTCCAGTCAGTTGCGACCACATTAAATGAGCTTTTGACTCATTGTTCCACTTCACTGGTTAATCACTTAATAGGTGGTAATCTGCACAGGCTAAATCTGTATTTTCTGCTGGTTACCTCAAGCTCAAAAGCAGATGTGGACACAATAGTCTTCTCAGTTCACACGGCAGAATCTTCTTCTGACACGAAAAGATTGACGGTATGTGAAGAGATTTATATGATGATTAGCAGGAAATGAACGTTTAGTGACAGGTAAGTTAGAAAAGCAAGAGTGAGAGGTGCAGATTGGTGGTTTATTAGTTTAGCGGATGTGATTGTAAGAGAACAAGTAAGTTCTGGCTTGTGCTTTCAGTTTTGGTTGAATGACAGTTCAGTATAAATGGGGGTAGAGACATTATAGGTAATGTAGGCATACCTTGTGTTGAATCTTAACTTTGATTTTCATGTTAGTATGCTAGGCCCACCCATTAAATATAACCGCGAACAGCGAAACGATTGCTTTAGATTTAAGTCCAGTGCCTGCAGTGGAAATGACATCTAACATTTTTATGGTGATTTAAAGGTGGCGTGTGTAATGTTTCCAATATTAAAATATTATACTATGGTGTGTATAATATTTTAATATTTTTATTTATAATATAAAAATATAAATATATTTTTAGAATTTTAACTATTGCACCGAAAGTGTATCCTGAGTGCCCTATTTTTTATTTTGTATTATTTATGTATTGCTATAGAATTTATTTATATTTTGAATTAGCTTTTATATTTTCACTTTTATTTTAGAACCTTTGTACTTCTGTTATCAATTTAACTTTAATAGTTTTATTTCAGTTAGTTGGAGGTAATTATTTATCTCAAGATGTAAACAGAAATATATTTGTATGATTATGAAGTGATTGAGGACATGTACATGAACTACAATGCTACAAAGCAGTAATGCTTTGTTCACAAATAGCTTTTCGTTGATTTTTAATTGTAAATAAATTCATTTTGAAGCCAACTGTGTCTGTTAGGGATAATTTGTCTGGGAAATAACTCGCTAGTAGTGCGGATATTACACACTTCATCTTTAAATGTCCATCTCCAACCTCGTTGCTTTCCATCACCCGACTCACCACCTAAAATTCGAATCGCTTCTCATTGCCACTGACACTCGGAGTAATGTACGTGTGTGTTGTGTATTTCTCATTGATGGACTTACAGTCAGCCACCTGCATCCCCCAGCACACAGGAGGCCATCCAGGGCATGTTGTCCATGGCTAACCTGCAGTCATCAGACTCTTGTCTGCAAACGTCCTGGAGCAATAGCCAAGCAAAGAACAACTCGCACAGCAGTACAGCCAGCAAGAAGCAGAGCGGCGTGGCCGGAGCAGGGGGTAACAGCAAGCGACCGGCTAAACGCTTGCCCAAGAAGACCCAAAAGAGCAGCAGCGTGGACAGCTTGGACATGTTCGATGATGACCAGGACCACCTGGAAGCTTGCTTTAAAGATTCTGATTACGGTAAGTTCTTCAAACGGATAATTTTACTACACTTAAAGCGAACGCAAAGATACCAAAAGATATTTTGAAATAGTGTTGTCAAAAGACCCGGTACTTCGGTACCAAGACGGTACAAAAAAATGTGAAATGTTACGGTACCAGGTTTTCTGAAGTACCGTTAGTACCGAGCAATGGGTAAACCCGGTTCTTGCTGCGCTACCCGAAAGGTACGCACTGCGCAGTTGCGTCTTCTTCATAAAAGCACAGAGAGATGGCGATGAGGCGGCTCTGAATCTGCTCGTTGAAAAGAAAGGAGGAAAGAGCCACGTGTGGAAGTATTTTGTTTTTGAGGC
>JAUMHI010000052.1:9785688-9799287 GCA_032359435.1 Enteromius unitaeniatus
TACATTGTATGGGTCAAAATTATAGATTTTTCTTTTTTGCCAAAAATCCTTAGGATAGTAAATAAAGATCATGTTCCATGATGGAATTTAATTATTTTTAAATTTTACTAATTTTTGATAAGTGATATGCATTGATAAGATTTTCATTTGGAGAACTTTAAAGGTGATTTTCTCAGCATTTAGATTTTTCTGTACCCTCAGATTCCAGATGTTCATATAGTTGTATCTCAGTCAAATATCGCCCTATCCATCCAAATCATACATCATCAATGGGAAGCTTATTTATTCAGCTTTCAGATCATGTGTAAATCTTAATTTCAGAGAATTAAAAGATTTTGTCATAAAATCAGTATCGTTAATAATATTGCATTGGGAGTTGAACTGAATCGTAAATCCCTGCAAGGAGCAAATCCATTTTTTTCCAAACTCATTTCTAAATATTTTAAAATGCAGTAAGTTTTTACAATATAGCTGTTTAGTAATACAGCCTTCATGAGCATATTAGCATGTAAAAATACCTATTTCATAAAACAATGTTGCAATTTATATGTATTCCCTGCTCTGTCTCTGTATCCAACAAGTGTTAAAGAAACTTTGTCTTGAAAAAGGTTGAAGACTCTTGCTGTACAATAACCACTGATGACACAAAACTAAATGAGCTGACATACTGAGATGTTTTAAAGCTGTTGAACTAGCTATGAGGTCATAAGTGTGGTACCAGAACTGATTAAATAAGTGGGTCACACAGAGTGGAATATTCCACCTGCAAAAGATACTTGGGGAAAAAAAAGCTGAAAATGCTTCAAACTTTGTGCCAGAACTTTATGAATGGGCATATCTATGCCTCCATTAGCCAATAAGCTTTTCCCATCAGGTCTTTAAACTCTCTGTGACCCCCATTCACATGAGCGGTTGTGAAGTGTTTCACACTGTAGTGTGATCAAATCCTTGTGACGTGAATAAACATCTATAATCGCAACCTTTCAGTTCGGCATAAACAGAGAAGCACAGCACCAGATGCAACAAATTTAGGGTTGAGGCTCGCAAATGCAAACATCTGGTCTTTTACCATACATACGAAACCAGCCATTTTCTATGTAAGCAACCCCAATGACCATAAGGAAGCACTTGGGCTGTAACTTAAGAGTAGAGTCAGTGTCCCCAAATAACAACGGTTTGACCCACGAGTTAATTTAAAAAGCTAGTATTTAGTGGATCGTACATTTCCACTTATCAAAAAAAGTCTACAGCATCATATTTTTATTTTGATGATACTTCACCGTCGATCCCAAGATTGAATTATACACCTATTCTGCTTATCATCAATATCGTAATCATATGTGAAATTAAAACTGTAATCCCATTCTGCCTCTGTAAAAATTGTAGAAAAAAACCAACATGGTGCAAGGATTGCGTTCAGCTGGCGTTGGGAGTTTCCCCAAATACAATTACTCTGTTTACATGCGGTAGTATAAAGACGGAAATTGCTTTTGAAAGTGTTTTCCAAGGACACAGTTTTGTACTCATGTGCACAAAATTATTTAGATGAAACTGAGCGCCACTCCATGCATGGCCAAGTAAGATGGGCCGTTTTAAGATGAACTTTAGCGAATGCTCACTTAATCCAGCTGAGCTTCTATGACAGCTCTCATTGTCAGAAGCCACAAAGGCTGAGCACAGTCCTTAACTCTGAAGTGCAAGAGTGCTTTGAGCGCAAGGCAAATAAACAAACGTGTCCTATAATCTTCCATAATATTTGACATTCCCTCCACTGTATACCAACTATAGGCCTTAAAAGAGAACGAATATGAATCGTCAAAGTACCACACACCGATGGTGGTCAACTCTCTTTAATTATCCGTCATTTTGGTGATGCCGATTCAGATGCACTCTTTTTAAATTGGCCCCGCTCTCCACAAAGTTGGTTTATTATTTAGCGGACAGACGCTCGACTCTCTAAGGCCAGACGGCTAATAAGAGGAGATTGGCTTTCTGCTGAGTGTGTAACAGATATCTAAATCATTAGGGTGCTCTTTCTGCCATGTGCCACCCCTTGGTTCTCTGCCCTCTGAACCCTGAAGGTCAAACGGCTGCGAGCTCTGTGACCCCCCAGCATTTCCTTCGAATATTAACAGGCTTGTTATGTCGTCAAACGGGCCTGATATAGACCATGGCCTCATTTGAAAAAAGCCCAATCAGTGCAAACAGCTCCAGAGTTCAGCGCTCTGGCCTCAGAACGGCCGAGGCTTTCACGTGTCTCATTGAGAGGCATAATGATAACACAGAGAGGAAGTGTGGGGCATTTTAGGGAGAAATTATGTGGTCACATGCCCGCCGGCTGTAATGCCTCAGTTAAATTCGACGAGGTTGCACTTTCAGGCTATGGGAGAAAGAATCGAGTTCGTTTACGTTACAGAAATGAATGTGGCACGGTCGTATTAAAGCTTTTCCAAGCTGATGTGAGGCAGACCACTACAACTGACAGGGATTATTCTTTGCTCAATTTTGGTCAGTTTAAAGTGGAGTGTTTAAAAGGGAGCGTTTCAGCCTGCTTACCGCAAGTATGCAGCACATCTAAATAATTATCAGAGCTCTGACAGGCGTTTTCTTTCAGATGAGTTTTAAAGTTTTAAAAAGAAGACCGGCATCTGTCTTTAAAAGTATTTGGTTCTGTCTGAGAGATCTGAGTTTTAGTTATTAGTGGTATTTCACTGCTGTTACACCGATGCTGGATGATGACAACAGCAACAACAAAAAATTCTCAAACGTTAGTAGTGTAGAATGTTGTTAATCCAGACAACCAAGGTTTGTGTGTGTGTTATATCTGATTTTGCAGCTAATAGCGAACCCTTGCCCAGGTCAGATCTCAATTAACACCAAAAGGGGGTATGGCAAAAATCACTCATGTCACATTCTCCACCTCTGAGCATGCAGCACATGCAAGGTGCTCATTCTCCGAACTCTCTTTCCTGACCTTTGGCTTTCCGAAGTGTAAATAATTGTTGAGTTTTTTCTTTAAACAAAATTGGAGAGTTAGCGGAAACAGCAGCTGGTTTAGCATCTTGTGTCCGGCTCGGGTGATTTCACATCGTAACACAAAGCTAACATTACACCTCTTATCTTTTCAGATTTTACATATATTCAATAAAGGCAATTATCCTCCAGAGAGACATAAAATGTATTTGAACTGCCTGATTAGACCGATTTAAAATATTTTTTGACTTATAATCACGTTTTAAATGTTTGTGCAAAAATAAATTCATTTAAGAAACTCAAGGTGCTTTTAAAAGGGATAATTATGCGGTGAGAATAACATTTACCACCCTGTAATTCAGTTTAAAAAACACTTGGTAAATTGAGCTCATATCTGAATGTGACATCTAAATCTGAATAAAATGAAAATAAAATTGTACATGAATTATAATTTTATTGTTGATCACGTTTATGGATGTAAAATGGTTATCTTTTAAATTATATATCTAATATAGCTTACAACAATTTAGTAGAGTCACTAGGTTTTAGATATTTTGCATTTGCTTTCAACTGATTTTTTTGTCATGCCTATATTTTTTTTTTTATGCCCTATAATTCATTCTGAAATGAAATGTTAAAAACAGGTTAAATAGGGATGGAATGATACTTTGAACAAAGAAATTTGATGCACAATTGTTTGTATTCGTGTTCGAGCCGAATCGTGTAGTAAGGCGGATTACAACAACAACATTCTAGTAACGTTGCTTTATTTGCGTCGTTATAATACATTTCTAAACGACGCTTATGAATAACACAAATTGTTAAAAGTTTTGAAAATCTGAGACATAAAACATAAGAAAAACACGTAAACACAAGGAAATCCCTTTTAATACTTAAACCTGATCGAATTTATGTAGGCTATTTATTTCAGTAGGTAAACTGGATACAAATCCTTTCTGTTTTGCAGTGTAAATATCATTTCAACGCTTACCCCGCATCCTCTTTGACAGGCTGCACTTGACTCCGCTCATCCGCCCACACGCGCTCTATCTGCCGCTTTAATCAGGAAAACATCCGCGGGCGTTTGTGCAGCGGAAATGGACCGTGACTGCTGATGGCGGGGAGATGGATAAGGGCGCATCGTCACCAATTGATGCCATCGCGCTCAGCGTGAAGGGCTGAGCCGCTAATTGCCGTCTGCGGTGGTCAAACACTTGATGACAACAACACCTGTAGGAACACCGCGGAACATCTGCCCTCTAGTGCCCAGTAAACAAGCTGCTGTTACGGCATAGCGCTCTGACAAACACTGCCCTGGACAGTATGGGCAGTAGTTGGGGGTTAGTTGTCTCTTTTTACTCCAGTAAATTTCCTAAGGTAGGTTTATTTTTTAATAGTTTATGTACATACCTTCTTTAGCAAAAAAAAAGCTATATTTAACTTTTCCTAAAAAAAAAAAAATATCTAAAAATGATGTATTTTTACTTGTAGCTAAGGTTTGGGGGGAAATGCCACAGTAGAATTTGCATGTAAAATCAGGAAACTTTATTAAAAAACAAATTTAATAAAGAGCACAAATGTAAAAGGCAACACAAAAAAGACCTGAAAGAGCTGTTGCAGTAGACTTCCTTGTAACCTATAAAAATAATCTCTAATCTCTAAAAAATATGAAAAAAACTTTTTTAAGCATTTAACAGTTGATATGTAGTACTTAATCAACTATATCCTGAATTTGATTTTAACTTGTTTGTAATGTGTTTCTGAGATTATACTTTTATGTCTAATTTGCAATATTCAAAACCCAAAAAAAGTGTAATATTTCTGGGGGGGAAAATGCTTTATTTAATAAATCCCAAACAGAATGCAGAATTGAGTTCTGAAAGAGAGTCTGGGTATGCAGTAATTCACAGTAATTACACTCCACCATTTCATTTGTTAAATCCGTGGAGTCCTTATGAAATGCCATCTGTTTTGCCAAGCGTGGATGAAGCACAATTTTGGGGTCTATGAATAAATAAACACTTCCCCACCAGGCAACAATAATTCATGCGTTTTTGTCTTTGAGTAGGGCGTAGATGACACAAGGAATTCATATGCAACGCATTCCCCCTGAATTAAAACTATAAATAGATGGCAGCAATCACACAAAATAAATGAACTGTCAAAGCAAAACTATTTACAAGCAGAGCAGAATCCCTGCAATTAAAAGCAAATTTGTTGCATGTTTGAGTAAGTGGTAGCAGATAGGACACAGAAGCAGTCGGCCGTGACAGGCAGATTCGGAGTGGACTTTCAGCTCTTTTCGCATGGTCATGGCTCTTAGGAACATCGGGAGAGAACAAAACAGCCACTCCACTTGAATTCCTTACCATTTTACACCAGAGAGTGAGTTGACAGACATCTGCAGAGGCCATTACGCCCGACAATTATGATGTCAGGGACCATTTACTATGCTGTTATATAGACGAGTCACTTTCAAAATATACTATTTTGTAGCCCACTGTAATCACTAAATCATTGTGCCTTATGTAAATACCCACATTGTTTAACTGTATTGCATTGTTTATGGAAATGCAATGACACTGGAAATATCAAATGTCTCATTATGATGTAAATTGTTTCAAAATGAAATATTTTGTTAATGGACTTTAACCTTTATCGTATTCAATTTGCCATAAGGCCTATCTGAGTTCACTCCAAAAAAAAAACACCAACAACAACAAAAAACAGTATTATGAATTAAGTATTTTTATATTATCTAAATATTCCTAAATTTACTTGATATGTATATGAAGTCGTGTTTCCTGAAAAAAAATTATGTACGTTTAAACAAGAAAAAAAACATCTTTATAGTAGATTAAATATACATATATATATATATATATATATATATATATTATTTAAAGGGGAAAAAATATTTCTTAAATCATTAAATATTTAGATTTTATTATTATTTTATTTTAATACTACTTAATTTATCTTGATTTAAAAATGTTTAAAAGGGCAAAAAAGGCAAATGTCATTATCTTCTTTTGAAATGACTTTATTAGCTTGAAGCAACAGGTATCTCTCCATCTCTCACCCAACCTCTTTTGCTCTCTTCCTCTGGGTGACCCAGTGGGACAATAAGGCAATGACAGATAAGGAATGATTTGCTAGAAGCAAAACCTTTAAAATAAACAAACCATTAGGCAGTGTTCTGAGGGGAACTAGTGCTGCAAGCCGCCTCAGTGATTCTAATTCAGGTGAATTACAGACAAATTTCCCTGGCAACTCGCAGCTGTGATAATAGCGACCAGTCTAGAGCCTGCACAGTGTCCAGACTAGTACCCAGAACCATGCTACTCTCACACAGTCCAGTGTTCTGGCTCATAACAAAACACCTCGCAGAGCACACAAGCTTTAGTGTGCGTGTATACGTGTTTGTGTGAGCGAGTGGGTGGGGTGTCAGGAAGACAAAGAGGGAAAACTTAGTGCCATGATTTTCTACCTGGAAAGCATGTTTATGTTCTGTTTCTTTGGTTTCAAAGTGTGTGTTCCAGACTGTAGAGGAAACCAGAATCATTCAAATTAAAGTACTTTGATTGAACAGTGTTTTTCCTGCATCTGGCACAAACCATTTAAGTTCTAGCTTTTGCCGTGACAGTAGGCCTGCTGGTCTTTTTGAAAGCACAATGATGTGGCAAACAATTTGAGTTTAAGCTGTGCTCTTATGACAAAACACTGCAGATATCTCTGATAAGGTCTAGCTTGTCTATGTTTCCACTTTTTCATAGGAACAATCATCAGACTGGCTCAAGTTTCAGCAAAGCTTCAATTTTTTTGTGGCAGCCTGTAAGCTTTAACAACTTTAAAATAGCTATAAGAAAAAAAAAACGACCAAAAAAAGTGACTTAACTTTGACACGGGGTCTATTAAATACTCTCTAGAATGTGATGATGTGGTGATGATATATAAGAAGGTTCGAATACGTTCAATGTGAGGCTGAACACTCAGCAGAAAGTGTAAACATCCTGATTTTGTCCCTAGGTCAACATATTTTGTTATACATATATTAATGCAAAATTATGTTCTTGACCATATCTCTACACCAAAACCTAACCTACCCATGAGTGATGCCTAAAATCAGAGGAAATGATAGATGACTTACTGATGTACAAGTACCAAACACTGATTGTAAGCCTAAACTGTTTCTTCAAATCTGATTGGTTAATCACAATGTTGTCCAAGGGTCAACAAAAATGTTGACCTAGGGACACGTTGCTGTTGTTAGTGGTAAGGGTAAAGTCACTAAGTAAAGTCACGTTTCTTTTTTGTTCATCTAACAAACTTCATTATCTTGAACGTTGACGTAAATATTTTTTTTTCTGTTTCTTGGAAGATGTTTTTTTTTCAAATGACAAACATTAATGGCTAAGTTAGTCTAACAAGTAGACAACATTATCTTTGTTTGTAGGACAACTTACAAAACTAATATATCCAGAAAAAGGTTAAATGCTTGAACATAGTCTAGGCCTCAAAACTACACACTAACCTCAAGAAAGGTGGCAATTAACAAATGCTAAAAAGACAAAAACAATAATGATTTATCAACAAAAAAAGGTGTAAATTAAATCAAATTTAAATTTAAATAGCAAACAGCAAAACAATAATTCGATAAACAGTAACTGCTTAATTTATTTATGCTGCAATGCATGCTGGGAACTCATAAAGCCTTAACATTTCAAATTCTTAGTTCAGACAACTGCGTTTGACTAGTTAAGACAACATTCAGGACAATTTTGTTGGTCTGACAGATGTTTTTTTTTTTTTAATGTAAACATGAAAAATTTTCAGCAAGTTTTCATGCATTTTATTTAACATGTTTTACACTGTTAAAGGGAATCACCAGACTACTGCAGCTTATAAGTGCCAGGACAGTTTTTAATATAACTCTGATTGGATATTAGTCTAAAAGAAGTAAGTCACATACAAAGGTAAGTAAAAGACAAGCTAATTTAAATTTTTCTACAGTCCAGAACGTTTGCTGGTTTAGTGATAAATTAAACAAATGATGATCCATTGCATCCCCCATAGTTTAACTGACACGCCATTGACCAAAGGAGGATTTTCTTTGTGGTGTGCGTTCAACACATAGGGCACATAAAAATGGCAACAGCATTAGTTAATTAACAGTAAAGCAGTCCCTCATCAAATAGCTACATAAACTAACGTAAAGTACGCAATTACAGCTACACTAGTTGCACCAAACGCTCAGTTGTGAGAGCGAGCAACAACTCTGTAAAGCTGGGAAGAGCTGTAAAAATGTTGTTTCCAAGCAGTCTGAGCAGGGCAATGACACGGTCTCGAGCGCTTGATTGCACGCGGTGATCCACTTCAGCCGCAGGTTTCTTCTCAGCGGGATGTCATTACGCTAAAGCTCTCACACGCGGAGCCCCACACACGGGCGCACGTGTGCCGGACTGGGGGGTGGATGACTGGCCACACTGAGCTCTGCTTCTGATCAAGAGCTGGCCGGCCGGGCGAGTGTGTAAGGAAATACTCTGGTGGGACCATCAGAGCGCATTAGACTGACCGAGAGCAGCCTGGGGAAAACGCAGCTGCCCGGAGAACACACTGCAGCAGTATTTCATCAACCTTAAATATTCGCTTTTAATCCCACCGTATGCGAGACACAATGAGAAAGAGCGGCCAGAAGCGTATTTGTGTTTACAAGTTTTCTGTTAATTGCTGTCTTGGACGACTGCAGTCAAATCCACTTACAGAGGACAGTTGTCACAGGCTTAATAACATGAGTTCCATTTTTATACTGAAAACAGGCACAGAAAGAGAGAGAAAAAAGTCTCAGGCCATTTTGGCTTCTAACATGTCATTACTTAACTTAAATTGCTAAACCCAACAATCTGACATCCTCGGTAAGATTGAGAGTGTGTGTATGTGGAATGCTGATGTACCCCACAAACTAAGCCTTGACTGTTTGTAAACAGTCTGTCCTTTCTCAAAAGTGCCTATGATAATTGCTGTAGGAAGTGCAATTGTAGCAGAACTACCCAATTTGGCATTGAGCTTCTAGCTGTATGCTTGAGTGATCCTAATTGCTGTGGGACTGTGCATTAATTATTTCTTTATCTGTAGTCACACACACCCCCCCCCTAAATTGGGTGTGTTTAAAAAAAATAATTCAAAATTGAATAGTACAAGCCTTTTTACATCAGCAAATATACATTTTTAGCACTGCTAATAATTCTGTTAACTTCTGTCAGACATAAAATACAATACTAATTATTGAAATCTCTAAAACCAAATCAGACTCAGACTTTTATAAGCTTTAATAACCAAAAATCAGTCAGTGAAATAAATCTGTTATATTTGTTTAAACAGGGAAGGGCTATAATAATTCAGATTGCTTAAATCTTTTCAAATATCATGAATGATAAACATATTTGTAATGTATGTTTAATAATGTGTGTATTAAATAAAATTATTAAATTAACTAAAATGATTAACTTTTGCACATTTTTTTCTGTGGGTCATCTCTACACTTAGTAATATAATTAATTAAACCTTTGTTTTTTTTAAGGAGAAAGCCTAAATTGTATTTATTTTTTAAAACTATAGCCTACCTTTCTTATATTCTTCTATATATATATAAAGTAACAGTAACAATCTAGTGGAATTGGGGAGATGTCTTACAGCTACTATTTGATTAGATCTGTAACCTGGGACATACAATCTAAACAAAGTTTCTTTAGTCTTCACATCACATTTGAGCCGTCCCAGAACGTGTTCTCCCTCATTAGCCTTGCCAGAATAGTTTATGTGCCCAAACACTGCTTGATGAAAACTCAGTTTGTTAATTCATGGCTCGTCGCAGATTAATTCCCATCAGTGCTTTTAATCTGTAATTCCACTCAATGTGACGCACTAATAGCGTGATTTGTCTGTGAGGTGTTAGTGATGTCCGCCTTAATAGACACGACCCACTCAAACTCAAGGATAGAATAACATGTCTCTCAACGAAGATGTTTTTTGTGTGCACTTCCACCTTTCCATTGACGGCTGCTGTCACCACTGTGTTATAAAGAACTCCATATGCCTGTGATGTCTTCTTTAACACATTTGAGCACATGAACAGTCACCTCCACTGTCCCGCAGGGAAAGGTGGAGAGTGCATTTGTTGGGTGTGACAAATTGAATCAAAATGTTGGCAGCATGCACTGCTGCAGTCACATCTATTCATGGAATAGACGAAGATCCTTTGTATCCTCAGATTAGGATAATCATGATAATTACACTAACTGTAATGTGTTAATGTTTATTGTAGTAGTATTTTAACAGACACAGAGGTGAATGCATTCTACAGCCCAATAATAGCGAAAATATTTTGCTGTCAGTCATCTTGCTGGTAAACAATCAGATGCCATTTTAATGTTCAGACACTATTTAATTCAGAATGTCTGGAAACAAGACAAAGACATTTAGTTCACCTGAATTGAAAAGATAATGCTGTTATTATTTACTCACCCTTGTGCCTAACCCGCATTCACATCTAGAGAATGGATTTGTTTTGTTTGTGTCTCGTTTGGTTGCTACACATATGAAAACTGATTCTGTTTTACTAACACAGTCTCACGACCAATTTGTACGTATTTTGTGCGTTGGTTATTTAGTGCGAAATCGTACAAATTTTGTACAATTTAATTAAAATACATACAATTTAGCAAATAGTTTACATTGGTACGAGTGGCCTTGTATGAATTAGTAAGAATTAGCCACCTTGAAAAATATGTATGAACTGCTGTGAGATTGGGGTGGTTTTACCCCTTTTTAAATCAAGTTTTTTCCTTTTTTTTTTTTTTTACATTGTAGAGGCAGGTTTTGGTGGAAAGAAATATATTTAATGCATTGATTATCACACGGCTTGAATTTATGTCTGGTACATTCATAAAACTTTTGTACTCTTCAGAAGACTTCAGAAATATATAGTACATAAGTGTCTTTTTTTACAGTGCACAACATTTACAGTTTTCGTCAAATCTAAGAATCCAACCAGCATCCTTTTATTTATTTAATTATTGACGGTGGTGGTTTCAGCAAACTCTCTGCCTTTTTTCATCTTTCATTATATATAGGAAGACCTAATAGACTTGGATCTAGGGTGTTAGCACAGGCTGTCTTGTCGACCACCCCTTGGGAGAGCTGGAGAGTTTGTTGGGTGTGATAAATTGGTCACATGCTTGAACCTAAAGGTTGGCAAATTAACAGTTAATTAGGGGGTTTGATAAATAGCAGATCTGCTCTAGCCCCATTCAGCTGCTGCAGGCCCTCTCTCGACCCAGTCTCTCTAAAGCAAGTGTTTATGTGCTGGTAACAAGTGTCGATGCAGACTGTTATGTCTGCATTTTGTCACATGAGGGGATTGCTCTCAGATGTGCTCCTTCCCCCCGGCGTACACACACACACGCAAGCAATACACATCTATGCTCAGGTTACTGCACACGGCACCTCAGCCTACTCTGACCCTTCAGGAAGAGCTCCGCTTTGCTCTTTGCAAGCAAATCAATCACATTTGTTGACACTGATACATAGAACTCATCCTTTATGTTCCTTAAGGCAATGTTTTAACTAGAAGATGTACTGAAGATAATTTCTCGTTTTTTAAGCCATAACAGGATACAATGACTATTTACTGCAGCCTGTAGACTTTCCATATAACATATTCACAAAATCTATTAAATGCACATTAAGCTAAATTCAATCCTCTTGCGATTCAATCCTAAAATTACAGTTTCAGTGACATTGCATGAAAGTTAAACAGGCAGATAAAAAAAAAAAAAACTGTTTTAAGCGGTAAAATTGTTCTTCTGTCATTTTATGTACTACAAATTAAATTGTGCACAATTTCAGGCAGTCATCTCTACTTCAGAAATGACTGATTTTATGTTGTTTTGGGGCCTGATTTAATAGCAGTATTAAATTATACAACTGTTTTTATGAATGTGATGTCCTACTTTAGGCTTTTTTTTTTAGGTGTTTAAATGTTTATTCAGTCTATAATCTACAATCAAAAGACACTTAGAGCAATCTAGAGTCTGTTTGCAAGAACAGTGTGCATGAGGGTAGATTTTAGTCAATTGCATTTTACTTTAATATATTTTATAAGATACATATAGTCTGATGACACTAGGCTCACCTTTAACAATATGATGTTTAAGGTTATTAACAATATGTACACAAAATGTGAAATGATATTATAGACACCTGATTTGTTTTATTTTAGAGCATTTTTCTGTTTTGCATACCTCTAGCATAATTTGATATTCCGTTATATGTTTATATGACACAGTGGTGATTGCAATAATTTTTGACAATTCTGGAAAAATTTCAAAATTGTCTGGGCGTGTAAATAAAACAATAGACTTTATATTCCTGTTAACAGAACCTGATTATTATACTCTTGTGTGCACTTGCACATGCGCTTGTATAAACTTTATGTTCCAAATGTAATTGTCACTGGCTCATCAAGATCTTTTATATAAATTGACATTCTTAGTGTTGGTGGTGTCTCTCTCTGCAGATGACATGTAAATGAAACTGTACCAGGAGAGGAAGGGTAGTTTGTAAAAACAAGCTCTGTGACCCCTTAGAGAGTCATTCATGTTTCAGCAGTGGAGCGTGGGGCCAGGAGACGGGAGGAAACAGGAGCATGTATGGACATTAATTACTCTATGTGCGGTACTGCTGAAGTAATAATGTGTTGCAGTTCCTAGACTGACAGCCAGAACTCCTTGGCACTTCATCAAGCAACCTGACACTGAATATACAGTCCATTTGATTGGAAAGAGCTGCAGATGCCCTTCTTTAAGGACTAATGAAGTCAGATATAAGCATGTAAATTCATTATCCGCAAGCTGTGGTTGTCATGGTTCTGTGCCTTCAAACTTTAGTTTAAACCTAGGACTGTGAGGAGAGGTTAAAAATGAGAAACCAGCAATGTGCAAAAATGAACAAGAACATGAAAACTAAAGGACAATTAAAACAAAAACCTCTCATGGTTGAAATCTAGCAGCCACATGTTTTTTTTTCCATCCGAGAGAAAATTAATTTGGTTAATATTATGTGTGTGTGTGCATATCTAAATTTCTGATGAATGTTTTTAACCGTTGATCATTTTGAAACATTTAAACCAGGCACAGAAAACACTGGCATCTAACAATGACTTTGGGAATAAAAAAAGTATAAAGTATATATATATATATATATATAAAAAAAATAATAATTATATATATATATATATATATATATATATGTGTGTGTGTATATATATGTGTGTGTGTGTGTGTATATGTATATATGTATATATATATATATAAGCAAATAAAACAGTTATTGAATAAGTAGAAATCAATTAAATCTCTATGGGTGTGAAAATATGTAGATTTAACCTCCTTTGTAATCGTTAACATTTTCTTATTTAACTGTGATTTACACATTTTTCCTCAGTAGCTTTCAACGATCACAGATTATAACAGATGTTGTCTTTATTAGTTTGTTAAATATATTTATATATATATATATATATATATATTTTTTTTTTTTTTTATTATTATTTTTTTTAACCTAATA
>JAUMHI010000052.1:9809627-9842668 GCA_032359435.1 Enteromius unitaeniatus
CAGGTGTGTTTGATTAGGGTTGGAGTGAAACTCTGCAGGACATTGGCACTCCAGGACCGACGTTGCCTACCCCTGGTGTAGAGTATAATGCAATCATATGAGCTGCCCTGAAACAAGCACATCTTTGGTTATGCCTGTGCAATTTGAAATTGTTTATTAATGGACTGATTGCTCTCAGTGTAAAGATTAATATGTAATAGAGAAGGCAACATGCTCTATATTGGATTCCTAAGTTACACTACAAACCATAATGAGGAACAGGCAGCATTGGAGCAGGAATTCTTATTCATGCTTTGGAAAGAGGATGCTCTGGTTTCTCATTGGCAAAACCCAGTGAAGGCAACATTCTGGGAAAGGCAAGGCTGTTGTGAATCGAAACACGCTTTTGGAACGTTACTTGGAGACTGTAATTATTGCATCGAGAACTTAATGATTCATGTCAAACGGATTAGCCCTTAAAATCTCAGTTAAACAAAGCCCTGGCACACTGTGCATTTCGACATTTATCACTCGCACGTGAGAGTAATTTTTCACGGTTGATGTCCCAAACAGGCTCTAAACAGCGGATTGCGTTTGTATATTCCAGCAAAATATTGGGCGACCTTGGCTTTCAGTTGGCCGGTGGTCACGTTCGGTTAGGTACAGGAAAAAACCTGGAAATGTACTGTATGTCTAAGCATATTTTGACACTCTAGACACTAACTGGAGCCATTACAAGCCGAGCTGTATAGCAAAGTTTAGTGGCTCATACTTCTTTAATGAAAGAGGTGTAATAACTTTCACAGGCCGTTTTTTGTTACACACCATACTGGAAACGAATTATATGCTCTCCCACATTTTATGCAACGCTATGCAAATACCTTGTGTACTTGCTGCCTGGGTAACAAATTGCCATATCATGTGTTACAATTACTTCTTCAGCCCAGCAAGCCAATACATCTTTCCAATGAAATGATTTGAAAGCTATGAATTATGGCCATATTTCAGTCTAAAAGAAACAAACCACTAATTGCGATGTGGCCTCTCGGTAATTTTCAAGAAAGAGCCCAGAAAGCACTCCAGCATTGGAGGGGGGTGAAATCGCTTACTTCTGTTCCTGCTTTATTTTGGTTTCGAATAACAGACACTACTAATTTGGTGTAGGCTCGACCTTTGGCCCCCTGCCTCTCCCCTCAAGGGAACGCTCCAATCAGCCCACAGCCTCTCCGTTTTTCCCGCCGATCCATCCTTCGCTACCAAGCGGACTGGAGACCGCCTTTCCGAAATGTTTCTGCTAATTCCCATTTCCTCTATAATCACAAGCTTTCATGTGAGTGGCTCTGTGAGTCGGTGCGTGGGGGGAGGTGGTGATTACTCCAGGGTCCCAAGCATTAACCTCACCAGGTGTCACTGGATGGGCTGTTTACTTCTGTGATTAATGAATGAACTAAAAGTCTTCTTACTCCCCCAGCGTCATGCTCCTTTTTAAACAAGGAGCGTGCCACTGAATCAATTGGGAGAGCTCGGACAAGCCTGCGCCGTATCAGGCTACAGAGGCAGACCTGTCGAACCGCTGCACTCTTTGTATTAGTTTGGCAGCTCGTTGGGAGGTGGCGAGGTAGAGGTGCAGTAAAGGTGAAGCAGCAAGCGCGCTGTGATAATGTTTTCTTTTGGGCCGGAGACAACACAATAGTGACTTTGCCACTGACGCAACGAGAAGCAAAGCTCATTTCCAGCGTTAAAGAAATTTCAACTAGCATCCATCAAATTGCTTGTTGACATGAAAAGAGTCACGGTCCAACACACAGGAGTTACAGCTGGTCTTTTACTAGGATTACGTTTTGCCGTATTTTTGAGATATTCGTGAAAAAAACGTCCCGTGACACCAACGGTAGACGAAGCCAATCACACAGTTGGATCCGAAGAATATCCTAATTGCAAATGGCATATTGAAAAACTGACTTAAATGGTTTTAAATTTGATGTAATAGAGCGAGTTTGAGTAAGCTGGTAATGTTGGATTTACAGTGTGCAAAAAGTGACATACAGAGCCCACAATTAAATGAGCATGACTGTAATGACCTCCCTAGACACCGCAGTTCAAATAATGTTTGTAACCTCGACAAGGACACGTCATTTGCTGTTGGCCTAATGACTGTTTTTACTGCCAAACGGACACAGAGTAAAAAAATAAGCTGGGTACAGTAAATGACCTAATAATTGGAAAATATGTCCTCAGTACCATTTTTCCCCAAAGGAAAGTATCCCTTTTTCTAACGCAATATACAGTACAGGATTTTGTTCACAAAAATAAAAGCTTTTTTTTGTGGTCACCAAACCAAAAAAAAGATTGAAATTGTACACCTATATGTACATTACCAGTCAAAAAATTGGACACACTTGACAGAAATTATGTTTTAGGCTTAAATGCTTTAAATTACGTCTGTACATACCAAATATGCACTCTGCCATTCAAAAGTTTGGGGTTGGAACGTTAATTCTTTCTTTCCTTCTTTTTTTAGCCAAGGTGCATTAAACTGATCAAAAGTCACATTATGATAAAAGTTATGTTTTGAGCAGCAAATCAGCATATTAGAAAGATTACTAAAGGATCATGTGAAGACTACTAAAAAGTCAGCAATGCCATAAACAGAATAACATACATTTTAAAATATATTCAAACATATATTTTTTATTAATTAATTATAATACTACTTTCACAAAATAAGCCCAAGAGACTTTCAAACACATTAAAATATAGAGATAAACAAGACTCAAACAAGAGTCTAGGAATAAGTATCGTGGTTGTCCAGGGTGGCAACGTTTTTTTTGTTTGTTTTACTTTTGTGATATTTAGTAGTAATTTAGACTAAAATATGGGAAACAGCAATGATAAAAATGGTAGGTTTAGGTTTGTCTAGTAGGTGTTTCTAACTGTAAGTGTAAACTGTAGTCTTTTTTTTTACATAATTTTGGCACCATCAACAAACCGATATTTCCTTCTGTCTAGCCTTCTCTCACAAACCCGCTAAATACTTGTCATGTAGTTAAATGCGGGTATTTCATTACCAATAGGGTGCAAGGCAAACAGCGGAGCGCTGAAGTACAATAAGGCATTTATTTTAATCGGGATGATGTACCGCGGTGCATTAAAAGCTTAACTCTTCACCATTTCCTGCACGCACAATCGTGAAATTATTAGTCTTGCACTCTGCCTGAAAGCGCTAAAGACATTTTTGCCATCAGCATTCATCGACGGTGTTAATCCGTTTCCTATGGAGAAGGCCGAGGGGGTGTGTGTCATCCCTTCAGCTCTGACAGAGTGCCTGGAAGGAAAGGTGAGGAAAGGTTGTGTACACAGGTGATTACTTAATCACTGTATCCTCCGTGAAAGAGGGCCAACAAAAGGTCACGTCACTCACGCAACAAAGCTCAGTGTACCCTCGTAACCACTCTGCTCAAACAACACTATGCCAGAGACCTAATGAAGGAGTGGCTAATTTTGTTTTGATAGCTTGGCTCATCTCAACTGAGAACACTCCTAAAACATGCCCATGGTTTGAATTTCGCACAAATTAAGACTGAGATTGCTGGCATGGTTTGATTAGCGAGTCCCTTTTGGTTTAGCTTACTACTTTTATGTTTTTTGCACTCCTCTTAAATGGACTTTGCATGTGACTGATGACCTTCAAATCTTGCTCTCCGTGGCTCTTCAGTCCAGCCTCTCTGTGAGCCCCTACCAATCTCTACATTGTGACTGTGCGACTAAACAAACATGAAGTGGCTCTTCAGAGCCTTAAGGACTTAAGAGATTCTTAAATTTGACAGACAGAGTATGAATACAGTGAAATCTATTAGGACTACATTTGAAGCAAACTTTTATTATTATTTTTAAGGGTGCACTTAGTAATGCTTTGTTTGTGTTTCAGTAGTCGATGTAGTAATCGTTTGACATGAATAGCAACATACGTAGCGGGCACTGTGCTAAAGCTAATATTTTTTTAGTAGCCTATTCAGCTGGTCATGTGATATTAAAATGGCCGCCCACATAATGCAGATCTCTCCATTATTACTGTGTGACTACATGAAGTGTCTCAAAAATATGTAGCTTTGACAAATCAATGCAATATTATGAAATGTATTTAAAACTATGCAACATACTTTTAGAATTATTTTTAATGGATGCTTTGTTTATGTTGCAGTAGTCGATTTGGTAATCATTTTAGGTTGCTGATATGTAGCAACCTGAATGCAGCATTGAGCTAAAGCTACCATTTTTATTTACCCATGCAATTATTTTAATACATGTATTAAAATAGATTAAGGCTACATCCAAAATGTACTCCTCTACTATCTAAAACACTATGTGAACTGACTACTATGTCTGAATTCATAAAACAGAAGGCAAAATGTCCCCAGATTACTTTATATTTCCAGCAAGGTGTGCATCTGAGACTTCACATTCATACATAGCACATATTTTAAGTAGTAAGTAATAAAAGAAGTAAGATGTTGTCTACCAACTCTTCTGCATCTTTAACAGAAGGCACTCTGTAATATGTATGCCATTTTTTGGTTAACCTAAATCTGACAAATGCAGGTTATGACTTAGGTTGTGTAAAAGGAAACTAATCATCAGATTTTAGAAACTCTAGGGATTTGGAATGATATTGGCATTAGCTAACAGCTATCAAAGGCAAGCACAGCTATTAGTGCAGTTTCTAAAATTACTCTCACACGACACTCTTATTTGCCAAGAGGCGTTTAGCCCCATCACTGTGTAATGGAACACATCATTTAGGAAAGTACTGTCATTTGCCGCATGATATCCTGTCAAGAATATGCTTCAATTTAGAAAAGCTCCTGTCCTTTTGGGCAGGAAGCAGATTGTTGCATAATGCCCTTTCCATATGTCTTGTTCTCTTGCAACATCCCTGCAATTAAATTCATCATACAGTTCACAAATGCACACATCGCCGGTTTTGGAGAGTTACTAACTAAAAGCAGTGCTGCTTCTCTTTTTTTCAGTAGTGTGAGAGCAGCTCGGTTCTTTTAAAAATAGCATAGCTTTTCTAGTAACAAGGTACTTTTTCCAATGACTGGTGGTGCAGCATAAATGCTACATTGCTGTTTTTGTTATTGTATTGCATGCACAGATTTGCAACCAGAGCAAACTGAGGTAATAATCAAAGATGCTCTCCCAAAATGTGTACTTACTCTCTCATGCATAGCTTTGGGAAGTTTAATTCATTGGTTCATTCAGAGAGTTATTTTAAGTCGAGATTGAAAAGACTTAAATGCACAAGTTATTTATCAAGTCCTTTTTTGTGGAAAAATATTTAATTAAATATGTCAGTGTTTTTTTGCTGTTTTAATTGCTGTCTGATGGTGCAATAAATAATGCTGTTTGACTGTAGTTAAATGACATTATTTCATTAGCTCTCGACAAGCTACAGTTTTAAAATAGTTCCCCTAACATCACCGCTACCTCAAAAAGCACTGGTACCATTACTGCAGTATTTTCTGTACATCTTCGTTGTTTCTTTTGTTTTTGTATGCAATGATTTCTGTATTTCTCAATACAAACCACTTTTCCAGAACTGCAAGTCAAGGCATAGGTCTATCACTCACACATACTCTGCAGCTTATGCAATTACGTCACTGTTCACCACAAGCCATTTAGACACTCGTTGACAAACTGGCTTGCATCACCTTTTATTTTGGAGCTCTTAATGGATTATGCTATAACTGTGCCAGTCAGTTTTTCAACAGTCTTTATGAGATGGCTTTTGCTTGTCTGTTTTTCTTCCTCGCTGATGTTAACTCGTTCGCTCGCAGCAGCTGTTTTGAGGATCATCTGTCAAAACAAAAGGGAACGTTTTGTCAGGGAGATGGAGGGAGGGTAGGCTGTGTTGTGACTGCCACAGGTGGAGAACCTGACAAGAGGAATAATGAAAAGTCCCAATCTGCATCGCAGGGCCTGTCACTCTGGAATGCCACAAAGAATTTTTTTTAAACAGGGAAGGATAAGATGGAACATGCTTTAGTGCTTCGGTTTACGGGAGAATCGTGGCCGGATGACTGATCTGATGTTAATGAAAGACAAACAAAGCATTTGTTTGTGGCATAATTGAAACGGCCAGGCTACAAGATAAGAGAATAATAGTGACAGTTGGGAATTGCCGTAATGTGTCAGGTGTTAACAGATACAGGGAATAAAGAAAGAGTGGGAAAAAATAAATAGGAATGAACTTGAGAGGATTTAATTAGACTGTTAAAGTCAGGGCAGGAGTTTAGGAAGAGGGCATATGGGTTTTAGAGACAGAGAGAAAGGAAACTCTAATATCATTTGCCACTTCAGTTCAGGTTTATCAGTGCTTGCAGTGTGCTACAAAAAGATGACTGAGGCGTAAAGTATGACATTTCACACTTGTAGATTATTTACAATAGCAAATTTAGGGCATGATGTAAGTGTGAAAAAATGTTGTTTGAAGAGCAAGTAGTCCGTTTTTTTTTGACGTGACACGGCTCATTTATTTTAACTATCCAATAAAACTTGTGTATTTCAGTTCGCTTCACATTTATTTCTGTAGCGCTTTTCAAAGAAGCCCTGTTGGCCCAGTAGGGCACAACACAACGCAATTTAAAAAAAACATGAGCTCACAACACAGTGCAATTAAAAAAACCCAAAAGATCACAACCCAACGGAAATGCTCCCGACCACTAGGGGGCAGTTGGTCTGCCAAAACGGCTATTGTGCAAGGTATTGACAATGAACAATACATAGTGAAATTAAATCAGGGTATAGTTTTAATGTCAGCATTAAAACTATTAAAACAGGTACAGACCACCCGTGAATACTCGTGACGTGCACTACAGCCGTTTCTGCAGACCAACTGCCCCCTAGTGGTTGGGAGCATTTCCGTTGGGTTGTGGCATTTGTTTTGAGTTTATGTTTGCTTATTTAATTCTGTTGTGTTGTGAGCTTACATTTGCATTTTAAATTGTGTTGTGTATTACTGGGCCACCATAAAAACTGGGCCGCTATAAAGCAATACGTTTACAATTAAGAGTAATCTTAACACTTTACAATAAGGTTCATTGGTTAACATTAGTTAACATGAACTAAGAGTGAACAATACTTTTACAGCATTTCATCGCAGTTAATGCTAATTTTAGCAGTTACTAATGCATTATTAAAATCACAAGTTGTGTTTACTGTAATACATGTAGTATTCATTGTTTGTGCATCTTAGTTAATACATTAACTAATGTTAAATAATGACACCTTATTGTAAAGTGTAACCAAGTTCTAAGATGTGCACAGAAAAAATTATTTAAACAAATTATAAAAAAAAAAAACACATTTATTTGAAATAAATTAATTCATGCTAAGCATAGATACATTTGTATATTAGTGTGCTTAACAATAAAATACCCTGCAATTGTGCTTTTACTATTATAAACTGGTATACATAATGTCTGCTACATTGGAAATACATACCAAAGTTTATTGTACTAAATTAGAATTATTGCAAGTTTACTTTAGGTAAACTTTAAATATCTTACATTTAAAGGCCGATATTATTCAAAGATCATATATCAACAGTAATACTGAAACACTTTTAAGGCTTAATAATAATAAAAGTGCATTGTGCACAAGTGATGCTCCAAATAAAGTTCAATTATGATTTTTATATCAGTTGGTCTTGAGCAATATGTCAGTAAATATGTTATAGGTTTAAGCATGAAATAAATGTATTTTTAAATAAAATATTTATTTACTATATAAGGAAACTGGAAATACATATTTTAACAAATTATTTTAAAAAATATATTGAAATTATTTAACTATATATTTTAGAATGTCATAGCTTTTTATATTAATGCATAAATTAAAATATGCAATATATGACAATATACTCTAAAATAATTTATTATGTTTCTGTATTATAGTACCTAATTGTATCTCAAAAAGATGTATGATGTACACTATAAAAAAGTCCTATAGAAATTACAGTATTACTGGAAGCTGGATGCCAGTAACTTACTGTAGATTTAAATTTATGTTATTTATGGGCAAGAGTTTGTTTAAAAATTAATGAACATTAAACATTAAAAAGTCTTTATTTTTTTAAGTAACAGCCACATGCAAACATTGCTGGGAATTTCTTTTTTATCAGAAAAAAAAATTGAAACAATTTCTGGTTCCCAGAATGCTTTGTATGAAGCTGTTTTTAATTCTGTAAAGATAAAGAGTTTTTAATGTTTAATGTTCATTTATCTTTAAATAAACTGTTTCCAATAAATGTAATAAATATAAATTTACAGTAAGTTACTGGCTTCCAGCTGCATAATTACAGCAAATGTTTTTACATTTACTAAATATTTGAGGTATTTTTGCCATGTGAACATGGAAAAAATGCAAAGTATATGGGTTAAACTGTAAACTTAACAAAGAGCTAAAGGGCTATGAACAACATCCTCGAAGGCTCTAAAAATATTTTATATGTCTTCAAGATTACACTTATTAAACTTATGTCGAAAGCAGATTTTACTGCAGGGACAGCCTACTGTAGAAACAACCTCAGGTTCCGTGCCTTACATAAAGTCAAATGATGGTAGCTTAAGCCCTTTTGTGGTTTCAAATTGTGAATACAAGTAAGTCATGACTGGTTTCTCATGCTCTGCTTGTTTTTAAAAGGCCTGAGTCACCGATTACTCAGAGGTCAATGAGGATAGGATAAATAATCTTTTGAATGTTATCTGTTAAAACATTAGTAAGACAAGACAATTAAAGATGATCTATGCCAGATATTCAAGTTGGTTATTTAAATAAATACAAACAAACATATTTGAATCTACATAATGGCTAAAAGATGACTGACAGGGATTTGCAAATTCGTAGTAATTTTTGTAATGCTGTATCACAGTCAACATCACTTTAATACGTTATGCCTGATTAAACAATGTGTCATTTTGCCCTGTTTTCTTTAGCACGAGTAGTAAGACCGCATGTGTTTGAAATATTTTTTTTATTTGACTTTGATAAATTTTGACAAATGTGTTACTGAAAGGTACGAAGTTTGACAAACGACACCATAAAAATCCAACTAAAGTACATGATGCAGAACAAAACTTGAATGGCCCTTTAATAGTTTGGGGTGTGATGTTTCACCCAATTTGAATAAACATTAACTCTGAGAACATCCACAGGAAAATTAGGGCATTTCTCTCCATAAAACAACATCACTTTGTATTTCAGTCAGCTTTTGTAATGACTCTTGTAATGATTCTTTGTTTTGTTGACCTGAGACACAATGCCCAAGACTTCCCCTCCGCTGCGGGCATGAAGCCTAAGATATCATCCAAAGTGTTCACACTTCTCTCAACTGAACGTCATGAGTGTATTTTGAGCAGTGTAAGAGACATATTTCATTCCTGTTTTAAAGATTGAACACTAAACCCAAAACACACTCTCCCATTTTTCCATGCACGCACTAACAGCCCCAAAAGTGACTCCGTAATGAGATGTTGTTTGACATGCATGCAACATTTGTGCAAGCCATTTGGCATGCTGCAGAAAAAGAGCCGGAGTGGGTGAAAGAAAGAGAGAGGAAAAGAGAAAGGCTGTCATGTGAACTCTGTCTCAAATCAAGCCCATCGCTACACTGCCTGTAATAATAGAGAGGAAATTGAGCATTAAATACAAATCAACGGTTATTAATTTCAGCGTGACAGAAGAAGGGCGCAGAGGTTGAGGCTTTCAGCACTCCAGCGCATGCAATTGCTGTTACTTCACCTCTGTACCTCTGAGAGGAGGGGCTGCGTCAGTGCAGTGAGGAGGAGGCAAAGACCCTCACTGTGTTTGGGTTTCGTTTAGATTCATGGTCTGGTTCCATTTGATGTGAAGATGATTTATGGGTAGAGGTCTTATCAACAAGCATCATACTATCATTATCTATTTATTTTGAATATATATATATATATATATTATATGCAGCACAATATTAAGCAGCATAACTGTTCATAAAAACAATAACAAAAAATGTATAATAAATAATAATAATAAATTATTGGCTATTAGATCAGCATATTAGAATGATATTTTCTTAGTAATATAGAATTATTAACATTTTAAATGTATATATATATTGTGTGTGTTTTACTTTTTTTACTGTATTTTTGATCGTATAAATGCACATAATACACAAAACCATAAGTTTCACCTTTGAAGTTGTTTAAATGAAGTTCTTAGCAATGCACATTACTAATCAAATATTATAGTTTTAATATATTTATTAAATTCATAAAATATCTTATATTTACTTAATATCATAATGATTGTTGGCATAAAAAAAACTATTTTGACCCATACAATGTATTTTTGGCTATTGCTACAATTTCCCAGTGACATTAAACAGGTTATGGTTTTCCAGGGTTTCACAAACACACACATATATATTATTGGTTTATTGGTGCTGATGATTATGCTGTTTTTCTTCTTTTTTTTCCGAAGGAACTTCCTTTTTTAGAAAAAAACAACATCAAAAAAATAACCCAGCTATGTTGAAGGGAAGAAGTTGAATTATACACAAACGTTCTTTTAAGTCAATGATCAATCAGAGTCTCTAGCTGCGACTGCACATTATCAAGCACTCAGTATCAGAGAACTTACAGAGAATGATGGGACTGATCAGATGTAGTGTTGGGAGGCCTTGACCTTTGTCTCCTTTTATAAACCATGGAGGAAGTTGCGCTTGATCCCAGTGTTTTCCAGCACCTGCAAAATGTCAACCTGTTTAGATTTGAAGCAGAGACACTGATAGGACCATCTGGACCTTCACTCATGATATCCAGCCACAGTCCTTGTTCACGGCCAGCACACTTTTAAAATGAATCAGCCAAGACCTCATTTGTAACTTTCTGACTAGCACAAGGTGAAAGACCCGCTCAAAAAAGAAGAAAAAGAAAATAAACAAACCCACCATGTAGTAAAAAGATACTCGCCTGCTGTAAATATTATTTTGGAGACTTTTTTTCCACTTATCAGAACAAAGATCTGCAATTGCTATCAGGCTTAATCTTCAGTTCATTGTCTTAAACACATTAACACATTCTTGCCTCCTACTCTCATCTGGGAAAACGCCTCTCAGTAAAAGTTTTTTAAGTCAGTTGCATTTCACTATTTAAATCCTGCAAAATAATAACGTCTATGCTCTAAATTTATTCCTACCCTCTTAAATATTAAGGTTCTAAAATGGGCTTTCAAATAAAATAACATTTTTTTTTACAAAGAAATTAGTTTTTACAAAGAACCATTTTTCTTAGTGTGAAGGACATTTGAATAATCTGAAGAACCTTCTGTGCAATGGAAATGTTCCACAGATGTTAAAGGTTCTTTATGGAACTTTTAGAGCATAGCTGCATGACGTTAACACCTTTTTGTGGAACACATCACAACCCTTCAGAAAGCACACACATCTGCGGTAGGTCCTCTCTGTCTCTTAATGATATGGTGACAAATTTCTCTGACTTTCCATCGTCTTGGTTTCAGTGCAACATGTCATTAACAGTTTCCATAACTTTGACCTCTATGAGAAAATACTATGTTAAACAATTCAGCAATTATACTTTTTTTAACAGTCATAACTTATGTGCATCTACTTGAGAGCGCTTTTTTCCATCTGTCCATTTTATATTAGTCGTCCTGTCAGCTTCGTTGTGTGGCGTTACACCTTTCCACTGGCAGACTGTGGCAGAAGCAAATGAAAAAAGGGTGTGAAAAAGCAAGTCAATGGACCTGACTTCACTTCTGAAATTCGGTATGACTGAAACCGCCAAGGGCAAGGTTAGGGGAGAGGCAAGCATCTGGCACGCCTGCGTTTGACTGGCACATAGTTAAACAATGATGCAGTTTGACAAATTTCAAGTAGAGCTTATGAAAAGATAACATAAACACACAAGTCACCCAGAGTAGTGCATCCACCTGTGTGCAACACAGAGAAGTGTGAGGTAAATGAGGGAACCACTGGCTCGCTCTTGGATTAAGGTCTTTGTAATGTAAATCACTGTCAGATAAAGGGCCTGTGTTTACTCTCAGTGTTAATATTTTGATCAGCATGTTTAAGGGACCCGGCTCCTTAATGCACGCGCAGTGGGATGCCTTGGCGCAGACTGCCCTGTCGTCGACCGTGTTAACATGTCATAAATCTCTTGCCAGCTCCAGCGCGGCTCTCCGTGCTGAACCACGAGACGTGTTCCTTTTAGATTTTCTTGGCAAATCCCGTGTTATTTCGTTTAGATTTTTTTGGCACATTAAAACCCAATTAGCCATCACTGAATGAGTCTTAAAAGGATGAATGTAAGAGTATGGACTGGGTGGGCTTTTAAAAAAAAAAAATTAAAAAAAAAAAAATCGCCATTGCTGTCTCTACAACTTTTTTCCATTTTTGACTCACACTTGAAAGCTTGTTTGGTATTTTCGTTGGAATCGTACTCATTCATCCTTCCTGCAAAACACGCCGTGCGCTGTAAAGTTTCACGGAAAACGTAGGAGTTTAAAATTGAGGTTTCAATAACCGAAAGCGGCTTTTTTTGGCAAATATTCTGTCATTCCCTGATTGGGGTCATTTAAGCCGCCCTTAACGGCCGACTAAACCACGTACCTGATGCAAAACAGCTGTTTATGGGTGTAAACTGTGTCTTACTGGCTGTATTTGTCCATTGCAGCATCATATAAACAGCCTTGATCATTCTAACCGACAGATTGATTGGCTCAGCCTCTTGGCGTTGTTACACTCGGCTTGATGGAGTAATATTCATCAGCCACAAATGAATGTGTGTGAGAGAGAGAGAAGGGTTTCATTAGCCATTAGAATTTTCAATCTGGAATATTTGGCTGTATTGATAATTCCATAAACATAAATACGCCTTTGCAAATTACATAAATGAATTTGAATGTTATTTAATTTCACAGAATTAGTCAGCTGTTGGCTTGGCTAACACTAGCAGGATCTCACAGCTGAATGTGACTCAGTGTGAAGGATTGACCACATTATGCTTAGCATATACTGTAAATCTGCTATTACTTTTTGTTAATCAGGCTGTAATAAGAAAAATGACTTTATTATTTAAATCACGCTAAAGACTAACATTCCTTCTGATGCTAGTAAAATCCAGTTCGATCGATGATGCAGTGTGCTCTTAAATATTGTATTTCTAGATAGGCCTGTTATTATATTATTTATATTTAGAATATTTCTTTTCACATCTACCACATTGAAATAACCTAGGCTACATTTTATTGCTGCGTGCACAAGAAAAAAAGCAACTGATTATAATGTTAAAGACTTTCAATTATCTCCTTAAACTGTCCATCATCTTAAAAAAATGGAATTCAGCAAGAATACATTCTTAAACAGTGACGGTATGAAATGAATGACGGTTTTTCATCAGATAATCCATGAAAAAGAAAATGTATCATAGTTTCCACAAACATATTAAGCAGCACAGCTGTTTTTAATATTGAAGGTTTTTTTGAATGTTTTCAAAATTTTAATAATATTTTACATATTAATGTTTTTACTGTATTTTTAGCAAGAAGAGGCAATAAGATTTTTTTAAATGTTATATATATATATATATGTATGTATGTATGTATACTACTGGATGAATCTATAACCAATCAGAGCACTCATTCCGATGATGGTTGCAATGTCGGAAACTGAAGCCACCGTAACCAATTGTAGCTAGCTTCATTAAAGCAGTAGGAAAATGTCTTGACTTACTTTAATTACATCTGCTGCGTTTTCAAAGAAAAGCTGTCATGAAACTTTCTCAAAACAGCTGCACCAGCAGAGTCGAAGGATTGTTGCTGCTCGGTACACGCCATGTTTGAAAGCCGAACTGCTGCGTCATCACGTTACACCCGCCTCAGCCAGGGGGGGAGGGGGAGCTCGTTTCTCATTGGTTCCCAATTTTTGGGGAACAGAAATGCTCTAAAACGGCAGCTTGGCCAGACTAACTTTGCTCGCGAAATTAATGTAGCGTTCATAGATTTTAGATTAGATTTTATCGTTGGGTTTTTGCAACATATCTTCTCTCTTAGGACTTTACACTATTTGATCTCTTATTATGTAATATTATTTTTTTTAGTGTGTAGATTACATTAAAAGACTACAGTTCCCAATTGTGGTCAATGATGCAATGTCCCCATTGTATCCTGTACAAACCCTAAAAATGTTTTTTTTCCCCTTATGTCTACAACAATGGACTTGTAACCCACATTTTTATCCCCTGATTGTTGTGTACACATACTGCAGAGAAAGAAAGAAGTGATTACAGTGTTAAAGGCTTTCTATTCCCAACTTAAACTATCCGTCATCTTACCGCATAAACAGTGACAAAGAACAACTGAGTGTGACAGGCTCGCTACTATTTTCCAGACCATTACGATTACGTAGCATTCACTAAATGAAAATGACCGGAAGTCCTGAAGTCATTCAAAGACGTGCGATAACATCTCAGACAAGAAACTGCAGAATAGGGAGAAACAATATTGCATTATTTCAGCATCTTAATGACTGGCGTTCTGTCGACCGCAACCACAGACTTACATACTGACCCACAGAGTGTTCTGATCCAGCTGCCCGTCGTCCCTGACTACTTTATTTAGAATGCTAAAAACTAAAATAACACTTTGCTCAATGACCATTTCTTACTGCAAAATGTTTATGTGGTTTGAGGAACCAGGAACAGAGTGAGCTAAGTAATATATTATGAGATCCAGACCTTTAAAGGCAGGAAAAGACATAAATCATAGCTAATACACTCGGGCTATAAATTGATGAAAGTGAAAAGAAGTGTGGTGCCGACCACTCTCTGTTGCGTGCTGAGCAGCCTGGTTTGGAGGCTCTTATGTGGAGCTGTATTGTTTTGAGTATTTGTACTGAGTCCGACTGTCATTATATGGCTATGATTGATTGACTTGAAAGCCCTTAATATAGCCTGTAGCAGTTACACTCCACTTAGTCTCAGCTTCAGACCGCGTTCCCATGGAGGTCCAGTCTGTTCACTGACCATATGATGCATACTGCATACAAAAAGTGTTGAGTGATCTTACCAATTCCTTTCTGTTTATGCAACTTCCGAAAAGAAGGGCACATTGGTTTCTTAATATGCCTGGAAACAAAACATTAGCTTCATGACTTTTCTTCCAGCCAAGTTAAAAAACAGTATTTCTGAGGAAAAACGTTTGATTGCTCTTTTTTACCTCATGACAGACAGGTATTTTGTGTCTTCATACTAATCGTGTAGTTGTGAAAGTTCTATTGTCAGTTTAATAAAAAAGAGAGACATAAGAAAGCTTGTCTTCTGCCATTGTACCTAAAATTGTTTTCCACTTTACATAATTTAAGGTTTGGACTAGTTTTTTTTTTTTTTTAAACAAAATTGTAAAATTATATCTAATATCTGCCAATAAATCCAATAAGCCAAGTTTTAACTTTTAGCTAATAATAAGATGTGGGAAAGACCGGAATTACAGTTGACTGAAAAAAAACAACAACATTATTCGTGTCTGCTCAAAATGATGTCCAAAGATGATAAATACAGTACTGTGCAAAAGTCTTAGGCCACTTTTTGTTTGCTTGTCAGCTACCTGAAAAACTATGGGCAAGTGTACCTCGGAACAGAAGCTATTTTACCTAAAGCTGTAATACCAAATATTTATTTGATTTAGTTAATAGAAGTTAATTGATAAATTAAATCTATTTATGGCATTATTTTTGAAAGCATCCTCATTTTACAGCATTTTTAAACGAGTGTCTAAAACTTTGAACAGTACCGTAGCTTTGCAAGTAGTTTTTTTAAACATCTTGGAGACGTTGCCACAGTTCTTCTGGATTGAGTCTGTCTCAGTTGGTTCTGTTACTTCATGTCAGACTGGATGAAGATTAGATCAGATTTCTGTGTGGAGCACTGGCTGTTGTAAGACAATAATCTCACTGAATTATTACAATTAAGGACAAAAATAATGTTTGGAAATGTAAACTGATATTTCCAACTGACACGCTACCGCAAATGTATTAGTATAATACTTATATAATTAGTATAAGTATTATACTTTGTATGTACAGTACAGTATATTCTAGTTAGTCTTAGATCAAAGATCCAACTCATTCCAGCTGATTTAATACATTTCCATTATAATCAGTCAAGTAAAAAGTTTTTCCTTTTTGTTTTTTATGTTTTTAAAAGTGAAAAGTTGCAATCTTTCTGTATTTGTATATTGATTCACAATGCATGACACATTATTTGAAAAGGCCCCATAGCGTAAGATGTTTCTGAAGCCGGACAACTATAAAACAACAGCATTATGGGATCCCTGCGAAAGAACCCTGGGTCAGATCCTTCTGCTACTTGAACTTCTAGACAAGTGGGTCCAGAGAAAAGTATATACTTACTGCTTGTCATGTCTTCTCAAAAGTCTTTAAAAGGTGGGATTGACTTTCAAGTTAGATTTTGAGAGGAATGATTTTTTTGTGCAATAATTGCTGTATAATGAGCACTTCGGTCACCTCCTGCCACATTGTGGCCGTGTTTTTTTATTTACTCGTCTGGTCAGAGCCAATGGCTCTGTTAAAGAGATGGAAAAAAATAAGTCTTTCCACCTCCTGCTGGAATTTGATTTCTTCCAACAGCTGTCTTGCTTTATACTATACCATGAAGTCAGGGAATCGCCCATCTCAGATCAATCACAGGTTGCTGACATTTCCTGCAAACTGTGATCATAGGATAAATGGACGGGTTGGGAATGGGAGGAAAGGGGATCACGGCTAAAAAAGGAACATCAAATTGGCAGCCGAACAGCTGGAATGATGTCCTTGTTTATGTGCTCTAATGCCTTCTCCCATTAGTCTGATGTCTTTGAGAAGTCATTTGCTGCACTTTAGGAAAGTCTCAGCACTTACATGGAGAAATATTACTTTTGATAGGGTTTCATTAAGACTGGGAAATGAAGTACTTTTTCCTTAATGAATTTTAGATCTCCTTCTTTTTTCATTTTCCAGACTGATTCCTCGTCCCTATGTCAGAACATATTTTCTGTTGACTCGCTGCAGGGAAACTGCTGCCGTGGATGGAATGGGTCAGGACTGCATTATGTGTGACTCACACAATAACCCATCAAAAGTAGATGATGCAAAGACTACACGTGTATTGGTACTGTTTGTACAGTGACGCAACAAAGTCTGCTTTTGAGTAGTAGCGTGCACATTTTGGTCATTAGGAATTACAAACTACGGCTGTTAAGCTTTGAGACACATATAAATTGTGTTTATTTTAAAGCTGGGCTCTGAGAGAGTGCCCTCTCGCTGGCATGGTCGTGTAAGAACACAGAAACAGTGGAGACCTTATTTACACCTCGCTCACTGAGCTCGGCAAGTGAGATCTGAACAGCACCGCCCAGGAGCTCAGAGCGTTCACCCCAATGAATAGGTCATAATGTGCATGTATAGTAATGAGGCATAGAGACACTTAAACCATATACACTCTATATTTGAATTTTCCTCCCTCATAAAAATGTCACCACCTAGCCATTCTTCAGAAATGGTGTTTTAGTATGTGCTTTGATAAATGTGCCATGGCAATAGGCATTTATTTAGACATTTTGCAAATGTTTCACAATGTATTTTCAATGAATAGGACTTTTGTAATTCAGCAAAGAGCCAGTGGTATGGTGCATTTTGCCATAGAAACAACCAAAAGCAACAATAGTGTCCTTAGCATTCTAGTGAAGCATGGCTCAATGCCAAGGTCATGGGATCGATTCCAAGAGAATGTGTGACCTCATTAAATGTATTAATTAAAATAACAGTTTACTCAAAATACAACTTCTGACATGTAACTCTGGTTTTGTATGGCTTACTTATGTAACACACACACACACACACACACACACACACACACAAACAACTGAGATATATGTATATATGTATATATATGCATGCATACACACCACTCTACATGCTGCAAACCTTATTTAAAGTTTTTCTTTTTTTAATCCATTAAATTACACATCATTCCTCTATTTGTCACGTGATTCAAATTTCTTACGTTTACCTCACTTGAACTGCACTGGAATCCAATGAAGTTTCTTGTTTCTTGAATTGCCATTCATATGAGTGTAAAACAAAGGAACAAAAAGTTTGACGTAACTGCAGATATAAACCTTGTGCGCGAACCTGTGAGATTTGATGTCACCTCGCGTTTGAGGTTCATGGCGCCATATTGGATATGTGTACATTAATCGTTGTTTTGGGTTGATTTAAATGTGAATTAAGACTTTAATTTTGACATGTTTATCTTACAAAGTGATAATTTGCTTTGAAGTGTTGTATTATGCCATAAGGGTTTCATTTCACAATGTTTCAGCCCAAATTCTCAGTTCATACATATTTTACAAGGTGGTTAATTTGTATGAATTCATACAACCTGTACAAATGATTTTGAACAAATTCATATCATTTTTGCTAAATTGTACTTCGTATAAGTTTGTATGTATGACCTACTCCTAACCATGTCCCTAAACCTAATCGTCACTGGGGTTCAGACAAATTGTACAAAAACATGAGTTTGTTTGTACGAATTAGCCATCTTGTAAAATACGTACAAATTGGTTGTGAGACTGTGTTGGATGTTTTATTAACAAAGTTCGGGAAGAGTATGTTTAGTAATTCAGCACAGGTGAAGCAAGTACTCAAAATAAACTTAAAGGGATAGTACACCTTTTGTTCATCTTGGAAACATCAGTGGTTCAACTGTAATTTTACAAAAAACAAAAATAAGAATTTTATTCAACATGGTTTGCGTTGTTTACATTTAGAGGAGAGCAAGTGCGTACATTATGATACTGTCCACAATGGCGGCATGTCACCTCAGAGGAGATGAGGAAGGGAATTGTTGAATAAAGTCATTATTTTTGGTGCACAGAAAGTATTCTTGTAGCGTCATAAAATTACGGTTGAATCACTGATGTCACATGGACAATTTGACCAATCTCCTTAATATGTTTCTGGACCTGGGAACATATTGGTTGCGTTACTGTCTATGGGAGGGCAGAGAGCTTTCAGATTTAATCAGAAATATCTTAATTTGTATCCTGAAGATGGGGGTAGGGATAGGGATATGGCTTCATGCTATATACTTTTTACTCAGTGTGATTATATGTAATCAAAAAGTGCTATTTGAATGTCTCTTTTGTAGTTTGAAATTTTTGAGAGCCGTTGATTTTCATTATTGTGTGTTTGAAAGAATTCATATCAGTTCAGTTTTGCTAAATTATGTTTGGTTTAAATAAATAAAAAGTAGCTCAAAGTGTGAAAACACACATTTGATGTTCACTTAAAATATGAGCACGGTGACATTAAGGCATGCTGTCAAACATAGTCCAGTGAAAACAGAAGGCAGGACGACCGTAGAGGTACTCCATGCTGAATCGAGTTTCAGCGTAATTGGGATCATACGCAGCATGTGCAGTTTTGGCACATAAGTTAGATTAATCAGAGGAGCTTTAATCGTGAAGAAATCTCCTGTGTGTGGCTGGGCAGACGCTCAACTTGTGGGCCCCTAAGTTGAGTTCTGTTTAAGTGCGCACCTTTTGACTCCACAAACACCCATCTCAGGAACTGGGGGTCTTCCACCCTTCACCCACCAATCGTAGCTCACGTCTTGCATCAGCGCACGAGCATGCCACCACAATGGGGTCCACTTAATGATTAAATTGCATCTCACGTGGAAGTTCCAAATCACCAGATTCCTCGTAGCTGACTCTTCCTGCTGATTGTAATTTATGTCGGAAGTCATTGCCGTCCAACACTCGGCCTTCACGAGGTCCAGACAGGAAAGAGAAGACATGTGGAGCATTTAGCCGTATGCTGAACGTCTGGAGTTGGCATCATGCAGTCAGTAAACACACAGCCTTTCACAACACATGATTACGGGTAATGAAAGTTGCCATGGTCATCACTGCAGGCCTTTCATGCTGTTGCTAGAAATGCATGTGCACCTGTTCTTAATCTGCATAATGATTGCAGCAAGACCTGATTATGACATGGGTGAATACTGACGAATGGATAAACTGTTTAACCGAGACATTGGGAGTTGTAGGGCCTGCCTATATGCATGCACAGTTAGTCATTTAAAACAAAAATACTAGTGAACATAATGCACACTGATGGAGAGTTTGGGATTTTGTGTTTTTAAGCATTTTAAGCAGATCACACATCAGAGCTAAATATATTTTCAGCTTTGTGCGATCATTTTAAAATTTCGATCTTGATTGAAGAGACCTGGAGTTTATCAAGTCCAGGCTGAAAGTCTGTTTCTGGGATGAGGTTTTGTTCACTTGAGTGCATTAGGCATTCCTGCCCATGACTTCATCCACAATGGATTCCCTTCAATCCAGACGACAATGCGTACATTTATTTTCCACAAGTTCTTAAGCTAAATACTTCTGAGCAAAATTTCAGCACCTGCATTGTAAACCCATCTCTTTTGTTCAGATGAAATCCACACTAATGACACTGGAAAGACTGCAAATAACATTAAATGTTCTATTAGGAAGGAGCACTTGTATGTGATTGTGCAGGGTTTATTTCCTAAAACTTGTTCTGTTGTCTCTGTGCTCTTTACAGTATTAAGTGTCTTGTGGAACAGAAACTAAAATGACCATCCTGTGGTTACATTTCCTAAAGACCCTGCACCACCAGAGTGATCTGTACTTGTGTTTTAATGACATTTCAGCCTTTTCAACGGCTACAAATGTGTAAATAAAGCAGTAAACATCTGCCTGTAACAGCAGACTATGCCGTTCTCAGAATCATTTTACTCTAATAATTCTGTCACCAGCATTTGTTTTCTTGTAATCCAGTTAAACTAATGTCATAAACACCAAAAGGAAATAATTGCTGGTTATTATATGGTGCAGAAAGACCTGTATGTGGGGCAGATACCCTTAATACAGCAAAGATGATATAGAGGGGATAGAATATTCAGTTTAGGTCAGATACTTTGTCATGTGATGATATTTGGTGATGTTCCTGATATGTATGTAATTTTGTATTTGGGTTTAGAAAGAAAAGTCACTTTAGGTTTTCTTTTTATTTTAAGTCAATTTATTTGCAACTTAACCAGATATTTTTTCCATCCTTTCTTCTTCATCCAAAGACAGGTCTGTAATGTAGCTGTAAATATCTTGGCGACTGCCTTTACTAAACTAATATTAAAGCAAGTATGTTTTGAATAACTGTATGTGCACATTATGGTTTTAATTTCTTGGTGATGTTGTACAAATATCAGTAGAGATACTGATATCATGGACAGTTACTCCATGCACCTTTTCATTAAAGGATTAAAAAATTGTTTTTAAACTGCAACTACATTTTTATTTTGTATTCATTTTAAGATTCACCAAAAAATTATAAAATAAAAATACATTTTACAAATTCTTTAAACTGTGTCATAGTCATCTTTTTCAAATATACTGTTATTATTACTGTGGCACTAGGCTCAATAAAGTTGTGTAACTTCGTTCTCAACAACATCGTAGTTTCATGTTGGGTGACTGGCTGGAGGCAAAATCTTTGGCCTTCACATCTGTCAGCTACAGTCTCGAACTGTTTCGTGCTGTTGTGACTAACTCCATCTGAAAATATAAAATAAAAAAATACAATACAAAATGCACTAAAACCATCTTTTAACCTCTATTTTAAAACTGGATTCTCAGTAATATGCTATGCACTCTCTATGTATCTCTCACATATCTGTATATGTTTAGGCCTGTAACATGCTTCATAAATATGACCTTCACATGAGAGTTATTTCCCTTTGCACTTAAACATGTATGCAATTAAATTTATATAGAAGTGCAAATGTGTGCGAGCTGGTAGGTCATAAATAGGCAAGCCCAAAAAAATTCTTTTTTAAGGGTTTAGGAAAAATATATGTGTTGTGGAAATGTTGTCAATATAAATAGCTTATATGTCATTTGAATACACGGAGTTTTGGGAAAAGGCGGATGGAGACTGTGGGCTGGTTTGCGGCTGCCTAATTCAGAAAAAAAGAAAAGAATGGAGCCTTGCCACGCAGTTAAATACAGCCTAATTAATGTTTTTACTGTTATTGTACGCAACCACATATGAGCTATTGATGAGTGTCGTTGTTTTATGTGTGTTCTTGAATGATGATCCTGTCCTGGCACTAGAACTCCAGTCTCCAGAATTTAGACAGGACCAAGAGAACCAATATTAGGATCACATTTACCAAGACAATGGAGCACTGCAGCATCGTTATTCCTTCATTAATGCATGATTTTGATTAATAGCCTTGTCTGGAGTTTTCATTGGTAAAACGAAACCAGAACATGTGAAATTAACTGTACCAAATCACTAAAATATTCTCTATATTCCAGACAGGATATCATTTCGTCCACCCAGACTAAACTATCAGGCCTATGCATAAAAAAGACTTGGTATAGAAAATGTCTCATAATTATTTCATTCACTGTTCGATGATTGTCTGATAAGCTCTTTGACGGCTAAGTTGTGTTCTTATTTTTGTAATAAATTAAACACGGACATAATGAAAATCCCACAGATGTATACTTAACTACTTAAGATGTCCCACATGTATTTTGTTACACAGCCAAATATTATGAAACTGATAAATTGAAAAAAAGAGAAATAAAATATGACTTCTTTACATTCAGCAATAAAATTATATTAATATATGTGTCCACTAGAAGAGCGACTTAAGTTTGTATGGTACGAGCCCGTTAGGTTTTACATATTACAGTGACATAACAAGATCACTGTGAGCAACCCGTAAATATGTATATTTCCATATTTCTGCTGTATATCCATTGTTTATGATAGATCATTTAATGTATCCGGATTTTATTATAGGCTTTTAGAGGATGGTGCCGATGGATGATATCAATAATTTCATCCAGAAGGTGCAAAATACGTGTTTTTGTTTTACTGGAGTGCATTAGCTGTTACTACATAAACCTTTACTAGGCCGCGTCATCAACAAATCTTTACATTTTGTAAATTCAAAGCAAAGTATAGCTGTCTCTCTGGAATATAAACATGTAGTCCATGAAAATATATGAATCAAAGATTAGGCTAATAGAACGATCTGAATGCACAAATGAATTATGCATTAACAGCCCTGTGTAGGTCTAATATACTCTAATATATGCTTTTTATAAAATGTTAGCCTACTGTTTATTTCCTAATCTAGACGTCCTATTTTCTTGCATCATGAGGCAAGGGTCCTGGGCGTATATATTATGCTTCTTAAAGAAAATCGAGAAAAGAGACGTATTTTCTAAATAGCCCAATTCCAAAGTCATCTACAGAAAAGTGTCATTTTAAGCATTTTCCAAATAGTGTGGTGCAAATTGAACAGGCCTACACATTCCCTGCAAATCACGCACTTCAGACACTTCTTCTTGGCACCGTAACCAGCGTCTTTGATTAAAAGGATCTTTCTGTGAAAATAAATAACCTCACTTCGAAAATATTGAGTTACCACATATTTACTTTCACTGCGTAAACACGCCAAAATAAGTTGAATGCGCGGTGTGATGGCGCTCGGTTAGGCCATAAACAATTCCGCATAAAATTACACAGCTCGCATTCAATGAGCCTTAGAAAGATATGGAGCATCAATATAACACGAAAACCAGCAACGAGGGATTTCGCATTATTTATGGTTTATTATTATGATTAGCCTATTGTGGTTGACTTGCTGTCATTTATGTCTTGTGGTGTCATGTTTTAGAAAAAAGGTCACATTGCCACAACGTAAAATTGTCTTCGAAAAATTGACATTTTAATTTTTTTTATATATATTTTTGAAATAGCAATGAAAAGCGTAAAAAAAGCACAATATATGCCGATAAAATGTCCATACCACAGCCGTCAATGCTGAGAAAAAGAGCATTCGCTAACCACAGCTCTGGTCCCGGGACAAAGTTCAGTATGACTTTCAAGGTCCGCGAAAGTTGGCGTAATCAAACGAACAGACAAAAACATAGGTAGTATAAAATCAGGCCGAGTGGTCAGGTCTGTAAGTGCCAACATAAATGCATCGGTGCACATTGATCCAAGGAGGCCGATTACAGGCCCGTTCGCGTCCGGGAGACAAACAAATTCGCAATCATGTTCTCGGTTATTCCTCTTGGTTTGCATCAGAAAGCGAAGAAGCCCCGCCGTCGGATAAGCGGTCCGCTTCCCGTGTCCTCTCCTGCTCCGACAGCTGCTCGCTGGTGGGGATGGAGTTCTTTTTTGGACGGCCCTTGGGTTTGGTCGGAGACTCTAGTCCTCCTCCTTGCAACACCTTCGAAGCAACAACGATGCACATGAGTTTAGATATTCACAGGTGTGACAGCTGAATCCTAATTTATGTGCCAGTTCTTATAACTTACGATTTTTTTCCATTTCATTCTTCTGTTTTGATACCACGTTTTGACTTGAAGCTGACTCAGGCCTAAAGACTCTGCTAGGTCTATTCTGTAAAAAGAGAAATGTGTAGTTTCTTTGCACGCTCATAACGAAATTATAGTTAGGAAAAAATGTGCATTGTTTTATGTAGGCTAGAATTGAAATGAAAAAGCGTGTTTACCTGTCAGGAGTTGACAGATACTTCTGTTTCTCAAATCGTTTTTCCAAGCCCATCAGCTGTAGTTCGGTAAACACAGTTCTACTCCTCCTTCCTTTCTTGGTCTTGCTCACTGCATCAGCTCCAGGGTCGAGTTTTCCCCGAAGATGGAGGTCCAGCGGGAGATGATGGGACGAAGAGCCCACCTGCAGACCCGCAGCGCCGGACAGGAGCGCAGAGCCCAACGGAGCCCCGAGCGAGCAGGACAGAGGAGACACTGGGAACTTCAGGATACTGGTCTGGTCTGCTTTCAGGACTGGAAGTAAAACAATTGTGTGTGTGTACATTAGTGTGTTACATTACTCGGGACTGCATCTTACTGATGGCATTTTCGTGTAATTTAAAAAAAAGTTTTTGGAGTTCTTCACAGCGAAAACGGATTTTATCTGCAAATTTATATAGGCTCATAAAATTACTGCAACCGTTTTTCTGATCAGTCTAGCTATAACCTAAAACTGAATGATATGCTTTTGAAAAAAAAAGCCGTTTTACTTACGATACTAAAAATCTGGAATAACAAAACAGGCTAAAGATTATTTAAATTGCATGTCTTAGATTGTTGCTTACATCTTTCCATGCATAAATGGTGTCAATTTAAAATGGGCAGTTTTATTTTTCATGCAGGAATATTTCAGCATCAACTGAAAGCTATATTATTTCCTCAGTGTAGAGATATTTTCATTGCAACATCTTTAGTTCCAAACTTTCACAACTGATTTTCGCAGTTTCATCGTTTAAGGCAGCAAATAAAACATTTTTTTTTTATTTTTATGCACGGGCTGGTAAGAG
The DNA here is from genome assembly GCA_032359435.1 of Enteromius unitaeniatus. Taxonomy (NCBI): domain Eukaryota; kingdom Metazoa; phylum Chordata; class Actinopteri; order Cypriniformes; family Cyprinidae; genus Enteromius; species Enteromius unitaeniatus. The sequence goes on from JAUMHI010000052.1 coordinate 9,835,121, forward strand.
CTCTCTGTCCCATAATATAAATCAAAAAAGCTTAAAATGCATGCAGGGCCTCAAATGAACGTGCATTAAAAAAAAAAAAGCTTGCTCGATCCAATGCGTTGAATATCTGATTTGTTTTGTATTGGTTCGCAGAGACAATGTGGAATCTTTTTCCTGTGAGTAGGCAAATCGAGAGGTAGTGCAATTTGAATGTCCCTGTATTAAGAGAAGGTCAAGATTAAGGGATTGCCCGTGCCGGATCTCAAAATATCGTCTGACTGAAAGGTCACGGTACTTACCTAAGTGGTTGTGGTATGGTCTGGCGGACAAAAGGGCATGTACTCCAAATTTTAGAAGGTCTCCAGTGGGACTTGATATCTTGTGATCCGGATGGTCTGTAAGAATCTCTTCAATCATGAAACTCCTGTACCTGTGAGACCTTTGGTCTGGAAGGGCATCCGGGGGGTAGAAGTGCGCCCCGATCTCCAAAGGATGTTGCATTATTATAGTTTAAATGTAGCAGATGTTCTCCGAACCTCCTGGAAGCCTGTAGAAACCTTGAGGTCACATCGAGGATTCAGATGTCCTTGTGAAGCAGCGAGGCATAAACGTCCATTCAGATTTTTAGATGCGATCATTTAAAAAAAAAAAAACATCCTCACGGTTGGGGAGAACTTTTGAAATACGCAAATAAGTCTCTGACTTATGCTCGATCTTAAACGCTTTCTCTTCTGTTGACGAGTTCCGAAATGTGTGGTCCCGTCCACGCAGCTGGAGTGAGAAGTCTGATCCGCCCAGTGAGGGCAGCCTGTTTCTGTTCTTACCGCACCAACTGAGCTCTGAATCAGGAACATACACATCTGAGTTTAAGGAGGTCTAGCACAACGCCACACCTCCTCCTCAGCATGCTTGGGAACCCTCAGTAAATAAAGGGAAAACACATAGTCAAAACATTGTGGTGCGACCATTTCAAATGTCTTCGATCATTTGAATACTTTTAGTTTTAAAACGGGTCAGAGATGCTGTTTGGTCGGATATATCAGGCTATATTATTCTAAAATACATTCATACAATTTTTTTTAATAAACACACTTCTTCTATGTTTTTATTTCTGGAATAACAATTATCTGTAGGTCTTTTTTGTTGCATTTTTCGGTTTTTCATTTTATTTGTTACTGACTTAATCATATAGCCTGTTTCACCGACCTTGTCTACAGTCTATCAGCTTAACAAAATAATAATAACATATAATGTAATTAAATACACTATGTACATTTTATTAAATTTGTGAGTTAAAAAAAAAATAATAAAAAAAAAATGAATGTCTAGCCAAAATAAATCGTAATACTTCCGAAATAAAGGTAGTAGCTATTCATAGAATGACACATCTTCTTCCTCAATTAGGTCATTAATCATGATTAGAAATACCTTTTCAGTTTTATTTAAAATGGAAACTTAAGAGACCAGGGCTCCTAAAAACATCTGCAAAAAGGTCTTGCAAGAATTGGAGGAACGTAAGAAGATTGCAAGTATTCCAAAAATACATAAGTATGCAGTTGATGTAGGCTAGCTTGCACTGGGCACACAGTTTACTTGTGATGTTGTAATAATAAAAAATAGAAACGATTTCTTTAGGCTAAGTGTTATTTTGCCGTGTTGTAATTCTTTGATAAAACAATGGTCAATTCGTCATGAAAGATTAGAATTTTAGTTTTTTAGTTGTTTTTTAATAAAAAAATATAGTCAATCCATTTAACACGACAATTCAGGTGTTATAATCAAAATACTTTGTGTAATAGGTCGTTAGATCACAGTTTTGTTTATTTTATGTATTTATAACATTCCGATTCATATTAAAACGTTCATAAATAAGCTAATGCAAAATATCTTTAACTGTAATTAGACACATATAATAGACCACTGAATTGTTTCTCATATTACAGTCTTTTGACGAAAAATTTAATTTTTTTTTGTTTTAAACTGTTTTTAATACTGTCGCCGTCGATATTAACATAACTCCAGAATAATAGCTGCATGCATGTTTTCTTTTTCTTTCTATTCTTTATCACACTCGATTTTTCTCCTCATGCGAAATGATGTTGTTTTACTTTCATAAAGTGCGTATCTATATCTGCATTTTCAATATAATTACTATAATTTTAGCTTTTAGATGTGTATTATTACATCTTAAATACTGAATTTACATATTTGCAGTCACAGAAATAAAGATATTAACATGGACATTTTTGTAGAGACATTTTCTTAAGAAGAAAGGAAGAAAGAAAGTCATTGTATACACATCCAACCCCTTCTCCTTTAGTAGTCAAGCTGGCCTCTGATGGGAGCGCTTCTGTATTTCAACCACTAGGCGACATCATGTGAGTGCTGCTTTACAAAGCACCAGTGCATAGCCTATCAATAAGCATCTCTCTCTCTCTCTCTCTCTATATATATATATATATATATACATTAGGGGTGGCACGGTTCACAAAACGGTTTTCGGTTCTGTACGGTTCTTGTTATTTTTTCTTTTACCTTTAACACTCCAGAAATGTATACTTCAGCATATGATATATGGCTTAATTATCCACAATTTAGGATACAGTATTAAAAAAGTTATATCATGTAATCATTCATAAACTGGATTGGATGGGTGTTGCACAACACAACAGTCGCAGTTCTATCCAACAGAGCTGTAACCCAATTTTTTTCTCATACTAATGACACATGCACTATTTTTGTGTGGAAAGCCCGCTTTTATTAAGCGACTGTAGGAAGGTTTTCGGAAACGTCAGCGGATGAGAGCATCAGCGCACACGGGGCAAAAAGCACCCTTATAACACAGACGCACCTTCACGCTGATGGGACCGAGCCCGACCCGAACCCGTGCATCCTTTCTAAAAAATCTGGTCCGACCCGGCCCGGCCCGGGTATCCATCCTCTAATAGGTAAGATGAAATCCAAAATATTCCCACACACCAGATTTATACGACGCTGGCACATCCTCCAACTCCGGGCAGCCTTCCTTTTCTCTCCCACTTGCCATTTCTACACGTACAGTATTGAGACCCGCAGCACTCACACCATATATATATACCTTTACTAGCTGTATAATATATATATATATATATATATATATATATATATATATATACCTTTACTAGCTGTATAATATATATATATATATATATATATATATAACTTTACTAGCTGCATGTGTGCATTGCAGAAGTGGGACCACTTCAGCAAAAGGCGTACTGTGTTAATCTACTACGTGCTTAATCATGTGCACCACCAAGCTCCATACAAGACACCTTGGCCATCATAAACATCTATCTAATCTGATCAAGCATGCCTTGTGTTATATAGGCTACTGTACTTACAGCGGAGTTCAAAACGTACTGACACCACTGAAAAACTGAGCATTCTAGAAATTTGAGATGTTAAAAACAGGCCACCAGTTCATAAGCAAATTTGTGGCATAAACCTTAATCGGATAGGACGGATTTAGCGGTCTTTACAAAGGCGCGAACTGTATAAGCATTTAATGCAGTGCTTTTGTCTACTACACATTTTTATTCGGGAAGAAAATGTGACATCTGAACGCTAAGTACGTTGTTAAATTTTTTTTTTACAGTGCATTGAATTCACTGTAGCTTCTTCTATCACAGCCTCGTTTTCATTCCTGCCAAAAATGAAATGTGGCGCTGTCCTGACTAAGGTCTATTAACCACATGACCTCCTTTCACTCAAGGTCAGATGTTCTTGCTTCCAATGAAGAATAAAAGGCTATTTGGCTCATTGACAAATCATGTGTGATAAAATGCTCATTAAGTTTTACACAGCTCTGATATTAATGCCTGGCAACAAATAGCTAGGCTACGTGTAATTTTACATTTAAACGTCCTTAAATTGTAATTATCGCAATTTATAATCCAAATATAAAATAAAATAAAAGGATTTTAATATGTGGGTACTTTTTTTATTATATATTATAGTAGTCTTTATTACATAAACTAATATGATTTAATGCTTCCCTTTATTTTAAGGTGTCCATGGTACAGTGTAATTACATTTTAGTACTGAGTAATATTTCTTATCTACATAATGCATGGTTAGAGGTATATTATGTTTCCATGTAATTACGCATAATTGAGTGTTATTATAACAGTAAGTACATGTAACGTGTAACTAGGGCACCTTCAAATAAAGCGTTACCGATTTAATTATTTCTAATGGCAGTGATATGTATCTGTTAGTACTCCAGTTCATTAGTTTAGGTAGACCAAGTACACTATTAAGACGAGTCTATAACATTTAGCGTGAAACTCAGCCATGTGCTGCTCCTCAAGTATTTAGTCCTCTTTCTTCATGCGCTCGCCGCTCTTCATTCGTGCTTTATAGCCCTCATTTGATCACATGACCACGGATTGACCAATGCCAAGCCTTATCTGCTTCCTCCAACCTGTTACAATGTAACATCCCCTTGAGCAGCGAAACTGATACAAATGCACGCGACAGCTGTCTGTTGTTGATCCATGCTTTTGCATTTCACCATGACCCCGATGGAAACAATGGTCTTTAGCTAACAAAACCCGGATACAGGGACCAAGGTACGTAACAGTCAGACACACCAGGAGCCCTAATGTTAGCCTTTGCTTTTAGCACAGTAGCATTAATGGTTAGCTAGCTGAGAGATGCACCGCAAGAGATTAACCATATAGTCTATTAGTTAATCTAGTGATCTGCTCTTTAAACTCTTTTATTGTGTATTTGGGTCTCGATTTGTTTTGAAAGGACGCACGTAAAGGCACACGCTTGATCTACAGAGCAAAAAGAGAAAACAAGCTGCATCGTCCTTCTCGAGAGCTGTCAATAAATGACCAGCATACATTCATTTCTGGGATCAAAGCAAAAGTTTTACACAGATGAAATACTGAAAACATGTATTATATGATCTTATGGCAAGTGCTGTTAATGCGTAATAACGTTTTTATTAAGAGGCAGTGCCCACTCACAATGTTTAACAATGTTTTATTTGTTTGTATAGGATGCCTTTATTCTAGAGTGTGCAGGATATTATGGATATTATTCTCCCATGTGACACTTTTTATGTAATTGTGCCTGTTCAAGCTCACTTTGGGGTTAAAGTACAACAACAACAACAAAAACAATATGGCATATATAAATAAATTACAACTGCATATTTAAGCTACATATCACAAAAAAAGTATGAATGAGAACGAATTATACCAAACGTCACAAAAAAAGTAATTGATTTTTAAAATAACCGAAACAAAATTGAATTGTCATACACATCAAACAACATAACAATTGTGATGATAATAAAAATAATAGCGGTAATAATACCAGAATTTATTTTTGCATGTTGCATATAAAACGTACTTTGCTCCGTAATCAGGGAAGCAGTACATTACAAAACCAAATTTCTCCTTTTGACCTTGGGCTGGAATTCACGATGCAGTTTAGTCTGGATGTCTTATATTGACGTAAATAAACTCCAAGCCAAATGCTTCCCATGACAGATATCTGCATAGATCAGTAGCTACAGAAACATTGCGTGTACTTGGTGGTTTCTAAGGAAGAGGGCATGTGAAGGGTCAGACACTGAGCCAGCAACAACAGCAAGATTTCTCTAAACGCTTCAGTGAGTGCTATGATTGGCTGAGGTAACAGTGTATCTGAAAGACCATGTAAGCCTAACTAAACACATTCACTAAGACATTTAAGCTGTCATTTACAGTATGCTGAGAGGCTGCGGCTTAACAAGAGACGTGCTGAATAAACTAAAGCCATTAAATGATAATTATATGCTTTGTTATATAAACCGTTGTCTTTTAATCAACAAGTAGCTAGTTGTAATGGAAACCAGTCTTCTGGTTAGTAATAAATGCATATTAATCAGTCTGCAAATTTAGCACTAACACTGATATAAAGTATACAGTCCTTTTTAGAACTCTGTTGGTTTTGAAAATGCTTTGAAAAATCAGTTCAAAGTTTAGATGAAAGTGATCGCCGCCCTTTGATTAAATCCAGTGGGCAGCATTCAAGGATTTACCCAAGCTCGGACTCGGACAGCTTTTGTAAGGGTGACAGCTGGAATATTGTTTGCAAGCATGTTCATAATGTTAATTTATTCAAATACATTACAGCGATTTTAAACACATAAACTGCAGGACTTCAATAAGAACGGATTAAGAAACTTAAATGACCCTATAAAACAAGCACCTTAGATAAGTTGTCTCTTTATATTGAAGAGTTGATCGGGATTAGGAAAAAATCCATTCCTAATCAGGTGAGTAGCGCACACTGATTAACTAGTGTCAGGTTAAGTTTTTGGATGGCTCGAGGGGGAATCACTTTGTCTCTGTTGGATCAGTGTGTAAGGAGAAGTGCACGTTACAACGCAAATGAGTCTCATAATGCCACTTCACTGTCATGCGTCTTCTCACTTTACAGCGTAAATTAGTCATGGTGTCTCAAATGACTGCTAACATCATCCTGAATGTGCCAAAGATCGCTACAGAAACCCAACGCAAATCATTACTTAAAGCAGCACTGATTCGATACACTTTCGATTATCGTTAAAGATAAAAAAAAAAAAAATGTTCAGCAAGACACAATCTGAATATTTGAAACCGTTTTGAAATCTGTATCTAAACTTATTTTTAGATGTATTAAAAATAATCATCAATATATCGACAAGCAATGTTAAAATCCAGAAGCAATGGCTGTTTTAGAGAGGGACGGTTAGTTATTGTCACTCCAACTTGTGATTAAAGTAATGGCTATTACAGTCACAATGGTAATGTGAGGAGTCAACTGTTGACACTTGATATGCAGAGGAGTGTAGGGTTAACTGGCACAATAAAGTTTCCATAGCTTCTCTGTACATACTAGTGTAGAGTAGCTTACAAAAAAAAAAGTCACTTAAAAATCCCTCTTCCTCAGACTAGAAATCTGTAGTCCTCGGATTCATTTTTAAGGTTAATTCCTGTAAAATCTTTCTGCGTCGAAAACAAAATAATTATCTGTTGTTTATCTGTTATTTGTTTACTGGTTTTCTACAGTCAAGTTCTCTTTTAAATGCGTGAAGTAATCATACGCTCTTAATCTCATTATATTTGGCACTTGCAGTGACGCTAGATTCACCATGTGACACTGCATCACACTTTGTAGATTTTCCTCCCATGAGGACAATCTCCCTGGCAACCAGCCTTACAACTTCCTCATTTCTGTTTACCCTGCCATTGTGTTTTGTCTTTGACACCATGTTTGCTCCCACCTTTCAGTGTCGGCCATGGCAGCAGGCATCAGTTTGTTGAGTGACCTGCCCTACTCCACCGGCAGTTCAGCTAACAGCAGAGAGTCCAGCACTGACATGGAGCCAGGTAATCAACTGCTATTAAGTACCTGTGTCTGGGAAATATTTTAAATGGATACAGCACAATCTAGAAATTCTAATGGACTGAACGCAGAGAAATAGTTCTTTACTGATTTACTTAGAAACAAACCAAAAAGAATTAAAGATCATGAGGAAAATATTTG
>JAUMHI010000052.1:9842768-9856150 GCA_032359435.1 Enteromius unitaeniatus
AACGCAGAGAAATAGTTCTTTACTGATTTACTTAGAAACAAACCAAAAAGAATTAAAGATCATGAGGAAAATATTTGCATTGTAATTAACTACAATAACATTTTTTAATAAATTTTTTTATTTAATTATAAAATGTATAATTTCAAAAACTTTTGGTTATATTGTGATATTTTTAAGATGAAAAGAAGAACAATAGAGCTTGTTTAGACTGTTATTATTATATTATAATAGTAATATGCTATTATATTATTCTATAGATATTCATAATGTAATAAAAATGTTTAATGAACACAAAATAAGCTTTAGAAGGATTTTTTTAATGAATGAGTCTTTTTTGCAAAATTCAGCCTTTCCATTACAGGAATAAATTACATATTAAACTATATTAAAATAGATATTTTATATGTACTAATATTTTACAACATTACAGTTTTTAATTAATGCAGCCTTGAACATAAGACACACACATACATTTAAGTAAGTATACTATCATACATTTCAAAATCTTTTGTAATCTTCTTTCCCAATCTATTTAAATGACTCATTACATTTCAATTAGCACAACTAAGTACAGAGATAATTAATCTCCTTCTAATTTCCTGTGAGTTCAAGTAGGTTAGGTGAGAAAGGACACTAATAGCCATGGTGACAAAAACTTTCCTAAGCCTCTAGAGATGTTGAGTTGACTGACGCATGTGGAAACCACTTTTCTTTCATGCATTATTCATTTTTTGAGCTTCGAGTTACATAAAATCTTTGTATTTAGCATAGCAGATGAAATGCATTAGTTGAAAAGGTGTAATTCAAATCTTATTATGTTGAAATGCATGCAGGGTTATGCAACCAGAGCTGTCTTTTACATTTCCATAAAACACATCATCCTGTTTCTCTTCCACCTGCGACAACACACAGAAGCTTCTGTACAGCCTCCCACTGACTTCGGACTTGGTCACCATGGAGACCCCCTTCAAGTGCAACTGATGAACCTGTTGGATTGTATCGGTCTCTCATGCTTCTTTTGTGCAGCTCGGTGATTGTGTAGCAATGATTCACTGCTCTGGGGTCAGCGCTTGGTTTGATCAGGCTGTGCTAAATGTAGTGTCAGCAGTACTTTAGATGGGATACGGGCTTGCTCTTTCCTAGTAGACGAGATCTACATGGGTTTTCGCAAGACGTGCCGGCACTCTGCTTCAGAGATCTTAAGGAGGAGGCACAGCTCAGCCGTGGAGGTTTTGACTTCTTCTACGCAAAGGGTCATTATGGCACTTAGCATGTCCGAGGCACAGACTGACTTCACAGCCTGTGAATGTAATGCGTCATGTTCAAGTTGGAGCTATTTAGTCTGAGGAGTGAATTCTGAATTCTCATTTTTCTTCATCTGTCTCTACAGTGAATGTCAGAGCACCCACTGCAAAGTACACCAAGGTGGGTGAGACTTTGAGGCATGTCATCCCAGGACATATGCAGTGCTCCATGGCTTGTGGTGGGCGAGCGTGCAAATATGAAAACCCCTCTCGCTGGAGCGACAAAGAACAAGCCATCAAAGGACTCTACTCCTCCTGGTAAGCTGCCTTCTTGCTCTATTCTCAAACAGTGTGCATTGTTTGGAGTGAACATTGAGATTGTTGACATTAATTCATTGTACTAGTTCAGAACAATTTAAAATTCTGATAATTAAAACATTTTTTTTTTTGACTATTAAATAAAAAAATGCTTGTCTTGGATGGTCTATCCATTACATTTTATTTGAAATTTTTTCATGGAAGTAGCCTTTTAATACTGATATGGCAAACAAATAACATTAGTTTCCATTAATTTTCCAAACTTGTCTATCCATGCAATCAGCCAATCAATTTAATTTAATTTAATTAATCCAATACAGCTGAAACTGATAAGGCAAATAAATTAGTTATTTATTTATTTTCCATCTAATCTGCAAACTTCTTGTCAGTCCTGAACAAATTTGATTAGATTTTATTAGATTTTTTTTTAATTTTATTTAATTTGAATGAATATTGCTTTCGATACTGACAATAAATGATACTGACTGCCAATAAATAAATACAGTTGTTCACTTGCTTTTCCTTTTTGTTCTTATTTAATAGTATTTGTATTAGTGCTGTCAAGCTGTTAATAATGAATAATCGCATCCAAAATAAAAGTTTTTGTTTACATAGTATGTGTGCTGTGTTTGTTTATTATGTATATGTAAATATGCACACATGCAGTACATATTTTGAAAATATTTACATGTATATACAGTACATTTATAGGATTATATTATATTTCATATTATATAGAAATAAATGTAATATATAAACAGCATTTTTAAAACATGTATGTTTGTAGTTAATAAATGTTTGTATTTATATATGCATAATAAATATACACAGTATAAACACATATGTTATGTAATATTAACAAAAACATTTATTTTGGAGTCGATTAATTGTTTGACAGCTCAAATTTTTATTAATGTTATTGAGTGAGATATTTTGTTGATATTTAATTATGCTCTGTTCACAGGATAACTGATAACCTGTTAGCCATGGCAAGACCTTCAACTAAAATAATTGAAAAATTCAACATCATCGAACAATTTCATGCGTATGTTGTATTCGATAGCAAGCTACAAATAACTGATTCCCTAGATGCACCGTGCACGGTTTTGCTGATGATTAAACTTGCTTTCTTCTAGGTGTGGCTTAAAGACAATAATCAACTTGCAGCGTCCAGGGGAACATGCCAGCTGTGGCAGCACTTTGGAGCCAGAGAGCGGTTTCACCTATCGCCCAGAGGTTTTCATGGAGGCAGGGAGTGAGTAGATCGCACATACACACAAACATACACCTCTTCTTCAGGGGAAGGTCAGGGGAATCAGGCTGGGATATATCCTTCCTAAATCTTTACGATTATCCCCAGCTATACAGTATTTTATACAGTATTTGCTTTCTATACATGTGTGTTGAGCTTGCAGGAGTTGTTCAGGTTTTAACAAGATCTCCTGAGACCAGTGCTGTACTTACAGACAGCACCTTCCAGGAAACGATGTAAAGCACAATTTCCAAAGAGCGCAGCATGTCGAAACATGCACGAAGCGTCTCTCAAATTAAGAAAGCGTCAGCACTGATGAGAGATCCTCTGTGTATTATATCATCCCAGTTATCCAGAAAGAGCAGAGTATGGTTTCACATAAAAGAACAGAAAACATATAGATGTGTTTGTGCAGTTATTGACCCTGTGGACTTTGGTGAATTCCCATCATAGCATCATTTCCACCATAAGACAAATTAAATGATGATGGTAGTAATTACATATATATCTTCTTAAATATGAAAATAAAATAACGAATGTGTCTTGCAATGGTTGTTTTTTTAGCCAACGTTTAATGTAACCTAAGTAAACGTACCTTTAATATTTTTTTTCAAAATTTGACAGAATTACAGTAGCTGTGTTTCCATCCACCTACTTTTATGTGCTTTTTGGGATATTGCAGAAAAAAAACACTGATTGGAAATGACATAAATTCTTAAAATGTATATACATTTCTTATCCGGTAAGAAAACATGCATTAACTATGATGTAAAAAAATTATGAAACCCTGCATTTCCATAATGTACATCAAAAAAGATATGAATTTGCAATGGGACACCATAAAACTGGACCAACCAATGGGCCGATCTCATTTCACATAATCTGAAATGCTAGTTTTATCATTATAAAATGCTTGAGCAAAGTCTTGCCAAAGTGCCTTATTATAATTAACTCCCAGAACTGTGTTCTTACATCAGGCTCCGAAAATAAGAAAACAGGATCACGTTTCATCTGTGCACTCTGAAGCTTGTGTATTGTATATTAAATATTTTATACAGTACCTTCTCCTATTCTACAGCATATTTCGTTTTTATTCATGATATTTAGCGCAAGTGAAATCAGTGACGGTTTTGCTCTCTTCAACTCACTGGATGGAAATGGTGCTTTATTCGCAAATTTTTCATGCAGTATTCCAATTTTGTGCATAAGTTTAATTCGTAACTTTAGATGGAAACATAGCTAGTGTAATTGGAAATGGCACACAATAAAAATATTGTTTACAAGTGACAACTTGTTTCTCACAAAAACAAATGCACCAACATTAGAAAGAAAAAAGAAAGAAAAGCAAAATTGTCCAGTTGTAATAACTGCACAAATATATATTTATATAATTTTCACACAAATGTTGAAATGGTTAGTTTAATAAGTTTAATTATAAAATGTAATAAGACATGCTTATGATAAGTAATAATAGTTTAACATTGAAAATTTGGGCTTTGGATTTATTGTTGAAATCTATAAATAAGGCAATTTGAAGCCAAAACTTAAAGGGAACAAAAAGAAATCTTAAAATTTGCTTAAAACCTTTAGAACATAAATGTGCTAAAATCAAATAGATAACAAGAAATGTATAATTTTTTTTTTAAATTGCACTTCTTTGTTTCATCTTAAGAGACGTACATTTGACAGACATACTTTTTGCAGTTTATTTTTACAACTTCGGCTGGAAGGACTATGGCGTGGCATCGTTGACAACTATCCTTGACATGGTGAAGGTGATGTCATTTGCCATGCAAGAAGGAAAAATGTCTGTCCACTGCCATGCTGGACTTGGCAGAACAGGTCAGTATCTTGATTCTCTTGAAAAAAAATATTATGATAATTTAACTCCAATAGATTTACTTCAATCCTTACACATCAGATTCTCAGATTATTAACTATCCTTAATGCACATTTGTTTTCTTTTAGGTGTCTTAATAGCATGCTTCTTAGTATTCACCTCTCGGATGAGTGCAGATCAGGCCATTTTGTTTGTTAGAGCTAAACGTCCAAATTCCATCCAGACTCGTGGCCAACTGTTGTGTGTGCGAGAGTTCGCCCAGTTCCTTGTGCCACTGCGGAGTGTATTCTCGTGTGCCGAGCCCAAAGCTCACACGGTCACGTTGTCTCAGTACCTGACTCGTCAGCGGCACCTGCTGCACGGCTACGAAGCACGTCTCATGAAGAACATGCCAAAGATCGTACACCTTGTCTGCAGACTCCTACTGGACATAGCAGAGAACCGGCAAACGGTGGAAGAGGAGTTGTTGGACATCCCGGACCTCACAGAGGAAGTGGAGAAGACGGTCTCGCTGCAAGCCCTTCAGCAGTTAGGAAAAGAGATGAGGGGGAAAGGGATTCCTATTTCAACACCTCGCTCTCCCAACCAACCCAACGTTCTTCTTAAAGAAAACCAGTGTGATCCATCTCATGACCGCCCGCTCTGTAGTGAGCAGGAGTTTGATGTGCTTTGGAGATGGCCGACGGTAGACAATACCTACAAGTCTCAGCTCATCTTGAGAAAATGTTTTAGCTTTAGCGACTCCGCCTTGCACAAACTGGATTCCAGTGTGCAGGTACTACAAAGTCCCCAGAATGCTCTTGGCAGCAAATCGGGGTTAGACTTTACAGAGGTTTATGTGTCACAGAGCAGATTAGCCACTCAAACTCCGGATCTTCTGCCATCCTTGTTGACATCTGAAATCAACAGTAGTCCCAAACATGGCTCTTTAAGTGGTTCCTGTAACTCCCTGGTACAATCCAAAAAAGTTGAAGGCCAAGCATCCTGCTCTCCTGTCTCTGTAAAACGGGTACCTCTAAAGGAGGCAAAGCGCAGCATGTCCTATGGGTTTTTAGGAAGGACCAGTGACAGCATGTTTTCAACACATCAAGCTGGCAAAACTCACCCCAGCCCTAACGAAAACACATCCTTTGATGGCACACAACAATTGACAGACGTTCCTATTCTGATGCTTCAAAGTGAACTCCCACCTGAGACTCGTCGACTGTTTGTGGCCAAAGCTCTAACGATGGACGTTGATGGAGAAGACCTCAGGAGCACAGTCTTAATGTGGCAGGTAGGAAATTTTACTACAAAGAAAGATGATACAAGATCTTTGGACGAATTGGGTCTTAGAACTTCAATTCCATATCCTGTTCTTTTATGACACAACCTATTCACTTCTAGTTGTTTCTGCAATGTCTATTGCCTCTCAGACAGAGCTGAACTCCCGTGAAGGTGCATGGGAGAGGTTGTGCACTGAGCGAGATCCTGTGGTGCTCTCCACACTCATGTGGTCTTGGCTAGAACAACTCAAAGAGCCAATCATCACAAAAGAAGATGTGGAGACTTTGGCCGGAAACAGATTCAATCCCCAACATGCTCTGAATTCACTGGACAAGGTATCAAACCACATGAGAAAATATCTTGCTAACAGTGGTTCTCCACCTTTTTTAATCAAAGGTCTCCCTCTTTGTTCAAGAAAATATTCGAAAGCCCTCCTATGTAAGCTCATTTGTGCATTGGTTGTGTTTCTTTTTGTATTTTAATTCAAACTGGCATGAAATGTTAACAGTATTATAAGCTCAATGTATCAAGATTGAATATTATACATATTGAATTTATATTTCCAACTTCTTTTTACTTCCATACATTACTCTTGCAAAAAGCAAGCACCTCTATTATTACCTCTTTATTTAAAGTCGGTATGGCCAACTTATCCATAAGTTTATCTTTTCTCCATATAGTATACATGCATAGTATAATCTAGCTATATGCTATTTCGTATGGTGGCTGAGAGAGCTCAACGCGCTGCAACTTAAGAAAACAAATGCAAATAGAGAGAACACCAGCACATTAAGAAAACATTTTAATCAAGGTGACAACACAAGTGCTGCGAATCCTCACAACACAAACTAAGAAACATGCTGCATATTGCACGGACCACAACGGAAATGTTTCAAGGGGAACCCAAAAAAATTACGGACCAGCTAAGATTTGCATTCGCTGTGATTATTCTGCAATATATTTTGACAATTAATGAAGCTCTGCCACTTTATTTTCACTAACCTTGAAATTATATTTCGTTAAGGATAATAAATTAAGTTAGCCAGCTTTTATAATGATGTTTCACAGTTAATTGTGGAATTCGTCAGATTATTTAGGCTAATAATATCCAAAAGACAGATTTTACAAGATAAATATTAATAATTTACACAGGAAAATGCGAACACAGATCTTTTCATGAATGCAAAATTACCTACATTGTTAAATTGTGCAGTTAGTTATGTTATACAAATAATAAAACACACATGGAGAATTTCATCAGTTTGACAGATACAATCGTATAAACAGCAGTCAGAACAAAATTAACTTTTTTAAATGTACAGTAGTGAATGCATAATCAAAAGAAGAAAGGCGTTCTCCGCATTGCATCTTAATTTTCACACAGATGTACGCAAAAGTGTATGTTTTCTTTTGTCTTTGATATACCAAATCCGCTACTTAATTTTAAAAACATAAATCAGCCAAGTGTTGTATGCAAGTTTCCCTTGCAGTAAATTGCGGCGCCAAACATTTCTGTTGTGGTCCACACAATATGCAGCGCGTTTCTTAGTTTGCATATTATGAAGATTTGCAATTTGTTTCTTTATTTGCACGTGTTGCGTATTTAGTAATTTTATATATCTGAACTATTTGATTGCTTGTGTCGACTTTAATTTGTGTATTTTTTTTAATTTCCAAAATTATATAACTGGTTCTTCTGATGATGGTGTCAGACTTCTTTCTGAAGACGCACATTCATATGACACTTCTAAATAAAACGGTCATATTTCAAAATCCAATGAACAACAGTTTGAAAGAATCAGGTCTTATTTTTGATAATCAGATGTATGATACAATACATGAAAAGGATCTGTTGCTACAGAACATGATTGTTAATATAACTAATTGTAATTAATATCAAGACATATTGGGCCTCTACTGGAAGTTTGCAGATGCCCTCTTGTGAGCCCAAGCCCCCTGGCCGAGAACCACTGCTTTGGAGTATATTTTTTTGCAAATCTAAAAGGATAATGTTTACACTAAAACAGCTGTTTGTCTTTTCATGTTGTTTAGGGTCAAAAGCAAACTCTGCTGTGTATTCTTGACTGTGTTGCTCATTTGCTTAAAATACCAGAAGAGGTTGAGAATGCCTTTTTTGAACGCACACTCAGAGCATTCACTTGGGTAAGTCACAGCCACAAAGATTTTCAGACTACTGATGAAAAGTAAAGATGTTTTGTCCCTTCTCCTGGTAAAGTTTAGTAGTACTTTTTAGATTATTTGTCCTAATTATGTTTTATTAATCTTATCCAGATTTCCTCAGATTCGGAGAATGGACAGTTAATCTGTAAGACTCTGAGAGACGTCATGATCCCTGTCCTCAATGATTTGAGAACAAAAGCAAAGGAGGAGCTTGAGGCGACCTGCCACTGTTCCCATGTACCCTGATCAAGATGGTGGGAGTCTACTGTCATTTTGTAAAGAAACAAACCCGAAGACACAAACTAACGGTTGTTGTTTTTTTCTGTTTGACTTCTCATTCAAAAAATGTTTCTTCTTGACTTTTGAGAGAACAATAATTACTGCCATACATGTATGTGCCACAAGGTTTTGTCAGGCTATTTTTCTAATTTGTTTTTTCTTAATAGTTTATTTTTGATACACAATATTTATTAGCTAACTGAGGAAACTATTTATTAATAATTATGTCATGTATTTATTTTTATGCTTTTGTTTGGCTCTAACGAATTGAGGATTCTCATGAAAATTATGTTTTGTCATATAATACTGTGTGAATAGTATAATGGTAGATTATACTTTATTATTTACTAAACCAAATAACATCACTGTGCAACATCTCATTTTAAGATAGTCTTTAATGTTTCTACTGAATGAAGCAAATTGACAGATTTGCTGATTCTTGCCTTTGCAATTTTTATTTAAGGTTTCAAAAAGGTTTGTATTTAAGGAACAATAGAGGACAACTGAATGCTTTCATTCATAATGCAATGCAGTTTACATTAGGAATAAGCTCAGCATGGCCTCAGCATAATGAGAATGCATCAATACAATTCCTGCTAAAATGAAGCAAGATAATGCTCTGTAGACAGGCTTTTGCAGGATGCTACTTTGCCTTTTATTGGCAATATTTATAACTAAGCTGCTTCTTTAAAAAGAACAAATATGAAGGAATATGTACAAATATGTTTGTCATGTGGTGTTTTAGTGCTAGATAACACTGTGTTGAAACTGACCTCATTTGTCAACTAAAATGTCTTTTGAAGTAAGAATCATGTAGCCAGCAGAATACTTGCTTATTCATTCATCTTCATAGAAGAACTGTAATATGTTTTGTTGTCAGAATTAAGACATATTGTAGATTTTCCAAAGCACTGCATCATTTTTATTTATTACATTTTCATTCAAGTCTATAAAATAAACATTCTGAATGTTACCTTTGGCACACTGTCTTGTTAACATACTAATCCAACTTTGCCTTCGTTAGGCAAGTTTCCAATAAATTCAGTTTATTTACGTGTGTGGATCATACCTTTATTAAAGAAAACAACATCTGATTCAGTAAAGGCTGTGCATAATAATAATTCTGATCTTTCTGTTTCCTACTGTAGTTTTAGTAAGTGTCCTGCAACCAGCTCCAGTTTTTGAATAAAGCAAAATAATAGGTACTTGGCATGTTTGAAAAGCAGAACAGACGTTATAAGACTCTGTCTTATCTTGTGTGTCTGGATCTTTTCATTCGGCCTGCTCTGGAGCTGCCTTGCAGCCATAATTATTACCAGAAGTGCATCAAACAAACTGAAGTTGCGTAAAAGGGTACCCTTTTCCCAGCCTTATGTCGTGCTAGGTCAGAAAGTATTTTTCCATGAGTGTGATAAATGGAGTTTTATATTCTAATTGAAAGGTATGCCAGATATGAAGATGAATTTAGGTAGGTGCCATTTGTATTTCAGAACACTTGTTATTTTTCAGAATGCTGCTGTGTCTATGAAGAACTTCATATCTTGTTTATTTGGCTGGCTCCCTCTTTATGCTTTTATACACAAATATATAACTAATAGTAAATGTAACTCATAGATCAAGACGTGCCAGGTGGAAAAACACAGGTAAATATATATTTACTACTTTAAGGTCCTCTTACAGATATAGATATAAATGTCTTCTATGTTAATTCCCCTACATATTATATACTATAATGTGATTAATCTTCATGCACAGATCATTTTAATAACAGCAGCCTAAGCTACTGGCTAAAAAGTATTGGTTTTACAAGTTTTGGATCTTTTTCTAAAATAAAAAAATCCATGAGCGTCTCCTTCAACATTTATTTGAATGTTTATATTAGCTATACATCGACACATAGCAGACTGTTTGCACTTCTAGTTTAACACTGATTTATCCGCTCAGTGAAACTCAATGTTTGGTTTCACAAACGGGGCTTAGCTTAAGCCAGAACTAGGCATTAGTTAAATTAAGATATGCAAGCAACTTTTACAAAAATGTCTTATATGAAAATATTGCGGGTGTGCATCTTAACACAGAACAATGACACAGACATGATATGTCAGAGCAAGATATTTTCATCTGAGACAGCTCAAACATGCAATTTAGTCTGGGACTAGCTTAAGCCTTGTCTGTATAACTGGGGGGATGTGTTTTTAATCCAGATGAGTAGCCTGCTATTTGGATATTAGCCTAATGTTTGAAAAGAAGCAGTGATATAGACTACTTTCAACATAACCAGCTTCCAGTAAGACTTTGTACAACCAAATGAACAGCTCCATCTGGTGGATGGTGACTATAGGCCTACAGCAATTCCACTTCTAAAATTGTAAATGAATAAATTGGTTCTTGGATGGGCTCGCTAACCGCTTAATGAAATATTTCGATCTGATAACTCAGCTACGCGAGTAATAGCCTGCCTTTAGCTAGTATTATTCATTTATTTCTATATTTTATTTATTGCATTTATAGTCTAAACTCTTGTGGTAAAAACCTTATCGTAATTCTAATAACTATCGATTACAATTAATTATACATAGGCATATAACATACACTTTCTAATTATAGCACACATTACATTTTACACATTTGTCCTGGATGTGGACCGATTTTTTCTCTGAGCAACGTTTTCTCACAACTTTGCTTCTATTGTTACCGCTAAGGATAAATGCACAATCAATCAATATGAAATGTTCCATAAATATCCATACAGGCTATTTTGCACCACATGAAAAACTATCTTAAAAGCACGTAGACCTAAAGATACATCTTCTGTACAAAGCACTAATTGTTTTGCCCATTAAAACAAAACGTAATTATATTATTCCTCGAATAATTACATGTACACCCATTCATTCAGTTAGTTATTGCATACATATTTTATTTTTAAGTAATGTAATGCATTTTAATGAACTCCCTCACATGCCGTAGCTAAGAGGGCGGTCCTCCTCGCGTTCATCCGGGTCCTGGAGTCCCCGCACAGACGCTGACCGCGGGTCGCTATTAGCTGTTAGCCCACTAGCCTTCAGCTTGCATTGAGGACACAGTGAAGGTATGATAACAGCTTTTGTTTGAAAACAGTCCCTTCTTACTGCCAAGGATACCGGTTCGGTTTTATATTGCATGTCTGTATTTTTCCTCGCGTCCGATAAACTTTACAAGAAGTTTCCATTTCTTACTGCATTATTTAAGAGCCATATGTAAACTAGCTTGCTGGCTAGTCTGTGATGGGCACTTATCCTAGCATGCTGTATCACTGGAGCAGAAATATATCACATGCTGTCCTCTGAAGATTTTAATAGAGTCGTGTATGTCAAAAAAAAAAGCGCAGCTACTACTTGTTCCGAGGAACGTAATATTTGGGCGAAGAATAAAATGTATTAGCAGGGTAGCCACTGGAGACCGCCATTTTTTTATAAATCAAGCGAGGGAAATTTGAGCAGCATACAAAGAGTTTGAGAGGACACACTAAAAGACTTCACCGTAATAATGAAAAACAGTTGATATCACGGACAGTCTTTCATTTTTATTTGTGTAAAATAACGTTAATATGATGAGAAATCTTACTGGACACTGTGAGCTGGAAGACAGAAATCTATGTGTATTATTTTAATATATCTAGAGTTGCTCAGTGTTACACCAGCCAGGATGTGTCAGTAATATACACACTTGGGTCCAAGTCTGAGATGTGATTTCTTTAGCTAGTCAGTTTGACACAATGCAAACTGCCTTTAACTATAGATGTATAATTGTCTACTACTTTTCTCTCTCATGTCATGAGCTTGCAGAGAAGGAATGCAAGGTAAGGTATATTGAAAAACTGACAGTAAGCCTAACTCGAGCTCAATTCAGCACCACCTTGTATTGTTATTAATTAGCCTGACTGATAGTCAGATGCAGTTAGTATCACCTTCACTGGTGTTCTCAGTAACATGGCCTGTCAAAGAGGAATATGCAGCATGTTTGGAAAACCTGCAGGACTGCCAGAATGGAAGTTAGGCTTGTGTGTTGCCAAACCTTGCCTGATGGGCAAATTTTCTTTGGGTCTTTGGAATAGATCTTTAATCACCGTCTTTACTTGAACAGGGTCTTGTTTCCTGAATTTCTGCTCTCTCTATACAATATAGAGAGACGCAGCTGAATCTGCTGCCCATGGCACTACTTGTACAATCAGTGGTCTATTGACTAGGGATGCTCATTTGAACCGTTAACCGACCGGTTTAAAAGGTCATTTTATTTATTTCAGTATTTTACCTACTCATAGCCTATATAAAATTGTGTTGACAAAAAAATCGCATTTTATTGGCCACATTCACACAGGAGCAGAATAAATTGTTGAGTACAGGAGTGACAACCGCGTTCTGTAACGGAATCACCGGGAAATGCTGCTGTCGGTTACTGAAGGTTTGATGAAAGATCTCGCGCCTCGATTGGACTTCTGTCATGTCAGAAAGTGGTAAGACTTAGTTTTATGGACGTTGCCATCTTTGATCCGAGTCACAGGCGCTTATCCTTCGAATTCAATTCTCATTTAAAATAATGTTGTTAGTTAACCGGTTAATAATCGGTTAACGAGCGTCGGTTATGAGAAATAACCGAAATGAGCATCCCTACTATTGACAGTAGCCTATTCCATCCAGTTTTTACGCTGTTTTGTTATCGACAAAGAGAATTTGCATTAAAAAAAAAAAATTGCGTCTGCAGCCTGTTTCCATCCAACTGGCTTTTACTGATAAAATTGTGTGTGATGACGTCATCCTTAAAAAAACAAACGAATTGTCGCCTAAGTTTTGGTGTATCGCAAAAAAAAATTGCCCTTAAGCTGTTTCCATACGTAATTTCATCTATTGCACAAATCATATTATCATATATTTGATTTAAAAAAAAAAACTAAAATTATATAGGTCTACATAAAAATAAAAAGTCTAAATGAGTTTTTATACTTGGGGTTAGGTATATTTTT
>JAUMHI010000052.1:9856250-9909707 GCA_032359435.1 Enteromius unitaeniatus
AAAACTAAAATTATATAGGTCTACATAAAAATAAAAAGTCTAAATGAGTTTTTATACTTGGGGTTAGGTATATTTTTTATATCATAGGCTAATTCTGTCATGTGACACTACATTTATTTGCGTTAAAGGCCATTTTCTCGACAAAAGATTTTTTTTGCGACATTTTAAGTATCGATATAGAATTTATGTGCTAAAGTTAAATGGAAAAATACCGTGTCAACGAAATTCTATCAATAGTTAGCATTTCCATCAGCTATATCAGTAAAAAATTTAAAGCACTAAATATCTTTTTGCAAAAACTCCTTGGATTGAAACCTGGCTAATGATATTTTAGTTTCCTATTGCATTATTCTTTTAACATTACGCACTATATCCCAACAGGTCCACCTCCTGTTGTCCTCTCAAATCAAACTGCACCATCATATTTGTTTTGCACACTTTTCACTGGTTAACAGTGATTGTATATGCAGAGGCACATGCTCAATATGGATAATGCAATATTATAGATGGAGAATTCATATTTAAGCCAAGAGCGATGGTTTGAAGTTAAAGCTGTCTTGATGGCTTGACCTCAGACATGCAGTTTGTGGATTGCTTTATATTACTGGTGGATTATTTATTTATTTATTTTAAATAGTTTTTTATCAGCTGTTTGGACTCATTCTAATGGCACCCATTCACTTGCAGAGGGACAATACATTCATCATTACATCACTTGCTTACATTCCTAAGCAAGTGATGTAACATTTCTCCAAATCTGTGCTATTGAAGAAACCCATCTTTAATTTTGGGGGAGCTATTCCTTTAAGTGAAACAAAATACGAAATTACATTTAGAATATGCGTCTGCAAGCTACTGACAAGATGGCCGAAAACAAGGCTTTAAGTGCTTTAGTTTTCTCCTGCCTGCCTGCTGTTACTGACGACATCTATCCCAGAGCCAAACTGGGCCCAAGTCCGAATGTGGTGGCATTTAATCTTGTCTGAGATGTTAGTACGTAGCCAAGTCACACACAATGTCAACATGGCTTCCTGGTGCCTGAGAGGGTGCCAGTAACTTGGCCAGCCCCTCCATTTTGCTGCATTACCCGTGCTGTCTGTTTCAGTTTGACGAAGCATTTTGTAGTCTCATAGCTGCCTGGTTAGCATCTTTTTTTTTTTTTCTCCGTAATCCGTTCCTTCACAGTAACTTCTAATGATGTGCGATGAGCGCAGCAAATATGTAGCATTTTGAATTGTTTTTTATTTAGAAACTTAATTCAATACCCTTTTTCTTGTTCACAGGCTGACTGTGCGTTTGGAAGTATGGTAGATTGCCGAGGCGAGAAGCCCAACATGGCGGACAGAAAGGACTTCGGGAAACATCAGTTTGGTCACTTCTGTCACTATCCAGTTACATGACTTCATTTCCAGGTGGAAAGAAGGCGACATGTGCACCGTGGGATGAGGTAGTAGGTTGTATAGTTTTAGGGTCACACCCACACTGGGAGATAACTATACATCCTACTGTCTTTCTCAAAGTGAAAACGGAGCTACGAAGTATCATCTTACATTTCCTGATGTTTAATTTCAGTGATAGCGTGTGCTGGCAAGCCAAAATATTTTTGATTGTTAAAAAAGATGACGATGCTTGTGCAGTGTGAGGTAGTAGATTGTATAGTTGTAGTAGGGTAGTGATTTTATCCTGTGTAGAAGATAACTATACAATCTATTGCCTTCCCTGAGGGGCAGAAATACACATCTACGGACCTATTTAGTTTATATAATGTGATTTGTTTTTTATAAATCAAGCTTTAATTTTTTTCTTGTGTCCAAAGTAACCTTTTCGCAAGTGCAATAAAAGTATTTACAAAATAATCAGTGGTTTTCTTTGATATTTATTATTAGTAAGGACTTCCTGGTTTAATGGCTATTGATTATTAGAAATGTTGTATGGCGCTCAAGTGAAAAGAGGTTGTTCTCATCACCTCAACATCATGCATTCATCCTGGAGATGGCGCTCTTGTATTGTCTATATACATGGCTGAACTTGAGAGGATAAGGGCTGCATGTCCCCTGTGTGAATGATCAGCCACCGGTTCAGCTGTTTTTAAATGCATACCCTTTATTTTGATAGTCCACTTTTGACATTCATACATTCTAACTATAAGGTAGTTTGTAACTACATGTCTACTAATTAATGATTTGCTACTACTTGTCTGCTAACTCTGAGTAGACTTAGGGTATGTTTAGGGTTAGTAGAATTAGTTGACATATACTTGCAAAGTTTCTTATAGTCAGTATGTTGTCAAAATAAAGTGTTAGAAGATATTAAGTAGAGAGTCTACTAATACTCTTCTAGTTGACATGCTGTTGCTAAGTTACTTATTGTTAGTTCACTTGAGACATTCTACTATCGAAATAAAGCGTTACCCTTTAATCTTATATTAAACATACTGGATTTCTCATGGTTCGGTTGCTGCTTATTCCTAATAAGCCAACTATACTTGTATATCTTTATAGTGTCTTATTAAATAATATATCTTTGTAGTGTCTTAACTTATTAAACTTTGCATGCATGAAGGATCTGTAGGTAATTACTGTGAGTTGGGATGGATTGTTGCTTAGCAACTAGAACTCTACCTTGTTTGAAATATACTCGCATATTATCTGAAATCTTTTGAAAAAATGTCAGTAGTTCACAATTTAGGTGAAATGTTTAAAAACTAAACTCCTCCCATAATGGGTCCGAAGTTTGATATTTGGGCATGGATTTTTAAAAGGTTGCACAATTTATTATATATAGATATTATAATTACTGATTTTCACATGGTTTTTTTTTTGTCTTAAAACCTGAGATTGTCAGTACTGGTAGGTGTTATAGACTTTAAAAAAAACAGGCACTTTGATTTAAGTTGTTAGGGTCATTTCACCAAACAGGAACCATTTTCATTTGTGTCAGACAAAGGAATTATTCTAAATATTTAACATTAGTATTAAGTAATAAATTGCAAGTTCATAAAGTGTGAGGAGGCCGTTTGGATACAACTATATTTAGTACAAATATTTACTTTGCGTGATTACCAAAAATCATGTTAAAATAGTTTTATATCGAGTCTAAAGAATTCTTTGAATTATTCTTTTTAAATTTAAACAACTTTTTTATTTGAAAGAGAAGTTATGAAGGTATCCTGATTTGGTGATGTAGAAAGATTACATGTGCTACCATTAAAAGTCATTAATTGCACCAATTCTAATAAGGGAATTTTGGATTCACTTTCTATTCGATCTATTTATGTTAATAAAACTTAGTTAGTTTGATGTTTCTGTTGTAATATTTGCTGTCCTGTTCCTGGTCCCGGAGCACACATGGTTCTTTGACATCTTAGTTTTGGAAGGTGGATAGACGAACACATCTCTCACCTCGCAATTAAGGACTTGAGGTGGGTGAGGGGGAAATCTAAAGTCGAACAAGTTTTCTTTTCTCATGGGAGGAGCAAACGGGTGCAGGAAAATAGATAAAAGCTCTGTTTAAGAAGCTGGAGTTACTGCGATATGATCTTCGTCAAGGAGCGCACAGAGAATATACCTTTCTTACTTAAAGTTATTATGGTATTATAGAGAATAGATACATATCGTAGTGACACGCCTGTCGCTTATTACTCGGCTGTTGTATATCAAATCAGCTTTTTTACCTCCCTACTTATCGTAGGCTGCTTCTATGCATGTGTGTTGTTTGGTTGAACGTGTGCTCGCGGTGTGTTTTCAAGTCATTAGTCGCGTTATCAACCTGCTACTCGGCTTCAGGAGCGCGCACACGTATAAAGGAATATCGCAAAGTTTAATTTCCTCCAGAACACACCTTGATAGATTTAACAGATAAACGATCTGCTGGAAATTGTCCCGTGAATGTAAAAGCGGGGTAGCAGTAAATCGAGACTCGTAAAAGTGATTGATCAGTTGTACATATGCAGAATAACATTGATCTCCACACGTCCCGAAGGATATCAGCTCAGGTGTTCACGTCAAGTTTTCACGGAGTTTTGCATCCCTCCAAGGACTTGCTTTGCTTGTGATAAAGCCTCGCGTCCTCCGGTTAGGCTACCCATCCGGGGACTACTATCATTTCTCAGTCTATTAACAAAGTTCAGGCTGAACATGAGCAGGAAAACACGCCGCTGGATTTTCCACATTTTCCTCTGTTTGGGGATTATATATCTGAAGATTGGGTAAGTAGGGGAAAATGGAATGTGTTTATCTGTTTTAATTTGAAAGTAGCATATTAACTACTGGATTTAGACATTTAGCTGTAAATATGGGTCTATATTAGCCTAATTATACTTTAATTATTTAATTTATTATTTTTTACCGCCATTATGGTAACGTTACTTTGATAAAATTTGGTAAAATACTTTGAACAAGCTATATATCAAACAATAAATCAAATGCTCTGATCTACAAGAGAAGTGAATATTTTTTAATTTAAATTTGTCGCTGTTTTTACCTTTACCAGTAATTGTATTTGTCTGGATTAATTCACTTTTTTTTTTTAAACAGCAATTTTTTTAATTCATGTATAATGTTTTTAGCTTTTAAACAAATGAATTCTGGGATTTTTCGAGGCGCTTAATTGGGTGGAAAATGGTTTATATTACATATTTTGAAATGCAAAATTTGTTTGGCCTAACCACAAAACAGAGAGGACCCATTTAGACATCATCACTGTTCAGGAGTATTTATTTCCTATTTATGTGTCACAATATTTGTTCACAATATAAAAATAAACAGTTTTGTGGGCTAAGGAAATTATAATTTTATTATTTTTAATTAATGCTTAAAATTGATTTTTGGAGAAAAATCAACATGACCAACATTACATTTCTAAGAACATCTTTCTTGACTCTTTTTTTTATCATCTTATACATCCTTCATTGTCACTGACCCATATTTTCCAATTTTTGTGGCATGCGATTATCTATTTTGTTTTAATATTTTTCTGTTGTTAATTGGTGATAAGTCCCTAAGAACAATGTTTAAATATGCTACAATAATAAATAAGACATCCATAAATCCATAGTTTGTCTCCCAAAGTGCTCTAGTGCTTTGTTTTGTTACCATCCATATATACTCTGAATTATTTTGTAGTCATGGCCCTTTCCACTCAAACTGCATTTTAAGTTTTCAATATTTTCCTACATAAACATTCCACTTCGTTTTAAACTTTACAGGGGCTTTTCCTCCGTGGTTGCGTTGGGAGCAAGTGTTATCTGTAACAAAATTCCTGGTTTGGCCCCTCGTCAAAGGACTATCTGTCAAAGCCGGCCTGACGCTATCATTGTCATTGGAGAAGGAGCGCAAATGGGAATCAATGAGTGTCAGTTTCAATTCAAAAATGGAAGGTGGAACTGCTCAGCCCTCGGGGAAAGAACTGTCTTTGGAAAAGAGTTGAAAGTGGGTATGTTACCAAATTATTACATTTATACTGTTACAGTATTCAGAAATTAATTGTTGATATTTTTAAACAAGCCGTCTCATATTTCAGACATAGTTCTAATAAAAAAAGAAAAGCACAAAGACTGTTAATGACTAAATTACTTTCTTTCAAGCCCCGGAGAGATTCAAAGCCCAAATAAAGCTGTTTTTAGACTCAACTTGTGAATGAGGAGACCTTTAGATTTCTGTTTTTTTGCTGAGAGACTGTCTGACGGTCTTTGTGAAACCGGAGGTCACTCTTAAACACCTGCTACAACACTCTTAGTACTATCATGCAAATGTAGGATTTTCTTCACAAACTGCATAGACTTTTGTGTTTTAGAATGACACTCTATTGTGTCCTCCTCCTGACATCTCATTTGAATTGATTTGTCATTGGATGTCAGGTGAATATTTAGATTCTCACACGCCATAGTAACAATGTCAGGTAGGTTTCAGCTGCATGCATTCATGGAGCAAGTGCCAACGCGGCTGGATTTATAGCCCTCTCAACAGTCCACCCTCTTAAAAGAATTATTTTTCTAGTCAACCTGTCTTATCTGTAGATTTTAATGATTTGGCATTCAGGGTTTTCACTTTACCACGGGTATAGGTTACAGTGGTTGAATAGTAGAGCAAAAGAAAGTACAGTATTGTGAAGAAATGTAACAATATGTCACCGTAAAGAGACAAAGCATAAGTAATTAACGTTTTTCACTTGGGGGTAATGTTATCCATTTTCCTAAGGCAAACTTAGGCCTGTTAAGGAGTCCTTCAGTGCTATTGAGCCTGCGACACATTGATGAATGGTGGTGTGAAGGACTTTGCTTTAGTTTCAGACCCTGCTAGCAAATAGGAGGTGGCATTATTGTGTGGCTTTTCCTGTGGCTGCAGGGAATTTCGATGCTCAAATATCCAAACTCTTGTCGGAAATAAACTCCAAGATTATATTATTCAAAAATGATTCTCTTTTCGTTAACCGCACAGTTTTAGGATCCAGTCGGTGTTGCGATGGTGTGGTTGAGGCCCAGGGGAGAAGCTTAGATCTGTAGAGACTTGTATCTATCGCTGAAGGTGAAGCTGTATTTTATCCCTCTGCATCAAAGACAAGCGCCTCCTGAAAAAAACCCCCACAGGTTTTCGTCTCTTTCCATCTCATTCTGGAGCTGCACACACTCAGCCGTTTACACTTGAATGGCAGCCTGGATCTGTTGTGGGTGCTGATTATATTATTTAATGCTGTCTGCTTGGACAGCTGCTATGGGTCTTGTGTTGTGTGCCCTCTCATCTAAGCGCTTCAGAGTTGACGCTGACCTAGAGTGACAGACCGTGGTCTCCATTTCTGAAGCGGCCCAACTGCTTTATTTACCCAGACTCTTTTTTTTGTCTATGGTTGGTATAGGGAGGATTAAATAAAGTGGACAACCGTTCAAACGGGATTGGTTTCAGTGGGTGTATGACCAGTCATGCTCATAGTAGCAGAAGTTAGAAGATGAAAAGAGGTTGTTAATCCTGTGGGGAGGGGCTTGCGTACTCAAAAAAAAAAAAAAAAAAAAAAAAAAAAAAGTTGTTGAGTAATGTGCAGTAATTTTCAGGGCCTGGTACCAAGGTCCACATTTGGCACACACGGCAATTTATTCCACTTATAGGTGCACTTTTGCACACTTTGCTGTCTCCACTAGCCATGGACCTGTTCACCTTTTTATCGTATATGTAAATGAAGTTCGATTGAAATATAGCTTGCTGGAAATCAGTGGTTGGACAGATATGCGAAAGGCATCCCATCTTTGTGCTTGTGTTACTTTATGTTGCTTGAGCGCAACCCTCCTAAATCTTCTCTGACTTAACCACCCTCTGGTATGCTCAAAAATAGTTTTCCTCCAACAGCATTAATGCCTCAAGTCCAGACAAGTACATTGTATGAGGTTTATAAATTAACCTCTTGCATTTACAGTTTTGGCAAGAAACGTCTCGCACAGAATCATGCAATGCCACTGATTCAGATTTCTCTTGAAAATAAATGACACCCATGTCATAACACATACAAGTTTTATGGAAGTCTTATCTGCTCTGTTTGTGTTCAAAATATCTTGATTTAAGTAATCATACCTCGAGTGATATACAAAGACAAGGAGCCGTCTGCTCTAGTATTGATGAGAATTTTAAGATTCTGCGTCAATACAGTCTTCATTTTCCTTTCTTCAAGATATATCCCTACTCCTTTGGCGACAAGCCCAAACAACTCATAAAAATCTCCACATAATTGATGCCCCAAACTGGCCTTTGTTAAATTGCATGGGCAGCGTTCCAAGATGTTTATCATCTGCAGGTCAACACATACCAATGTTAGTTTCAGGAAACCACTGAAGATTGTTGCTGCCGCTCTTGATCGCTCGAAGGTGAAAATTCCTGAATTGCTGAGCCGGTCTGTTAGCAGTCTGACATATATATGTGTTTTTCACTTCTTGCCATGAAATGATCAAAAGATAGAAAAGATATTAATTGTAATAACTCATGACATTAATCTTTATAAAGCCTATAGCAGTTAACTCTTTAAAATGTTTCTTCAGTTGAGGTGTGTAAATGATTCTTAGGGACAGTCAATACATGATGACTCATTAATCCAGTAAAGGATATGTGTATTTCCGGGAATGTTGACATGACCGTGCTTGGTATTTAAAAAAAAAATAAAAAATTACAATGCAGAGCTAGGTCTCTTATTGTTTTTTAGCTTTGCTATGCTTTTATCCAAAACAACTTACATAGTGTGAAAACTGGAAGCTTGCAACTCTCGGAAAGTTATTTGCTGCTTGATGTCACCTAACAAAAAAGTCCCTGAAATAACTCTTTGCAGGACTTCAGACCTATCTTTGTCCTTATAAATGAAATACACCATTAACCTGGAAGTGCCCTGTTTAACAGTGGCAATCAATTATAGCAGTGCTCTGGCCAGGGAGGCACTGCATGCCTGAGGAGTTCATCTCCACAGGGTGGATCCCTCGTTCTGACGGAAGCTGGGACAGTGGCCAGACTAGAGTCTAAACACATACCCTCTATCTCTACCATTCTATTGTCTCTGAAATAAACCCTTGTCCTTTGTGCTTATTAAAGAGATGGACCGTTCCTTCCTTTGCTCATCTGTGTGCAAACAGTTATTTGTCTTTCTGTTTCCTCTCTATGACAACTGAAGGACAATTATTTGTGTTTTGAATAATCACAGGTATGTGATCCGTGTTTGTTTTTGTATGTGGGTCCTAGATCATTTTTATATCATGTTTTTTACAGTAAGCCCCCCATGCCATCTATTTGAGACTGTTAATCAGTGTGAAGTGTGCATGATAAATGAACTAAACTTGACTCAACTAACACATTTTATTATTGCTATGAGTGTCAAGATATGTCAGGTATGTAGGGTGTTTTAAAACTGCCTCTGCTGGATCTTGTTGTCAGCATTACTGACGGATAATGTTCTTTTGAATCCAGGAAGTAAGGAAGCAGCCTTCACCTACGCCATTATCGCTGCCGGGGTCGCCCATGCCATCACAGCGGCCTGTACTCAGGGTACGCTGAGCGGCTGTGGTTGTGACAAGGAGAAGCAGGGCTTCTACAACCAAGAGGAGGGCTGGAAGTGGGGAGGATGTTCAGCTGATATTCGCTATGGTCTAAGCTTCTCAAAGGTGTTTATAGATGCACGGGAGATCAGGCAGAATGCTAGGACACTCATGAACCTCCATAACAATGAAGTGGGACGCAAGGTATGTGGCGCAGTTTGCACGTTTTTTAAGAAGCACCATGCATAAAAACTTTAGTAGGGTGTCAGGGTTGTCCAGTCCTGCTCCTAGAAGGCAGGTTTAACTCCCACACACCTGCATGAAAGGTTTTTAGTAATCCTGAAGGCATTGGTTTGCTGGTCCAGGTGTGATTATTTAGGGCTAGAGCTAAACTCTGCTGGAACATGGCCCTCCAAGAAGTTTCTTGTAAGTCCTACAGCAGGGGTTCTCAAATCTGGCCCTTGAGGTCCATTTTCCTGAAGACTTTAGCTATAGCCCTAATCAAACACAACTGAACAAGCTAATCAAGGTCTTCAGCATCACCAGTTACAGGAAGACAGGTTCGATCAAGGTTGGGGCTAAACTTTTACAGGGAAGTGCACCAAGGTTGAGAACCCCTGCTATTCAGTGCTGTTAAATGAATTTGCTCTACATTGGAGTTGGTATTAGATTAAAAAATAACTAGGTATAGCGATGCAATGCAGTTAGTTTTGGCATAACATTATACTGTAGAATGCCTAAGCAAACTGTCTGACCTTTATAAGCTTTTCGTCATTAAGTGCCAATCTGGAGAGTGTGATGTTTCAGCACTCTGGACAGAGCTTTTTTGGGCTTTAAAACCCTAAGCCTGACCAGTAGCCTTTTGTAACTTTTTTATTAAGCTCTTCTGTTATCTGATGCCTCACATGCACCAATCTCCTCTTAATAGCAAGTATAAACATTGCTGTAAAGCGACATTTTACAAATTAATTTTTATTGAGCAGATCTCAATGAAACTCATTAAAAGGCCATGTCCATATGTACATGGGTATTTTTTGTTTTGTTTTGTTTTTTAGTCTTGCGTGCAATTACACTAACACTATCAGAATATCCTGCACGATAACACTGAACCCAGGTTTCAGTGACCTGGTGCTGCGTTTGCGTGCGGAAGAATGGCCAAATCTTATAGAAAAAGCTGCGGTTTTGAAAATACCCACATTTATGTGGACGGGGCCTAAGGTCATGGCATCAACATGCCACACCCATGATTGTAATTGGTTGATGAGAAAATGCAAGGGGCGTGGCCTTCCTTAAGACACAAGGATCTTTCCATTGTAAACTTTTCCTGAGACTTACTGTTTATCAGAAATCAGGAGCATGAACCTACTAAGCCCGATATGCATCCTAGATTGAAGACAACTGTGAAAAAGACTCCTGAAAGTCTGAAAGGGAGAAAAAATAATAATTAAAACGAAAGGTAAAGGCTCTCCCACCCACAGAAAAAGTGAAAAAGAGTGAAAGGAAGAGAAAGAGAGGGAGAGAAAAGACACATTAACCAACCACACCAAAGATTATGCCGCCCTGAACAGGCAATCCACTGATGCCAATCAGACCACTCGGATATCTTCTATATCTAAACAGGCACTCTGCTTCACTGAGTTCTGCTTACATTTGCCCATTCATTCATCTGTTCTGAGCTAACCTATTGTTTTTTCTAAGCCTAACTAAGGTATGTAAAAAGAATGAACATTTAGCATTAGTTTGCATTAGGGATGTCCCGATAATTTTTTTTTGTCATTTGATTTTGAGTATCTGCCGATACCGAGTCCCGACCCGATACTTCTATAATACATAAAGAAAGCATTAAGAAGAGCGAAGAAACAGATACAGGATGTTCCTTATTTTTTTTACTTAATTCAAATTTTTACATACAACTCTGTTAACAAACAGCACTTCTATGAGGTAGCTTGAACTATCAAGTATAAATGACATAATTTTCCTTCACTTTTGGACTTTAGTGCAACAGTAAATATAAAAAAAGTTTAATTTGTGTCAAGAGGTCTAATTCTGTGCCACCGCATAACTATAGATGTGTTAAAAAAAATTATGAATATATATATACATATATTCGAGTCCTGATCGGGAGGTAACGTCCGATTCCGATCGAGTCTGAAATCGTGATCGGATCGGGACATCCCTAGTTTGCATGCAAATTAACTACAGGACAAGAAGTGATATAGCATCCCTCTGTTACACTGAAGCTCACAATGTTTTGTTTTTACCTGTGAAGTTTGACGTGTGTAGGTATAACAAGGGGAGGCACACAGGCACCTGAAACCTGACTCCTGAGCTTTATCTGTGTACACTACACACAGGCTGATTGTTGTAGGAACTCTGCGATCATCGTTCAGTCAGTGTTTATATCATATCCTGTGCAGATTCCGCTCTATTGCTTATACAAGACAAGAGACTCCTACAGACAACCTCTGATAGTTTGCCCCTTGCAACAATTTGTGGCGTGTGTTATGTACACAAATGAAACGGTTTCCCACAAGTAGTCAGAGAGCCTGTGAACACAAGCTGTTTTGCAGGCCGGCTCTCTACACGGCGAGAGGAATGAGGTAGTCTAGCACTGCAAGTTTAACAATCCTTTCATTCTTCAAATCGGAATGTTAAAAAAACCTTTGTCTCAACCTGTTAAACCATTCCCAGAAATGTGTCTTAAAATACCCAACTGTATGCCACCGAGGGTGATTTCACTAATCACCACTGTATTGTTAGTCTATCCAGATCTTGGTTTGCTGGAATATTTCTTTTATTAGATGATGAGAATATGTGCAATATGTTTTTTTTATCAAACCTGCCACATACCTTTTCGTAAACAAAATCTTTTCCTTCCTCATACATTCTCCGCTTAACATCAGTAATTCTATCTTTTGTAACGGATGATTGCACACTTCAAATTTGTCACCATTTGGACTAACTAAATCAACAATGAGTCATCAAACAGTCTACTTTCATAATGACCTCAGGCTAAGATTCCTAAAAGGAACCTAGGTGCCTAAATTATCCCAGGTATTGACTTGTTGATTTTTCCTCTCAGGTCTTGGAGAAGAACATGCGCTTAGAGTGTAAATGTCATGGTGTATCAGGATCCTGCACTACTAAGACTTGTTGGACCACTCTCCCAAAGTTTCGTCAGTTGGGTTACATCCTCAAGGAGAAGTATAACCATGCCGTACATGTGGAACCGGTCCGAGCCAGTCGGAACAAGAGACCAACCTTTCTGAAGGTTAAAAAGCCTTACTCATACCGGAAGCCCATGGACACGGATTTGGTGTACATTGAAAAGTCGCCCAACTATTGCGAGGCAGATCCCGTGACGGGTAGCATGGGAACCCAAGGCAGGATCTGCAACAAGACTGCGCAGCAGGCCAATGGCTGCGACCTCATGTGCTGCGGCCGAGGATATAACACGCACCAGTACTCACGCGTGTGGCAGTGCAACTGCAAGTTTCTTTGGTGTTGCTACGTCAAGTGCAACACCTGTAGCGAACGAACAGAAGTGTACACGTGCAAGTGAAATATTTATTGCTGGGGAATTTATACACACCTGTGACTAGTGTGGTAGAGGGTCTACAAGCGACGAAACCGGATGGCCACTGCTCTGGGTTCCAAGTATTGAGAGGAAAGAGCCATTTGCACTGGAAATCTTGGTCTGGTGGAGTCTAGACGGAGTAATTGTGTGCAATGCGTGCCGCTTTGCTCCTGAGTTCTGCTGAGGGCTTCAGTGTTGGTACCAGTAGACACCTTTCTGTTCCAGTACTGAGCAACAGAGCGAAGTAGCCTGCAAAGGCTTGATCTGTAGACCGTGAAAAAGATGTGGGGTGTGATTATTAAGGGTGTTCTGCTCTGTAGACACCACATAAGGTATTTCTAAGGAACTTTTTTGACCTGAGTGACTGATATAACAAATCTTACAACATAAAAAAACTGTACATGGACACAACAGTGATATTTAACTTTTTATTTAGAGAAAATGGCTAATGTTAATTTATTTAATGAGGAAACTACTGATACTTCTCATTGTGTTTACTAGCTTAGATTTAGCTCTTCTCCTGTTTAATATGTGTGTTTTGGATAGAAATAAACTGACCAACTTTTACACTGTATGTCATGTGTTTTAGCTTAGGGATGAACCAACGACAATGCACAATACAAAAACAAGTGCACTGCACTCAAGGTGTAATTACAAGTCTCTGAAAGAGGAGACTCTACTGTCTTTAATGTATCATTGTTAGGCTTTTTGCTTCCGTTTTCCCATCTCCTTAAGTGTCAACCTTTGCACATATATTCCTATGTACAATTACACACTGGAATCGGGCATCGGGTTTGAAGGTTCATTCCTTCCAAAGTGAAATTAACATGGGTCCACAAGAACATTTGTCTTTAAAGTGGAATAGTCCAATTAAAATAAGTGTATTTAAATGGGATCTAAATTCTCCCCACTTAAACTTTGGGACCTCATTTGACACAAAGCTTTATGGTAATGAGGCCACAAGCTTCCCTCGCTTTTGGCTAATATTTGCTCTGTTGGCAGCGAAAGAGATTCAGTAATTAATTCACTTTTTGAATGGAATATCCTTAATACAGATGCCCTACCTGCTACTGATGTGGAATGTTGAGATCAGATAACCAGTTCTATTAATGTTATATATTATAGGTAATATAACACTCTTTGCTGCTAGTTTTGTTCTGTTCTGCAACTGTAGTTAGTACTAGTAGTATATTGTGTGTTGCGACCAAATGTGGTTGTCCAGACAGATTGTCCTTGTGTTGACATATATTTTGTAAGAGATTATTTTTATATTTTATTTATTTTGTGTAAAGGAAAAACCCACTACCGATGTCCTGTAGATGGACATCAGAAATTAGAGAGATAAGCTAGAAACAGTGTGATTGTGTCATGGTACCAGCTTGAGCAGTTTATTGTAATCTACATCTCAATGAAGTTACACTCATGGCGATGTAGTTGCCAAGCAAGTTATGATGATGAAAAAAAAGAAAAATATTACAACACGATCATACTGGTGTTCGAATATGAAAACTTACAAGAGTAGCATTTTAATGACTACGGTCCTGCAAGTGGGATCAGTATGGGAAACTGTAGTTAAATAATCCTGGGACAAACCCTCTGGTACTGAAAAAAAATCATGACTGAGGGTTTCTACCAAAGAACATCTGAATTTGAGCCTGGCTCTTTGTCAAGAGCAGGATGGCCTTGATGTAATAATTATTTTTAAAAACATGTGATTTCAACAGATGTTTTGCCAAATTGATTGTACTTCATTATTGTGTCATCATAAATGATAAAAAAGATGTTATGCATTATGTTTCCAACAGTGTTAATAAATATTTCCTTGGCTTCTACCATTTTTTCTTTTTTAAGGGGGACGCAACAGTTTTTATTTATTTTACAGGGTTAACTCTAGTTAGAAAAACTGACCTAATCTAAATGACCTAAACTGTAAGTTAGAATCATCACATTTCCCATACCCATCTCTCAGCCTTACATCCTACAACCAAACAGAGTCATCACTAGTTTGACAGTCCCTCAAATTAGTAAAGAAGGGGCAAAACATACATTAGGTTCGACTTAACTTATGGTCGACTACTGGTTTTGACATTATTTTTTACAACATGGTTGACCGCAGGGCAGTGAGGAAGCTAACGAAAGTACTTGCATGTTAATGGTAGGGCTGGTGTACAGCTTTAATTGATGAGTAGCAGCGAGGAGGGTGTCACAGCAATGGGCTGATGTAAGGAGGTGGGGGAGAAGAGGGGTGATGGATTACTCTGACATCTGCTTCATTCACTTCCCAGCGCCGTCACCACAACAACGCCTCTGTGGCCCCAAAAAATGCTGTCCAGTTTCCCTGAGAAGCAGGCCTGCCCATTAGCGAAATGTTAACTATGCAAAAATCCAGCTAACTTTTGCATGCTATTTATTTTGTCCCCCCCTAAAGGCGATAGGGATGGCAAAAAGAGAGGCTTTGCCATTGTGAAGGATGATGTTAAGAGGAATTTCAATCCAAAAGTTAGAAAGATCTTAGCATCACCCCTTGAATAATCGGCACAAAACGCTCCTTTGAGAATCGGATGAAAACTCATCAATAGGCAGCAGCGTGAAAAGGCAGCTGGCCAAACAGCCTTGGTTAAAGTAACATCGACACCCAGTCACCATGAGCTGAATCACAATATTGTGTGGTTTTGAAAAACCTTTTGGATGTAACTCTGTTTGGCTCAGGCTCCTGCTTCTTTTCCACATTCTGAATGGCATGACGTCGGAGAGCTTAACACTTGTAGATGGAGGAGACAAGAAATGTTAGAAGAACAATTAAGGGGAGACAAATTCTAGTCTAGTTGCCTCCGTTCGTTACGCCTTCGCTTTCCCTTTACAATGAAGCCATTTAATTAGCAAAAACTCTCTGTGAAAACTTGAGTGTTTTCTTGTCGATCCGCCAACACGTCGCCCCCCATTATGTTATCATGCCTGCTTAATTTCTGATGTGCAGGGATCAAAATATAACCTTTTACGCAATGCGTTCGCGCTGCAGTCAAGCGTATTAGGATGCACTGCAAGAAACTGTAAGCCAGGTGTTCGGCATGATGGCAGAACGTTGACTATGTACCTTACCTTTGGCTTTAATATCATGCTGTCTGCCAGCAACTGTTAATGCCAAGAGGCTATCATTGAAAGGCTAATTAAGATTCCCGCAATGTTTTCCTATAAACTGTGCTGTTTCGCTGCCAAACCATTCATCGTTTAACGTCAACGCCTGTCTAGCAGGGTGATGGTTGTGAACTGAGACTTCCCCAGCTAACATGCGCTTTTATGGGCCACTTTGGGCGCACCTGTGCACACCTGGAATTCAACAGAAGCCTTTGATTTATAGCTGCCTGCTCGTCTACTTGAAGCTACTGCTGGAGCGATGCAGGGAATGGGCCACAGAACACTGGTAATGTCCTTGAGAAATTCCCTGGCCTAGCAACTACGTCAACGTAAATGTCAGGATGGCTGTTGTGCCATCTTATCTTCAACCCTATGAAGTTTCATGTATTTATATGAACATTTATAAGGCCTTAATTATCAACATTGTCAAAACCTGTTGTTTATAATCTGCTTCAAGCCTTCTGCATCTGATTAACAGCTTATAGTTTTTAGCAGTTAGGAACTCTTGTATTATAACGATGAAAATAATTCTGAATTCTAAGGGAACTAAATGGAAAGGTTCTAAATGGAACATGTTTCTTTTTGCAGTAAAATCTCTATTGATTTATTAAATATAATTTTTTTTTTATTGTATATTATTTTATATTATAAAGGCGTACATTTTATATTGTTATAGTGTAATGTTTTAAGGTGAACATTTACTAGACTGAAACAGCAAGGTTATTTGATTATCCATTCATCATGTTAACTATACATGGTAATATATACATAAAATATGACACATCAGGCTTTTGATCTCTCAATCATTGTATTCCATGGCATTATATCTTTTGCCCCACAATAAAAATTACAACTGATAATTAGGAGTGACAACTGATTTTTATGTGTATTTTTCTAAGCATTGTGCAATCCTATTATAAAAAAACCCCTAAAGATTTACAATCTAAAATAGTAGAATATCATCTTACTTTCTGACCATAAATATAAGCAACTGCACCAAACTTTCTATTTTTGCAGTTTCTAAATTGTTTTCTTCCTCCTTGAATATTAGCTCCATATTTTCCTATGTTTCCTATGATGAACCTAGTATAATACTCAAACAAACATGCAAACCTTTTTGTATAAAAAAGGTTTGATAAACCGCTCCATTTCCATTATTTATATATCAGGCTTTACATGGGTAAATCATTTAATAATCAATAAAAAAAAAAACTTGTTACTTCCCTGAAATGAAACTAGCTTAAGCTAAGAGATGACTTCGTTTTGTTTTGAGACGAGCTGCTAATTCAGTGTAGGCTACTAAGTAGCTGTGTGTCATTCTTTTATGGGGCCTAAATAAATGCCTGCCGACTTTTCACAAGATGGAACAAGTCAGAAAACTGCCATTACTCCCCTTACCCTATTAAAATAAATAAGTCATGCAGTCAACTTTTGTTTAAAATCATGTTATAGCACAATCAAACACGCAGCACAGCCAGTATTATTGAGAAAAAAACTTTCAAAGAACTGATGACTCTTCTAAAGAATTCTATTCTTTAGATATCAAACACAAACCAGAATACACAGCAACACTAAATGCTTCACTGGCACAGTTATAATTTGCCAGTGGCATCCATTCACTTATGTTTGTATAAGTGCCATACAAACAGCACAAAGCATAGAATTACAAATTGAATATTTCATCCAAAATATTTGAGATTTGAAGACTCTAGTCTTTCTAATCGAGGCAATTACAATGAATGAAAACTCTGCAAGCTCTGCAAAGCAAATTATGCAAAACCGCCATCAAAATATCATAAAGGTGGTCCATAAAACGTACAAATGTGATAATAAAAATGCTTGAAGTTATTGCGTGAATGCTTGTCAGAATTTAAATTCTCAGAAGCAATTAATTTCTATTTACTACTTGATCAGCTATAATTAATGTCTTACTGATAGCCTTCTGGTATATAATGCTTGACCATATAACTAATCCTACAGTCGCTCTAATCCTGTTGATGTGGTTATTACAGATCTGACACTGCATTAGGATTCTTTGATTTTCTTTGTGCACATCACAAAATTGAGTATAGGAAACAATCTATGGTTGCTCAACAGGTGCACACATTTCTATAGTAATTAGGGGTGGGGGGGGAAGTATTAGGGTGTCATATAGCCTTTCATTTCAAGAAGAACTTGACAAAAGGACATATAGAAAAGTCTACTCAAATTATGTCTCGTATCGGAGCCTGAGGGACAAAGGCAACTCATGGTATTTTCACAAAGGATTAGTGGTCTTACTGTTGACTTCCTTTGTGAAGAGAACTGCAAACATATATGTGTAGAATCCAGATTGCTCCTCAAACATAATCCGACTTTTATTTCACATATGTGTGCTGGAGTATCACAGTCCTTTGTATGACTTCTTTTTGCATGTCACATCAGACAAAGATGGTTACAA
The DNA here is from genome assembly GCA_032359435.1 of Enteromius unitaeniatus. Taxonomy (NCBI): domain Eukaryota; kingdom Metazoa; phylum Chordata; class Actinopteri; order Cypriniformes; family Cyprinidae; genus Enteromius; species Enteromius unitaeniatus. Next base: position 9,874,404 of record JAUMHI010000052.1, read on the forward strand.
TCTATATATCTCACCTCTGTGGAACCACAACATGAGATGTTTGCTATAATAACAGAAGATTAAAGTTGAGCCTGTGATCATGGATAAGAGAGAATAAAGTATTATGCAACAGGACTCGCTTGTGTATGCAAATTAGGGCAGGATCTGTCATTAAGAAATTGTTTTCATCAGTTCAAAGTGGTGAAGAACTATTATTTAGGTTTATTTAGGACCCTAGTGAAATTGCTCTGTTTCTTCTTTCCTAAATGAATGGTGAATATCTGATAGTGGGTGTAGAAAAATGGCTCAACAGCACCACCGCCCCTCAAGCTAAAAAGTGCCCCAGCACAAAGTCCGAAACTTAAAAAAAACAAAAAGAAAAAAGCCTGATATTTTGAATTTTGATGAAAGTCTTATCCTGAACACATACCCATGCACGTTTTGTTATAGCGCCATCTGCTGGCAACAGGAAGTGACATGTTTTACGATGTGACATACTCTTCCTAGAGATTTAGTTTGAAGTGGTAAGTCTAATGTAAAGGTATTTGAGACGTTGAATTGCAAAGATCTTAAGTTTTCATTAAAAGGCATGTCTATGGCTGCATGACAAATGGAAAAAGATGTCGTAACAATGTCCTAAGTTGACACGCTTGATAAGACTCCTGGCCTGAACACATCTAAAGGCCAAAATTAAATTATAATTTTTTGCTGCCAACAGGAAATTATTTGTTTTGCGCTAACTAAACAAGGTCCAATCTATACCAAATTTCACATTTGGTAAGAATTCCTGGCCTGAAGACATCTAAAGACAATTGCTCACTGTTCACTGTCTTCCTAAAAAGCCACCAGGTGATGGTAAGCCCAGGTGTAGGGGCCCTTTTAACGCTCCTTGCGGTTATAATTTTTTTGTATAACTACATAACTTGCTATTCATGTACAATAATACATTGCATCAATGGAGAAACTAGCAAGTCACTCATTTTTCGCAAAAACGTAGGAACTTGTGCATCCATTGTTAAAATGCTGATTATCACTGCTGATTTTACACAGGTTGGTGGAGTTTACCCAAATCTGTAAATATGGTTAACAATGTTCCAGCATCGAAATGACTAGTAATCAATATAAAATAATCTCTTTATTTTGTATGTGTGGTGGTGTATGTTTATTTGGAGGTTTGGGTGGTGCAGGGTGAGTTTTGAATGAGGCGTACGACACAGGAGGTCCCGCGAGTCTTTACAAAGAAGCTGATCGCTCATGTTGCTATAGGAAATACCATCAAACTGCTCTTAATTACAGATCTCCCTCCCTGCTGGCCTCTCCTCATCATGTGTGGCATGTGTCTAAAATTACACTCCATGTATAATGTCTTCCCAGACCTGTGCCAACTTGTAACTAAACCCAATTTGTGGAATATAGAGCAGCAATATTGGTGGGATATTTAAAGCACACAGCCCAGGTGGAGGTAGCTGCTTGTACATTAAAAGGCTGAAGTGCGCTTCTTCGCTTCATCCCTTTAGATGTGTAAAGAATGTGTTAATGACTCCAGTCAAAGACGACCTGAGCACTGGAGGCCAAACAACTAAGAAGGCTGTGAATACATCAGCACGGGAGCAGTTCCAACTTAATGCGGTGAAAACTGTAATTTTCAGAGAAAGGAACAGAAATAATAGCAGGATTATGGCGGTAAAGCAGCCATGTCCGTGGCCTAAAGCACAGGGATAAGTGTACATTTGCTCTTTCCGTGCCTCAAGTTCTAAACAGAGGAGGATGTTGGTTGCTTTTAATGGGGTTTGTGTGAATCCCTTTCATCTACATGTTTGTATGATCTAAAGGTGTTTGATTGCCGCTTGTGGTATATGAAAAGAATAGATAAATGGGTGGTTGCAAAGTTTCCTTTCTTAATATTTGGAAATGAGATTTGAGATCATCAGATTTAAGTAGTCAAACTAGTTGTGCCATAAACCTTAATAAGTCTAAATATGCATATTGATCGTGTTAAAATAAGAATGGAATTTATATTTTATACAAATATAAATTTAAAACATAAATATAAAACCATACTCCAAGGCGAAGCATGAAAAATGGTAAGGTGTCAGCTTTGTGTTGCTGGTCAAATTAGTTATTAATTCACTCTTTTTCATCACCTCTACAAGAGAATAGTTAGTGAAAGGAATGTAGTCGATCATCTCTGATGGTCTCCTTGAAAGAAGAAATAAAAACATTAGGACTGTAGTGACAGAGCAAACCATTGCGAGCCTGCATTTTGAACTGTTTGATGACAGATGAACTCTGCATCACTTACAGCAATTGAGTCAGCCGTAAAAGGTGTTCAATGACAAATGCAAGAGAAATCACTTCATTACGCACATTGATAGTTATACTGCAGTACTACAGGTGTTTTATGATTGCAAGGTTACTGTACACTGCTTTTAAAAATAATTTCTTGGCTTATTACAAGATTTAGCTTTTTCCAATGAGCATTCAGGTTTAGTGCACTTCCAATAAAAGCATTATGATCAAATTTACAGCTTAATATGATCACTTTATCAGCATACTTTGAGATGAGAAGCCCCAAAGCAAAAAGCTTAATTATTCCTCTTAACAAATTCAAGCAATAATTGCAATTTAAGAATCACCTACAATTCACCCTAGTTCAAGGCCAAGTGTTTGATTTCAATGCCAAAGGCACCAGTCTAACCCGAGTCCTGCATGATAAGTACGGCAAGCCAAGACTTTCTAGGCCCAGAGGGCTTCAAGGGACTTTTGCTGCCCTCTTTTTGGTACACCCATCCCACCACCACACCCCAGAGATTTAAGAGCGCTCAGGAAACATGAGCAATGTTTTCCTTTTTGAGTTATGTGACCTACCTGGCTCTGGGGCTTACTTGTTCGATATGTCTGAACTCCAAGTAGTCATATTTCATAGTACAGTAATGACTCTGGTTATACTAGACATTGGAGACTAAAGGGTCTCAACACTGCGCGCTCCACTACCATATAATCTACAATAACCATATAACATATAAGTTATACAATTTATGGATGACAATTCAATAATGATGTTTTCCAAAAGAACGTCTCTACCTTTAATCCCTTAAGATGCTTATGATTGCAGTGTTTGCTCACTAAAACAAAGAAAACCTTGGAGCGAGGCTTATTGAGAACTTAACGCATCATCAACTCTGGTTTGAAATGTGTCTCATCATGCATGTCTACTGAGAAACAAGAACAAGTACACATGACAAATTCCAACGTTGCATAATACTTCTGTGACTCTTCAAACTGTTTGGATGTTCTTTCCATTAGTGGAAGATTTCTTTTCCCCATATTTTCCAAGTAAGCTGCCATTCTATGTAGGACACTTGGATCATTTATTGATTGTCAAATACGGATTCTGGATCAGTGATAAAAACCACTGTCTTCCATCTACCAGTTCAATACGAGGTCACCTTTATGACACAGAGAAGCGAGGTGAATAGCATAATGACTCTGACTACGTGGCTTAGTAATTTCAACTGGCAACACCAGCTGAGTACTGTTTCAATGAACTCACAGATCTGTCAAGCTCCTTCCAGAAAACAAGTTCGAACAAGCAACAAGATGCAGATTCTTCAGGGTAAAGAGTTTGGCTCAACTGCATGATTTCAAGGAGTGGCAACCGTTTGCGTTCACACTATCGCAGCCATAGACAAGAATACAGAGCATATGTATGTAATGTATATCACAAGGTCTCTAACATCGTTCGCCGGATATTAGGTAAATGAGCGGGCTCTTTCAAGAAATAACAATACTGACAAGCTGAATTCTTGGCACGGGTGACACACTTGGCAATGACCTTTAAACTTGTCTGTTTGATGTTCTGACAACTTTGACAGAGCAAGAAAGAGAGTGTAAGGGATCAGACCCAGTTTTGAAGTGTTATAATACAATTGCTCAGGGTTCACAAGCTAAGTAATTGTGTAGACTAGAGATACTCTGACACAATGAAGAGGCAGATTTTAGCCCAACACCAAGTAGCTGATTCTAACTTTTTTAGAGAGAACTGAGAATTAACTTAAAAAAAATAGTAACTAATCTCTTCATGGATTTCTTAGAAAGATATTTTGTGTACCGTGTGAAGTCATCATTATGGTCCTGGCCTGGTATATCTGTGCACCTGGCAATGGAGCAAGTTTAAGCAAACAAATGTGGGAAGCAAGTTCATATTTCTGAGGCAAAGGAAAATAAAACTGTTTCCCTCTACCCCTATTCTAAGTGGCGCATTCCCCTTTCCCAGGGTTGCCTCATGTTGCTTGTAGCTGTCCCCCACTATCATTGTTTGGACAGCTTGGTCAGCTTCTTCAAGAATGGAAAGTGATATTTAGATTGAAACCTTCAATTGACCATTTGCTGGAACAGTTAGATCTCCACTTGGAGGAGGCCTTTAAATATTAAATTACATCTATAGAATAAAGTGCTAAGAATGTTACTTTAAAATAAAAACGCTGCATTTAACTGTTACCACTTACAGGACTGTTTGTGTATTGCACTGTCATACTTTTACTGATTTTTTTTTTTTGTTAAGTGATAGATGCAGCATCACCCCTTATGTTTTTCAGAATTTGTGACGCAACATCAAATTTGAAACAATTAAAAATGGCTCCTGAGATTCCTGTATTCTGCCCCATTCCACTGTTTTATGAACATAAGAATGTGTTCCATGTGATTGGCCCATAATACTATGATTTTCCTTGTCAGTTCTGCATGCTAAGGTTAGTTGAGTAGCAGAGCTCCTCATGAAGCTCCACTGGCTGCCTCCACAGTTCAGTGCTGGGTCAGAGGAGACTGTGTACATGTCCTTCTCTCTTCAGAAAAACACAGCTGGGCAGCCTGTACTGATGTCAGATGGAGACACAAGGAGAGAGATGTTAATTAAATAACTCTTCCCGCACTGGCTGACTAATGCAGAATTAAATGGTGGGAGACGATGACATTTTACTCACCATTTCTAGTGAAGCGTATCAAGTGGAACCTAATGCTGTTGTTTTAAAAATGTGTCATAAGTTTAAAATATGTTGGTTTGTCTTGTTACGTTGACCATTGTGGTCAACGCATAGGTGGAGGGTGAACCAACTCCAGGGTGAGGCTAAAAACAGCCAAATGTTTTAAACATCGTATACCTGTCTTTTTAGGCAAGAACCAAACATAGGTGTCATGTAGGCTAATAAAACGTTTAATATGACAGAATTTGAATTGAACATGATTACAATTTAATTAACAAAATAATAAAAATGATAACTATAAATAGATTTTTTTATAACGTTTCCTTTCCAGCAAATTAATTATATATAGAATGTGATATTATCACTAACTTTGAACTATTGCGAACAGTCTCAAAAATAAATAATAAAATAAATACATTTAAAAAAAATTTATAGAGCTAATTATAATAACATTTTAAAAAATAGTGTTCAATTGCGCAATTACGAGTATAACCAATTGATGCTCCGCCAATTAGCCCTTAACCAACAAGATTATTTTAAATTAGACTACATTAGAATCAAAATTACTAATATGTTTTTCATGGACTCATCTTAAAAAAGCTAGCAAACATGATCTTATATCACATCACGCAGCTGCAGCGCTTCTGCGAGCGGAGAGAAAGAGAACCCAAAAATTGTAAAGGATAAATATAGGCCTAAACGAGAATGATAATTTTACTTAAATCAATTTATAAATCAATAACCAAAACTAAAAGAACAAAAGAAAAACTGCAACATGTAGCCTAGTGTGCAGAGTTTCGGTTCATTTTTGCGCTGTACGAAAGGAGATGTCAGAAAGCGACCTCCTCTTTAAAAAGAAGTGTCCTTGTTTCTAATGTTAGAAGAAAAAAGGGATTGTGTGAGATTATGTGGATAATGGCAGTGGCCTTGCAGGTGTACGGCTATACTGTGCGTACCATGAGCCCTTCAGACTGTCAGAGATCTGCCCACAAACATTCCAGCAGAACCCGAAATTATAGACCCGTGTGTCCTGTATTTTTGCAGACTGAACAAGCTGTAAAAAATTCAGTTTTAAAATATTAATTTAAATAATATGCAAGTGATGACGTTGGCGCCTCTGTGTCCTGAAGAGCGCGCTTCAGCTTCTGTTGATATCCATCTAACATCTCACATTTATGTAGTTCAAACATTTAAACTAACGATGTGACATGCTTGAACTGTTTTATATCTATAGATTTTTTAAGGCCTGGTGATTTGAGAAGGCTAAATTATACTGACATGAACTATGAACTCGCTGCCGCTGGCCGCAAAAAAAACAAAACAAAAAAAAGGTGCATATCCTCGGAAAAAATCATGCAGGTGCTACTGGAATACTGGAGCGCGAGTGATGTAGCCTACATAGCCCAGTAGCCTAATCAATTAATTTAGCATTCAAATACATAGTAAATATGGAAACATTTTGTGTGGAATGAGAGACCCAACATTAGTTTAAGTTTCGTTTTAGCCTGAAATAATTAGTTTTGGCTTGTTATTTATATAGCTACAACTTCTTACATTTTTTTTCTAAATACTGATAAATTGAAAGGATTTGTTGTGAAGTGGAAGAAATTAAAATAGCCTATGTTTACAGTGTTTATTATAGACTTTTCCCCTCTAAAATACACATAGGCTATGAGTCGCGTATTTTAACCATGCAACAAACCTTTTAAATAATTAGATGAATTAATGAAATAGATTTTAAATACATATATATAAATATATAGATAGATAGATATATTAACTGATTACATATTAGATCAAAATTCTTGCCGGTTGGTTAAAGGCAGGGTATATGATTTGTAAAAAATTAAGCGTTTAAAATGAACGTCCCTATTCGCAATACTAAAAAAAACGCTTAAATATAATAATTATATTTAAAAAATAATTAATGTCATAATCGACACTCTCTATTCATTTTCACTTTGTTGGCAACAGACGTAATAGATTTCATTTGTTTGAGCAGTGGCATTTTTGTCCAATTTAGCCAAGTCCCCTTGGCCAGGGGAAGGATAAGCCTCCCCTAGCCTTACACACGCCTATGCCGTTGTGGTACTCTTAACATAAAGCAGAGTAGAATTGGATGAACAGTTCTAGATAGAAACTGATTACATGTAATCAAATTCCAAAACTACTTTTAAAGATGCCTGTCAACTTATTTCTTTGACATATAAGGCCTATACATTTGGAAGGCATTGCCATTGAACACATTGAATGAGGTAAATGGTATTCAGCGGTTTGCCCCTCTGTGAGCATCTCTGTTCAGATCTCATCTTGGCAAGAGAAATCAGGAGCAGCCAGTACAGACCTGCTCCACAGAAATGTACCTTCATCTTATGTCATGTAAGTGTAACACTGTGCTGGAATGTCTGCTGGGGTCCTGGGGGCCACTCTCCCATTCAGCAAACAATCACTGCCAGCTAATAAAGGAGGTATTTGTGTGATATGTCAGCGGTTTGTGTGAGGCTTAGATGGAATGAGATGGTGTGGGGAGATAGCATTCACGGCCTCTCCAGGAGGGGAAACATATACTATTATTACCAGAAGCCATTGTCACAGCGAGCTCTTTGAAATAAAATGTGGCATGGCACTGTCAGCCGATACTTGTGCGATCAAAAACCCACAATAATTTGCAGCTCCTCAGGAACATTGATCTCTAGTTACTGGAGGAATGGCTACATAACTGTTAGCTATTTACAGTCACCCCTGTTTGTACAGTGTTGTCAACTTAGCAATTTTGCTGCTAGATTTAGAAAGCTTTTCAACACACCAGCCTGGAGAAAGTTGGAGAGAAGTGTCAACTCATCATGTGAATTAAGTTGCTAGTTGCAACTGTTTAATAATAATTATTAATGCTGGTGTATTACTAGCTAGTACCTGTAACTGTTGATATTATATAAACGAACCACAATACACTGCTTAAAATATGACTGTTAAGAATGTGCTTACTTGTTTACTTGTTTACTTAAGAAAAGAATTTAAAAGATGTGTAAATGTTCAAGAAATTAAAAGTTGTAAAATTGGATCATTTAAAAAAAGAAAACATAATAATAATTTCCTTGGTATAGGGTTAGATAATAAGAGATTATTTATGAAAGATTATCTAAATATTTTTTTTTGTAAAAGTACAGTAACAGAACAGTCATTTACTGTAAGTGGAGAGAAAAAAAATGCTACAGAAGTTCAGAATATGTCCTGAAGACATTCAGACTGAAGCAATTAAAAAAATAAATATTAGAAATGGGATTTATAAATCCCATTGCACTTTCTGTTATTTTATGAACATGACTTCAGTGACACAAATATTTAAGAGAAGAAATCATTTCCTCTTCATGTCTGTCACTACGGTTTTGGGCTAGTCTACACATGATTAAAAAAACACTATATGTAAATCTAAAAACATCCAAAACACGGACACACATAAGCTGTTTTACTTTCAGTTCCCTGTAGTGTATCCTGAAGCTACAGACTTATTAAAGCCATTTATCATCCCTACCAGCCGGAGATGGTAAGGGTAGTGATGTCTTTAGGATTGCCCTAAAATATGATGTGGTTTTGAACATAATTTTTATTCCGCAAACCACCAGCACTGACTTTTGTTGTGATTATTGTCTGATGAATTATGTTTTGCTGTGTGGTTTGCTTTGACAACCGGTTATGGTATACGTTTGTTCTTATCACAAACATCTTGGCGAGTCAAAATAAAAGTTAAAAGCTGGTTTAGCGAATGCATTACTTATATTTTAATTAAAACTGTACAGAATTTAAACAATAAATTTTTTTTTTTTTTGAATTTATACCAGGGATAATAAACTGACATTGGCTTGCTGTCTCTGGTACAAAATTGACCCTTCACAGGGAGCTTGATTTACTAGCGATCTGATCAATAGTAATGCATATGTGCCATTTTACAGACAGCAAATCAGAGCGAAGAGTAAATTAACTTCGGTGGACTTAAAACTTGAAAACTTGGCTCTTTGTCGTCATCTCTGTTTAAAATCTGCGATTGCAGTTATTTGCATGATCGTTACGCGTTTTGTGCTTGGGCATGGCTTGTTAGCGCAGATAAGTGGTTTGAGGCGCTCTGTGTGGCTGTTGGTTGCAGCGCGGTGTGGATATTCACTATACTTTGGAATCACAGAATCTAAGTCTTGGAAGTATGGCCCAAATAAGCAGGATATTTTAAATAGTTATAAGTACCAACTGAGAAAAAAAAAGCATTACATTAAATTGCACTAACAACAGAAGTGACCCTATTATGGGTAATGAAAGGTTCATATTTTGGTCCACAACAACATTTCAGCCAGAGCTGCTTTGTAAACAGCACTACCAGTAAAACCGCTATTTTACCACTCCAAAAGCAACACCTAGTGGCAAAGAATGAATTTGCATTTTCATTCAAAAAGACCAACAAGTGGGAGAGCAATATGCTAATGGTTCATATTGACATCAACATGAAATGGCTTGCGAATTGTTTTAAAAATGACTTACAGTTAACGCTTTCTTTTGAGAGACTATACTGTAACTTTATACATGGTGCACTTTCAGATTCAAGATTTAAAATGTTTTCATTCACTTAAAGCTGTATTACACACTGAATGAAAGGTAATTTACAAAAAACTATAACGGGGCACTTAAAATCTAACAATCACTTACTGTAAGTGTGCAAATTATTATTATTGCTACGTTCTCAAATTTTTTATCTTAACAACATCAGCATCGTGTGTATTTAGTGTTATTAGTTTTTGATGATGAGTGAATCGTCAGTTGTCACAGATGATTGTCATTTGGAACTTTTTGCATTACAATCTAGACATGCAAAGGGTCAGCTGAATCCAGACACCTTAAAGGGACATTCACGAAAGAGCTAAACAAACACAACAAAAAGTCAATGTTACTGCCAGCTTTAATACTAGCAAATGGAAAGTACCAGAATTCATAAGGAAATAAAGAAAGAACATGTAATATAGTACACTGCACCCCTTTCATAACAGAGAAGATACTGTCTCCAAGACCACAATGCGTGTTCCAAAAGGGACATGGTGTTATTTGTCTGACCAATTCAACTACTGAACGTTCACATCTGCAATTCAACAAAGTGTAAATGAACTCATGATCTCATCACTCTGCTGATACAATTACGCCTTTTGGCAGTCGCATCAACATATTTCTAAATTAAGCAATGCTTTCCTTGGTAACTATTATCCAGCTACCCTTTATTGTTTGTATGTAAGTCTATGGAACAGTTTGTGACTATGTTTATGGATGCAATTTAAAATGTCACGTTTACGAACAAATTTCCTGAATTATTTAATAATCGCAAAATAATTCGTCTACAGTCCTATGGGATGACTGATTCAATCCAAAACTCTGATATAACGATTCGAAGCCTTGCTTAAATTTGTCACTGGCCACTTTGAGCTCATCATCTTCCCAAAAGCAACATCATAGCAGTCCAAACAACCAAGTCCCAAAACCGTCAAGATACAGAACAACAAAGCAGTGTCTGTTCAATGCCTATCCGTGTGCTTCTGTTGGGTTAGGCCCCTTTAAATACATGTAAAGGAGGCAATAATTTTTAGACGGTCAGTCTTGCTAAGCGTGATAAAGCTGCCTGTCACATTTTTGTTCCTAACTACAACAGCTCCCATTCAGGCCTGCGTCAAGCATCTCCAGGAGAGCCACACAGCCACCTCTTTCCGGCTTTCTCTGCATTCAAATGTGATCAAATCAAAAGGTGACTTTCCCCCACAGCTGGGCGGAAAAGCGGATTAGGTCAAAGCGACAGAGTTCCCCTGAATCCTGACACTGAGACGGGTGAGAGGAGGCGTGTGAGAGTGTGTGTCCGTCGGTCTGTGTGGGTGTGGGAGAGAGAGAGTGAGTCAGAGAGACAAAAAGAAAGAGTGAGAGAGAGAGAGAGAAAAGAAACATGCTTGCAGCCAAACAGCAAAGGCTTACTGCATTTGTCAGACTCCCATCGTTCCCAATGGCAGGAGGCCAATGATGGTGACCTGCTGTCTAAAGGCTCGTCGTCAGTCCAGAATCTATAATGAAGTTGATCCTATTTATCCAATCCTACTCACTTACCCTCATTTCTTTTCACAGTTCACATGATGGCTTAGATGTTTTAAATATCATTTGCACTTTGTGAATAAACTAATTGTAAGAACTGCCTCTAAAACCAATCTCCAGGCTTATTTTTGGGAAAATAACCGGATCTTGGTTTAAACAAGGCACTTGAAAGTAATTGGCTGACGGCATGTTCCACCACTCATGGTGTTTTTATAAGGCAAAAAAGGATGTGTTTTTTCATAAACTTCTATATTGAAGTTTGGCTCCTTTGGTGTACTTCCTAAATATTTCATTAGTCTAATCTGACCTGGACAAAAGAAAGCAAGCCAGAGCGAATCTTGAGACAGATACCTGTAGAAATGGAAGAAAATAATTACTTGAATCAATATTAGTTTAAATCTAAACCACTGTACTTACTTTGAAAATGATTTGCTAGTTCTGCCAATGATTTGATTTCAGGGAAGTCAGTCAGGCATTATCTCTGATGTGGAGAGCGGAGGAACATTTCAAGTGTAACAGATCAATATTAGTGCACCCAGCTTTCTGCGTCGGCTACAAAATTAGGCTGTCACTTCTAAACGTCTTAATGTTCTAATGATCTGCTTTCCCATGTCCCCAACATCCAAGGTCCAGGGACAAGAGTGCCATCTGCAGGCTGTGTCTCCCCAGACACCACAAGGATTTAAGTGAATCTGGTCAATTCATTCAATCTGAATAGTCAAAAATAAATGATCAATTACCTTTTTGCTCTGTGAATCTCAAATGATATGAACGGTTATAAATGAATAATGAATTGACTGTCGATGTGTTAAAAACTGAATTTTAAACTGCTGCTGTTTTGAACAGGTGGAAGCATGCTGTCAGGCAGGCAATCAAGACAGGAACTGAAAGACATGTTGGAACATCAAAAGATATCAGCTAAAGTTTAATACGCACCATATAAGAAGATCTTTGGAGGTGTAAACATGATAATGTACATGGCATGCCTCCGTCAGTGGTGCTGACAGATATAGTGTCCTTCAGTGGGTATGCGCCCTTAATTATTATTTGGCACGCACCTGACAGAACAAAATAAAAGGTCATGTAAAGTTGTCGTTCGCACTATTTCTGACTCAAGGCACTTAAATTAAATGTAATTAAATATCACTGATGGATATCACTAATAAAGAAGAACGTTTTAACATAAAATCTAGTTAAACAAACTTTCTTTGCTTTATTTATTTTGCAAACTGATTGGTCTTTTTGCACTAATGTCACTTTTTAAAATCGATTTAAAAAGCACTAGCATTTAATCACAGAATAATCTGCTAAAATGAAACACCTAAAAGCACATGTAATGAACACGTCTGTAAGTCTGCAATGGGCTTCCTTTCTGCAGGGAGTACACGTGGAACATGAGCGACCGATTCAACTACTGGACCTTCACACCTGTGACTCAGAAGTGTGCATTAACTAATGATCTCATGACTCTGCTGATACAATTACAGGTTTTGGCAGACACCCAGACATACTTACAAATGTATTATGCTTTCTCTGGTTACTATTGTACCGCTTCCCAGTCACTTCCTACAGACTGACAGAATCAATGTGATGGCTTGTTTGAGTTTGCCATTGGTCACATTGAGATAATCTGATTTGAATTAAATTTGAAATAATTGTTTTCTATTTTAGTTTATATTCAAATGTATTGCCGTTATTACTCCAGTCTTCAGTGTCAAATGCTCCTTCAGAAATTATTCTAATATGTTGATACTGTGCATATTTTTATAAATGTTGAAAACAGTTCATTATAAACGTATTAAGCTAGTTTGTATACAGATAGCAAACAGGTTATAATTAATATTTTTGTGGAAGTCGTGATGCATCATTCAGGATTTTTTGATGAATAAAAACGTCCTTACTGACCCTAAACTTTTGTACACATCGTCACTGTTCGAGTTTACAACACAACAGGACTTTGAAGTCTTTGAAGTGTTAAACTTGGTGGTCTGTGGTTGTTGTTTACGGAATCGAAATCAAAGCTTTCCGCCTGGTACAGTGTCCAACGCTCACCTGTCACAGCTGTGTATACACCTGTCATCACTCCACTGTCACCTGGCTGCTCTGTACACACACACACACAGCGCCGATCGCTGCAACACTGCTATTCTCCTCAGAGGAGCAATTATATCCCTTTGGAGTGCATGAAAGCACTTACATAAACATTATATTATGAGTGTTGAAAGTACAGCTCAATAGCAGCATAAATGATCATTCCAATGAATAAAAAAAAAGTACTTTAACATCTGAAAATCTCTAGGATAATTCTCCGGATTTTAAGACTTCAAAATGTTTCTGAAGTTTACAAGGAAAAGCGCTCTCCACCTCAGGGCAATTCTTTATCGGGTATAGAGCAGACATTTGTGAGCAGACTACAGTTATATGGTCTGATGGCTGACATATGTTTGCGCTGACAGTGAAAATATTTCTGCCTTGTGGACATGTATGTGACTTGAGCTTGCTCTTCAGTTAGTTTTGACATTTTGTGTTATAACTGGATGTGGAAAGCGTGAATCCCAAGAAGTATGAATTACAGGCCTGAAACTAGACATCAGTAAAATCTATTCTTTACATCCTGTGCAGTAATTAGTCACCCAGATCTATGGGTGAAGATAAAATCAAGGAGGTGCATGGATGTCGACAGTGTTGTAAAGAGTGAGAGGAAGATTCCTCAGACAATGGAATGTTTGCTAACAGGCAAGGATATCTTAATTAAGCATGGCCCTCAACACGAAGCACTACAGGAGCAGCATTCAGCTATAGGCTGCATCGAAGCTTTAGCCCTAAATGCTGAAAGACTAATGGCACTAGTTTGAACTTCCTAGCAGGTACGGTTTGTCCGTCAACAGTAGAGGTAAAAGCCTGAAAACTGGTTACCTGAGAGCTACACTCAAACTACTACTAGCAAGACATTAAAGATCTAGGATCTGCCTGGGTTCGGTGGGGATAATAGCAGTGACAAAGCCCGGTTTCTGAATCAAGTGTGAATTATCCATGTGACTAGATGATTTACTCTTTCAGTCTGGCTGTATTTTTTATGAGGTACCTTAGGCTGTTGCAAACTTGTTGGAACACGGACATTTAATATGCCATAATATCATATATCAAACGTTTTTGATCATTATATTAAGGCTGATTAATCACCCAACTAAATTTCTCTGTAGAAGTGTGATCTCTTTAAATATCAAAGGTCTCAATCAAAACATATTTACACACCACCAAAAAAAGACGTGTGAAGTCATGGAATGAACAATTATCTCTAGATGCGCCCTTCGAAAAAAGGCAAAGGGGGAAAATGGGAGGTTAGGCGTTGTTGTGATGTTAGCTTAACACACCTGGAAGCAAAATATTTAGCTTCTCCATTTTCCATCAGGATTTTGTTGGCTGCATATAAATAGTCACGTAATTTTATTTTCCACCCTCATCATAGATAAGTCAAGCGTTTGCACTGACACAAGTCACACATTTCAGGCCATTTATCAGATTTGAGAGTGCTGTGAACAGTGAAGCACCACCCGTGATTATTAAAAAAAAAACACATGCCCGTATTGTACGCGGTCCTCTGATATCAAAGGTTGTGTTCAAAGATCATTCTTGACTGTATATCTGGCTAACAGTCATTCCACTCAAGAAGTACAAAATGGTTTCTGGTGAAGAAAAACCCCACCAGGGTTCCTTTGATTTCCATATCTGCCCGGGTCACATCATGCTCTGTTTTCACATATGGAATCTCTCACAGGAATTTGGGGGAATTCAAAAGGGAATCTCAAGAGACAAGTAAGTCCAGCAAACAGGTACCTCGACCACAAATACTGAGCCGAGGGGAGAAACTTCAAGCTTGTGGTTTTCTCAGTGGAAACTGCAGGTAATCTCAGTGTGAAGCTAATTATGCCTTCACAAGTGCGATGGGGCCAGACAACAGGAAAATGACTGAGCAGTCTAAACCCATCATGAGTGAGCGCTACGCTGGCTCAGTAGATCATCACACGGCTGTTAGGAGCAGGACGGCACTCATTTCCTGCAGGTAGTGATGAAAGAACTGTCACTTTCTGAAGCCTCTGATCACAGAGGATAAGAGCACCATTAAAAGAAGCAGGTGAAATTATGCAAAATAGATTCAGGACTAAAAATGCAGACAAATGACAAAGACTCAGTCAGAGGTCTATGGACATGTATAAAACATTACTTAAATGAAAATTTTATGATTATATTAATCTCCATATTTGAGTTAAAGCTGTAACACTTTAGTATAGAGATGATTGTCACTACTAATTATAGTTTCTTATTAGCATAACTTATTAGCTGTTTATTAGTACTTATAAATCACATAATCAATACTACCCAATGCCCAAAACTTAGCAAGTATCTTACTAACCATTATTAAGCAGCAAATTAGGAGTTTACTCAGCTTATTTAATATTCAAAGCTATCAAGTTTCCCATTGAATATCAGAATTACATCACATATGGACTTGCAGTTTTAGTTAAATTTTGTTTAACAAGACTCAAGATAAATGTGTTTGAATGTGTGAGGGCGGCTGGTATTTGAGTGTAATGAAAGGGGGAACTGACAGTGTTTGACAGGTCTGCTTAATATCTATATTCAGGAAGTTCAACACCTGGTTTATGTCATTCATTTTCAGCACGCTGTCCACATTGGCTCTGTGTTTGTGTGCGTATGTGTGCATATTATTATCATGTGTGCAATTACCATGTCTTCATCTCACAGGTTCTTGTGACTAATCTCACATCGACATGCCATTACACCATCAACTTTCCATCTTTTCAGAGAGATTCTAATTGATTTAATTTCCTTAATTATAGATCATAACCTCTTACCTAATGACAGAGCAGTCTGCGTCTCTTTGAACAGAGATCACTATCACCTGACGGATGGATAATGTCTATATGCCCTGGCCTTAGGGATGCACTGCTAGACCACGTTCATTCATTCACTCTTATCAGATGGTCATCTACTTATTTACATCCTGGATTTAGTAATTACTCTTAGTGCAAAATTAGTGTGCATCTACAGGTATATAATTATATGCTGGGGGGGGGGAAAGCAGCATAAACAATAATTTTAAGGAATTTTTAGACAGGCTTAGTCAGCATCACATCTTAAACAGAACTAACTGATTAATTGAATGCTTGTCGGCTTAGTTTCTAGTGCCTTGTTCAGACAGGCCGTTTTTTAAGCATCTTCTCGTTTGTAGTCTAAATAGCATTAAACACATTTAGAAACAAGGCAAAACCACATTCATTCTTTTTGTATAAATTTAAAACATCAGTATCAATTTCATACTCTTTCCTTATTTCAAACTATGTTACATTCACTATTTAGCGTACAGTCAATAAGCGAAAGAGTTAGTGGTTGTGAACACAGAATACATTTCTAGATTTCTGTTTTCACTTACATCATTAGTGATGATACACCTACACTGTCTGAACAAAAGGATCAGATTTCAGCACTTGCAAATTGACAAAGATCGTCATTCAAGTTCAACTATGGAAACCGTATGTGTGAACAAATATGTATAAAAGAGCAGTGTCCTCATCATTGCACATTACAAAAACGTTCTGGGGGGAAAAAAACAGCCAAATTTTTCCATCTCTCACACACCAAAGGGATTTTCCTTTCTCCAGCACTGTACAGCCAACACCAAGTACTAAAACTCCCACTAGCAATGATACTGATCTTCAGCTCGCCCAGATTAAGACCAGCCCCTTCCGTACAACAATGTTGCCTTTATCTTTTCCATAGTGCCTGAGATGTCTGAGTGTCTGTCAACAGATTCCCTTCTCCAGCCCCAACTGCAGTCAGACAGGCCTACAGGTCACTCGCTTTCTCAGGTGAGTCTCACCTGCTACTGAACTTTCCATTACCTCCCCTTCTCTTTTTCTCCCTGTCTTCACAAAGCAAACAGTGAATTCTACCTCTCCACCCTCAGGCGATCATACTTCCACTGCCTAATATGTTTTTACAAAAAGCTACATCAAGGTGGGAGATTGTTCTGCCCACGTGCTATATAAAGAGAGGGGCTGCAGTATTGGATGGGTAAATCGCGATCCAGAATGGATTCATCGGTTTCATGCCAGTAGACTGGAATTTAGGGAAAAAAAATCCCCTCAATCTTTAAACTAGAAATATGTACATGCAATTTTGGTAGTATGTCAAAAACTTCAACCAATCATGTTTATTGCAATGAAACTATTTCACCTGATGGCTGCCATTTCTCAGACATGCTCTGACTCAGGCTTTGGATTTGTCTTGGGGTGATGAACCGTGACTTCTGCCTCTCTCAATCAGCTTTGATGGGGATTAATCAATGGAAAACCCCCTGTGAACAAGGACAACGCATTATTATTCAAATATATCGTGAACTCTTTTCTCTTTACTGCCCTTTCTAGCACTATTTTATTATATTTAAGAGTAATCTCACGATAAACATTTTGAGTAATCTCACGATAAACATTCTGGTATTACGCATGGCCTATTAAACATGGACGTCCAAAACTGCACATTTTTGATAACATAACTGCATAATGTGCATGTATTACTGGATTTCAAATTTAAATGTTATTATATTTAAATGTTTAAATGTTGACATTTAAATGTCATTTAAATGTTAAATGACTGTTATGAATTTTTATTTCTATGCAGATTTTAACTGTGCAAGATTGAAATGGGCTAGAACAAAGCAACACTGTTAAAAAAGGAAAAATGTTTATAATTAAATAAATAAATTAACAGAAGAATTGTCTATGACACACTTATGTCATTGCAAATGTATACATTTCTTCTGTAACACTTTACTTAAGGTCTTTATGCATTGTAAAGGATTGTTATTCTTGTGTAAGATGCATTATAATTATTCATAATGCAGATACTATGCGTTATAATAGTAAAGAAATTTAAAATGCATTTTGTGTAACTAATTTATAAAGTGTTATTGTAACGTGAGCGGTTCGCTGGCTGCTGTGTGTGTGTGCGCTTCTCAGCCGGGCACGGAGCGACGGACACTGAGCTGAATTTACACATTTAATTAAACTTGGAACACAGAGAAAACAATGAGCTGACGAGGCAGCAAAACACACGCAAACATCAGAGAAACGCAATACATGAAACTTCAACATTCGACCCAGACAACAGAAAGACAAAGGCTTAAATAGGGGAACCCTAATGACGGGGGTGGAGACAGCTAAGGACACACAGGTGTGGGGAATCAACTAATTAAACAGGAACTACCAAATAAGGGCACGGAACAGACCAACGGGATACAAAGACAGGGGGGAAAACGGAACAGACCAAACGTGAACTCAGACACAGACAGAAACAGACACGGAACATGACAGTTATAATTTATTAACTGCAGTAAAAACTATTTATGACATTTACTATTTACATGACATGCACAATTTAGTGCATTACAAGGCATAATTAATGCATTAAAACTTTATTGCATTAAACTTTATGCATTAAAGCTTTCATAATGCATTACATAAGAAGCCTTTAAGTAAAGTGTTACCTCCTCTACTTTCTGTGGAACACACACTAAAGATATATGGAAATTATGCTGTTAACCAAACAGTTTCACTTCCCATTTACTATCAGTTTATTACTTGTCTAATACAAGGGAAATCAAAGAAAACGTATAGGTTACTTCCATAACTACTGTTCCCTGAGACATGGAACGAGTACTGCGTCTGCTAAGACGCATGGGGAAAGCTCCTTTTTCCCCCTAACTGAAGCCTATTCTAAAATGCAGTTTTATTATTTACTAAAACTGCACGGCCATTGGCCGCTGTATGGGTAACCAATAGGGCAAGGCCCCGCAAACAGCGGGCCAATACCGTCGACCACACCCCATGGCGTGATGTCCCGTGCCTATAAAAGCGAGGACATGCCAGCCATCTTCAGGTTAGTTCGACTGAAGCAACGGCATTTCATAGCACAGCACGGAACGAAGTACTCGTTCCATGTCTCAGGGAACAGTGGTTACGGAAGTAACCTATACGTTCCCTTTCGACATTTCACTCGTACTGCGTCTGCTAAGACGCTTGGGGAACACAGTACAATCTCGCCGTGCTATAAGGTCTAGAATCTGGAAGCCTGAGAGCGGACCTAGGGGAAACCTGAGGTCTCATACGTCACAAGCACCCTTGTCCAATCACTTGGAGGCTTATGAGCCTATACCCGCTGCGTTAACGCGGCCAGGTTATAGAATATACAAGTGATGTAATCATAACCGAGCTGTCTCCTTTTGAGCGCAAGGCGGTCAAACAGTGAAAGAACCCTGATATATGATTATAACGCTCTCAAGCCGGGCCATTTTGGGCTGGCTTTGAGTGCATTTACTGTGTTTGTAACCAGGCAGCGACTGATGTGGGATACAGCAGCCAGCAAGCACAAGTCATAGCAATTCTCATTGTTCGGAGAGTTGATAGAAGAATTAGCGCCTTACAGCACAGCCGAAGGCAGGGGTGAATACACTCGCTGATGAGCCGGCGGCGTCGGACAGCTCAGAGTTTAGTTTTGTCAGGCTATGACTGAAGCTGAGGAGGCTGCAGCTCAAGGAGCCTAAAGCGACAATGACACTGATTGACTCGCTTACAGAAGTCAGATAATAAAGCGCTGTATAGCGTTGTAAGTGAAACTCAGAGTGTAATTCTGATGGGCTATAACTGAAGCTGAGAGGCTGCAGTTAGAGAGCCTGTAGTGACAATAAGTTTGATCTGACTCGTTTTTTCGGAAGGGAGTTTAGTCAGGCAATAAAGCGCTGCATGGCGCTGTAAGTGAAGCTTTGAGAGTACGTCTGTCAGGCTATTAATGCTGGGATGTCCAGATTATAAAACCTGGCCAAAGTGGCCGGCGAAGACCAGCCAGCCGCCTCACATATCTCTGATAGAGAAACACCACTAGCCCAGGCCCAGGTAGAGGCAGTGGGTCTAGTAGAATGAGATTTAACTCCCAAGGGACATTCCAAGCCCGCTGAAGAGTAAGCCAGTAAAATAGCATTCACAACCCATTTTGCGAGCCTTTGCTTCGAGACCGGTAGCCCTTTGGAGCGGACACCGAAGCAGACAAACAGCTGGTCAGAGCGTCTGAAATCAGCTGAGTGCTCAATATAAGTTCTCAATGCCCTAACCGGGCAGAGAGGGTTGGAGTCCTGGCCCTCAGAGGGACAGTGTGAGGACAGGGGGGCTTCAGCCGCCTCGCGCCTTTCAAAAATTGGATGAGCAAAGCATCTTTCGCCACTGTTTGTCCCGCTATCAGGTTGTGGTGGGCTGATATAACCGCCACGTAAGCCCTGAGGGTGGACAGGGCTCGGTCCGTATCCAGCAGGTGCTGTAAGAATAACAGTATCAGCGATATGTCACATTTAGGGGGGTTTTCACTGCACTCTGCACACCATCTAGAAAACATGGCCCATTTCAAAGCATAGAGACGCCTCGTGAACGGAGCTCTAGCTCGAGAAATAGTGTTCAACACACTCTCTGGTAGGCGAGTAGGGTCCTATCGAGCGGCCACACATGGAGAGCCCACAGCTTGTGCCCTTCGCCTGAGATATCATGTCTCTGCTCAGGGGAATTGGCCACGGGGCTGGTGTCAGCATTGCATAAAGGCTCGCTATCCACGGCTGGTTCGATCACAGAGGGGCCACCAGGAGGAGCTTGTGGCCTTCCTCCTTGACCCTGCTGATGACCTGAGTTATCAGGGGGGGTCGGAGGGAAAGCATATAGAGGGAGTCTCGGCCAAGATTGGGCGAGGGCATCCATTTCCATTGTGAAATATGCTGGGCAGCGAGTGTTTTCATCCAAGGCGAAAAGGTCTATTTCTGCTCTTCCGAATAAGTGCTAGATCGACTGGATTATTCGGGGGTGCAGAGACCATTCTGATGGGCTGACCTTTCCTCTGGACAGCATGTCTGCGCCCTGGTTAAGAAGGCCCGGTATGTGAGATGCTCTTATCGAGCGAAAGTTTGGCGGAGCCCACTTCAGGAGGCTTGCTGCCATTTTGTAGCGGCGTTTTGACGAAAGGCCCCCTTGGTGATTTATGTACGACACCACTGTCATACTGTCTGAGCGAACCAGAACGTGACTGTCCCTCAGGAGTGGAAGGAAGAAGTGACACGCATGACACACTGCCATCATTTCCAGACAGTTTATGTGTAATTTGCTGTCCTCCATCCTGTCTTGGAGGCATCTGTGAGGAGGATTCTCCTCCTGTTCATCCCTTTTTGAGCATTTTGAAGGGCCGTTTGTGAAGGGCGCGATTCAAAATCCTTAAGTCTAAAATACCTGCTGTAATGCCCTTTTTCTCTGTCTGAGGGGGAGACCACCTGAATCGACGCTTTTGACAGCAGCATGTTTGTGTGGTCGCCTTTAAAAAGGCGTGCTGCTGACGCTTTTACGGGACTTTTTCTGCAGCAAATTAAGGTTTTACCATGCCCAGGGTTTCGCGGGGCAGCGGGGGTTGACGGCAATATCGCAGCTTTTGGGGCGGTCCGGCATCGGCGGGACTGTTGCCCGGCCGATTCCTGGTTAGGAGGCCTTCCTCACCTCGGGATCCAGCACGATCTTGGGTCGGGCACCCTGTCTCCTTGAAGAGGGGAAGTGGCGGTTTGCAGAGCGGGAGCGGTGTCTCTGCGGCTCCGCTTTTCTTGCTGGGGGGCTGCTGTGCTGACGTCTTTGGGCGGCTAGCAGAGGCAGAAGCAGTCCTCTTGGGCAGAAAGTGCCGCATGGCTTGTGACGCTTTCTGCGCTTCGGAGAAGCGCTCGGTGAATCCCTCTACAGAGGGACCAAACAGACCCGCTGGAGAGATGGGCGCATCCAGAAAAGGAGTCTTGTCCGAGGCCTTTATCTGCGTCAGGTTCATCCACAGGTGCCTCTCCAGCACGACGAGGCTGGCCATGGAACGGCCGATGGCTTGAGCCTTCGTAGCTCTCAGTGCAAGTTCCGTCATGCTACGGAGCTCCCTCACTGCGTCCACATCAGGCGAGCCCTCTGAAGTGGCGAGGAGCTTCGCCTGGAACACCTGCAGCACCGCCATAAAGTGGAGAGCGGAGGCGGCCTGTCCAGCTGATGAAAAAGCTCGTCCAGCCAGCGCAGATGTGGTCCTGCAGGATTTCTAAGGGTGGGCTGGTCTCGCCTTCCAACCAGCTGAAGACGGGGGGCAGAGATGAGCGGCAACCGTCTGGTCGAGGGGCGGCAGTGTCTCGTATCCCTTCTCTACAGCTCCGTTGAGAGAAGCGAAGGTGGTGGAGGCTTTGCTCTTCAGCCTGGTGGAGTAAGGCGAGCCTGCTTCTCACGGGCTCCTCCGGAGGAGACCAGTCCAGGCCCAGCTCGGAGACAGCCTTGGCGAGGATACGGTACAATTCGGCATCCACGTTGGGCTTTGACGAGCTGGCTTCTGACGGAGCAGATAGCGCGGGGTCCTCCAAGCCTGACAGCTCATCTGCTTCCGAAGCTGCTAAGGATACGTCCTCCAGAAGCTCATCGTCCAACACCCCAAATGAAACCAAGTCGCTCACCGAAGCAGAGGGACGGGCGTGGGAGAGGTAACAGATGGGAGAAGACTCTTCCTCACGAGGTGGTGATGTCACCCATCTCAGTGCGCCGCTCTCGGCCTTGTTGTTGCTTGCGAGCAGGGGGAGCACGAGGGCTAGGCTCTCGTCCTGAAAATGACGCGAGCCTGGCACGAAGAGTGGCCATAGAGAGAGTCTCACATATGGCGCAGTCCGGTCCAGCGAAGGCAGCTTCAGCTTGGTCCTTGCCCAGGCAGGAGACACAGTCACGGTGTTCGTCGACAGGTAGCGGCAGCGAACCACAGGTGGAGCAGCGGCGCATGGTGAGAGAAATTTTGCTCTTTTAGAATCAGACTTAAGAGGCGGCAGGGGAGAAGTGGTCCGGCTGCAGATTCCAACGGCTTCCAGTCAGGGACAGCAAAGACTCCGTCGCTGAAGGAGAATGATCTGAAGATGGCTGGCCTGTCCTTGCTTATATAGGCGCGTGACACGCCCCATCACACCACCATGGCGCCACCTGCTGGCATTGGCGCAGAGACATCACGCCATGGGGAGTGGTCAACGGCATTGGCCCGCTGTTCGTGGGGCCTTGCCCTATTGGTTAAAATAAGTCCCCATACAGCGGTCAATGACTGTGCAGTTTTAGTAAATAATAAAACTGCGTTTTAGAATAGGCTTCAGTTAGAGGGAAAAAGGAGTTTTCCCCATGCGTCTTAGCAGACAGAGTACGAGTGAAATGTCGAAAGGGAACCAGCATTCTTCAATATCTTCTTTTACTTTCTTTTAGGAAAGAAAATCAAAAAGGCATTGAGTAATATGAGTGTAAGTAAATGAGAGCAGACTTTTCACTGTTGGTGAGTTTTCTCTAGGCATTATTATTTAAACAGACAGAAATAGCAGTTTGAAAGCATGGCCTAAGCAACTGAGTAAACAGGTCAGTACCACAAACTGGTTCCATATCTTAAATCAGGCTAGAGAAGTCATATTTATTTTATTCACTCTGCCAAAGCAAGGCGCATCAAAGGATATTTGCAATCATTGTGAACACACATCAGCCACATCAAATTAGTCTTCAGTCAGACATCTCCAAACAATGATTATACAAAAGCGTCATTACCTGGAAGCCAACCTGATGTGAAGCATGAAAAGGCTAATAGTTTTTGATATCTGAACACCTTTACATTCTCTGCCTCTGCACAAGATGAAAGAATGCACCTGAGCACACTTTATTGGTCAGAGGATCGGAATGAAGCCTGGAGATGAGCTAATGTGAAAACAAATTATTTCACCTCAAAGCAATTCCTAACCCTTAACTCTAAATATGGGCATTCCTATTTGATATCTCACTCTTGAAGACCCTACTGATACAAAGGAATACCAAGACACCTCTAGTGATCTAATATCAAATATTTTATTATTTTTTACACTAATTTGTAGAGTTCTGATTGATAAAGTGTCATTTTTGCACAATTACTTAAAGACTATCATGTTATAACTTCAAAACAATATTAATATGCTGGGAGATTTGAAAACTGATGCTTTTAAGCTTCTTATCTATGGGTTTTCACAGACAGTAGGTTTGTACGGTAGCTCACGTGACGTACTTGAGATACAAGTTCAAGTCCTGTGTAAGTTTGACAAAACATTTCAAATCTGCATTAAAGGAAGTTGAAATGCCACAGTTGCATCAAAAAATGCCTTTTAATAGAGGATATATTAGATATTTAATTTCTGAAACGTTGCAATATCTACCTATATCATCGCAATAAAAAATGCCAGGGATCACGTATTGAACCTGTGTTTTAGCACCACTCAGTGGACATTTCTCTTTAAAACTTGGGCAAAACGTGCACAGAGGTACATCTTTTTAAGAGACCGGTTTGAATTAATGAGGTATAAATCGCGAACATGGACAAAGAGAACAGCTCACACAGCAAACATTTGGAAGGTGCTTTTTAACACTGGACTCTACTGGAATTCCTCAGGTGCATTGTGCAGAAGTCTTCAGTAAAAACACTGTGTGTGTGTGCGTGTGACCCACACATGCATACACACACAGTGCATGGTGTAAAGCGGTCATGCATCCCGACAGATCTGTCACCAGTTGCTTAGAGTGTAGCTCAGTCGATGATGGCTACCACCACTGCGCTTTGTGATCCGCCCTGCAGCCACACAGACAGGCCTGATTTCTTACAGTTACTCTCTGCACGGAAAACTCTTTGTTTACACCTGCAAACACATACCGTAGTCTCATCATTACCATCAACGGATGTATCAATGGCATGCTGTAGGCATAAGAACTGGTCTTAATGCTCAATAAATTGCTCAATACATTCATCACCTGGGCCGCAGTACTCTGAAGTGTTGATTTAATAGAGCATTATTCTGCATTTTCCTGGTTGGGACACATGGCGTAAATCACCCAGCAGAAGAAACAGCTTCCTCCTGTAATTGGCCGCAAGTTGTGCCTGTCTGACAGGACGTGTTGCAGCACAGGCTGTAACCCGAGGAAGATTCCATCTTAAAGGAGAAAACTGCCTTTTACAATAACAAATTCTTGGAATCAGCTCAGTATATAAGTTGCAATGTTTGGGAATTTGAACTTGTAATCACAAAAACTGTCTAGTTTATGCTATCTTTTTGTCACCGTTTTAATTCCTATTATTGTCTTTTACATCACTGTCTTTAAATATATATATATATATATATATATATATATATACATGTTTTTTTTTCTTTTTAGAATTTACATTATTTTATATACATTATAATTCAAGTGACAGTAAAGAAATGTATATATACAAACCAGAACATATGAAAATATAACAGTATTACTGTATTATATCAAAGAAATTTTGACTTTACTAAAACAGAAAAAACAGTTTAGACGCTAGCATTCTGAATTATCAAAGCGTGTATAAAATATATTATGTAAAATATAAATGTAAAATATATCAGATAAATTCCTTATTATTAATATTAGTAGTAATAAAAACATGAAATATACAGCATTAATATGTAAAATATATAATTGAATATATTTTATTATACTTTAGATTTTATAAATTAAATGTTCTATAAATATACTTTTTTTTACATTTCTACTTTATTAAATATGCATTTAAACGAAATAACATCAAACCTTTTTATTTCAGTAAATTCTTATTTAGTAAACAATTACTAAGAATGAGTGGAACATCTACGTCTTTTCTATTGTAATATTGATAATATGTGCCCATAAATTCCGTTGCATACATTCTAGTGTTATGATAATTAGCACTGTCTGATAAATTTCAGCGTGAAACTTCAATTCAAATATAATATGCACTTGAAGTGTCACAGAGAAAACATTAGTCTGTCACCTGTAATCATAACTCTATGTATCCACTGGAATGACCGACTCATTTTTCAGACCACTACAAACATATGAAACGCCCCTGTGTTTGCCCGGGGTCTGACAGTGGGCTTTGATTGAGATTTGGGGGTAATGTAGCAGCCAGTCTGAGCCTCTGAGAACCGTGACACTAAAACAGGCGCAGACTGTGCACCACACAGAGAGACAGCAGCAGCGTCCGTCATCACCACCATTACCCTTTGTTGTAGCCAGTCAGGTGCTGAAAGTCTGGGTTAAAGAGCATTCACCAGAGGTAGTTCTCTTCCCTTCTCCGATTTCCTTAATCCCCAAATTAATTCCCTTTTATAGAGGCTCTGTAAAGTGAAGGATATTTTTGTATCAATTACAAAGCAGTCTGTTTTACTTAAACAATCTCAAAGCACTGACCTTGAGATGAAAGCAACTTTTAGACAAAGTCAGCCGGCAGAGAAATGGATTTTATGAAAGATTAAATCGGAGTTTCTTTATTCTGAATCATAACACTTAACACTTAACACTCGTAACATCTACACAAATTTTCAGTAGCCATTATTCGAGTATTTAGTGTCAGATGCTTCATTTGTCAGGACTGAAAAAGAACAATACATCCTTAACATCACTTCTTTTTTTAAGCATTATTACAACAGGAGCCAAAGAGAACAAAATTGTCCTTCCTGATAAACGGACACTATAAAGGCCAGGAAGGAGAAGGTACTAAATATAATCATCTTCATCTATGATAAAATAGTTGTACCTCTAAGTGAGCTGATGAAACACATTAAATGCTGTCATCGCTTTCAGACGTAAAGGATGCTATTTGGGAATGCAGTCATTTAAGAAAATTGAAGATAAACTATGCCCAAGGATTTCCGAATGACTAGAAAACACAACATTTCAGATGCTGCGCAGTACGATTGGTCTGTTTTATGTGCATTTTATGCACAGTGCTTTATGTTTTTTTCGAAATATGTAAAAAATAAAAATAGATGGCTGGAAACACAGCTAATGATTTAACTTTTGCACACTATTATAACAAACAGGGTTGTCTGACTTGCTAAGAAACTGATTCTTTTAATCTTTTAATCTTAAGGAACAAATGGAGATTTTGCTTAAGAGTAAAATTTCAAGGGAAAAAAACTGAAGCCATTTAAAAAAAAAACAAAAAAAAAACATCTGAACAAACAATTCACTCAAATGAATCAGGCTTCCCAACACTGCTGCAGAATATTCACAATGATGAAAATCACAAAATGTTATCGCACATCATTGAAAACATTTGAAATACATTTATTCTTTTGTACACGGACACAGTTTGCTGAACATAAAGGCTTAAGTTGTCTGCAAGCACATAAACCACAAACATGCAAAAGGCCACCCACAAATATGTCTTTCATAACACAGTTCCCATCTCTGCTGATAAGCTCAGAGCCAAAGTAAATACGAACTCACTTTTCCACCTGCCCAAAGACTTGAGAGTAAATAGTGCAAGTGTGCGCAAAGCGGTTGGTCAACATTTTGTCTCTGATACTCTGTTTGTAACTTAAATCTGGTTTTAACTAGTAACGGTAAAGTCAAGTATGTATTCATGTGTGCATACACAGAACTATATTTTCCAACAACATTCCACAAGGACAATGATAATATTTATAGGGGTACTGTTAAGATTGCATCCCAACTCTTTTGGTCTTTAAATCATGCTGAAGATAGATTTGTTACCTGTCCAGCAAGCTGAGGGAGGTCCGTGACCTTTCATTCACTGAGAGTTTTATGATCTGTTAGGTTCAGCTCCCAGGAATGTTTTGATTTAGCACTTGTAATTTCATTATCAAAGGTCACATAAAAAAACTGAGGCTTGATTAGTTCTACCTAAAATCCCTTCATCATTCAAACCTCCCTAATTATACCTGCACTGACTAGCTCTCAGTTTCCCTCAGTGAAAGATGAGTCATCTCACAGCAGACAAACAGTATCTTCCCCTGATGTGATGATGACTATTACATGAAATGGATTCTTGAGCTCCCGTGGCTTATTTAGTAAACAGAAGAGTGCAGATGCCTGCCACTCAGGTTAAAAGAGCAAAAAATCCACAAGCTTCTTTTCAAGGGGAGCAGAGGCGGAGTGTCTTAGGGCCATGTTGAAAGACATCTGATGGAACGGAAGCATTGGCAGGCTTTGTTGGCTGGTCAGGTGGCACCCCATCATTCCACTCTGCAACGACCCCTAACGCAATAACCTTGACTTAGACTTGGACTGCTAGGATTTTCAGTCTGGTTTCAATGCACAAGACTCACTATATGCAAAACATATTTTGGTTTTAAAACAAGATAAAGAGGCATCAGTCAATATATAAGCTTTTATCACAACATTTTATGTTTTATAAACAAATTAGGTCATTTTGGTAGAAATAAAAGTCGAGTTCACATAGATGCCTGAACACAAGTCCACTTCATCACATTAACTAAGTGTGAAACGGCTAATGTCTGACAGCCAAGTAGTTTTGGTTGATCTACTGTATATCAAATTTGGAAAAGTAAAACCTAACAAAGCAATTTGTGCTTTTAAAGAAGGCTTATGCTATCTATGTTGTTATCTAAAGCAATGACATTCATACATTTCAAGTGTCAAGACACACTATTGGGCCACTTATAATATGATAAATTGCACAAAGCTGAAGCTTTTTGCATTGCAAATTTAAAATAATTCCTAGTAAATAAGATAGATTCCTAGAAACGTTTGAAAACTATGCAACTACAGTGAAATGCTGGTGGAATTCCTTGTCAAAGTGTGAAGCATGCACTGAGAGAAACCACTTTCCTCTGCACAAAGCACTGTTTTTGGAGAGGAGAAATTGGAGGATTGATGACCCCAGCTGAAAATCGTCTCCCACATTTGGCTGGGGTTCAAAAGCACAAATAACCATGGAAACTGCTGGCTCAATGATCTGCATGTTGGTTTCGAACACACTGGCTGTGCAGTACGTGGATGGTACAGTGTTTTACGCATAGTAAACAGACTGAGGAGTTACATCCTGGGAGGCAAGATGGACCCCAATCAAAACATTCAGCATTGCTTAAAAGAATACCTCAGACTATGTGTATAAATAACAGGCTAATAAAATATTGTAATGATAAAGTATTGTCAGTGTTTTTTTAACAAAAATATTAATATGCACTACCATTCAAAAGCTTGTTACTTTTTAAAAACTTTTATTCAGTAAGGATCAATTAAACTTAACAAAATTGACATTAAAGACATTTATATTGTTTAAAACAAAAATTCTGTTTTAAATAAATGCTTTTTTTCTTTCATTAAAAAATAACAATTTCTATAAAAATATTAAGCAGTGCCACTATTTTCAATATTAATAATAAGCTGATGTTATAGCTAGAAATCATAGAAATAAATTACATATAATAAATAATATTATTATTGCTTAATGCTTTAATAGTTCATTAAATTAAGTGAAAGCAGCACAAAATAATGATAATACTGGTAAACATTGCAATAAAAAATTAACACTGTCAAAACTACCTCAAACAAGTGGACTGAAGGCCTGTCCTCTGTCACCATGGTAGTTTTTACACACACAATGCTGTCTTTCAGGCACAGCCAACTTAGTCATTTCGAGGTGGGCAGCAACTGAGTAGTCTAAGGTTTAAACTGCTACCATTAGTGGTTTCTGGGCCAGGCTTGTATTGGAGAGAGAGAAACCCAATCTGAACCATTAGCCTGAGTGAAAGGCTTTCAAAATACATTCCGATCCATGCACAATGAGCGCGTAACACTGGGATACATTCACATCTTTAAGGTTTCATTAAACAATTTGCATGCAATTGGCTGTGTTACTTGAGCTCACACAAGCTGAATGATCAACCTCAATGCTTTGTGTGCAGGGTGTAAATGCGTCTGAATGTGATGTTGAATAAACTCATGGAAGGATTTGACTGAATGATTGAATAACCACACTGTCTTTGAAGAGGTACAGAGCCGAGTGGAGTAAGCCATGCACAACAAAAGATTATGAAATTAGCCGGCACATCATCTCGGAGAAAACAGGAATTGTGTAACAACTTCCACTCGACATTTATCTCACAGATCAATTTAATGTACATCTGGCAGGTCCATTTTTACAAAGAACATTTGTCTGCTCTGTAGTCGCAAACTTTCTGGTGAATTGGTTCATGTAAGCAGGAAATGGCCTATTGATGTTTAAAGACTGACAAGGCCATGAAACTTCAACTTGAAGCAAAGTCTCTTTAAGACAAGTCATGTCACTCTGCGGCCATCAAGTGCAGCTTCTATCTCTTTGAATGGGGAAACATCCAATTCTCCAAAAGCTTACGATTAAATTTTTATACTTGAAATCACCAATGAAATCTGACAACAACTGAGTTATAAATGTTGTATCTTTTGTTAAAATAGTGTTTTAAAAAGGCTAAATCAGTCCTAGGAGCATGTTGATGCGCTGACTTTACACATCAGAAATTGGCTATTTTATTCAAAAGGCGGGGCTTCCTATGATTTATCAGCCATGTTAGGCATTGCATTTTCCCCCATTCAAAACTGTACTTTGCTTGAAGTCTTTTAAATCTTTCACTAATTATATATAACATGTTGTTCCATATCCTCTTCGCAAATAATTGTGTGTTATGATCTCGCAATTATTACCATTGGTTAAGTAAACATTATGCGCTGTCTAATGGAAGATGTGCAGAGGTTTTTTTTAACACAAAAGGTGAAGTTTGTCGACAGAGCACATAAGATGCCTTGGGCAAGCATTTCGCAAAAACCTTTGCGGAACAATAAACAAGACGCTGGATCAGACAGAGTTGAAAATGTGAAACACAGATGAGTGTATCTGTGAGGTTTTGCTGATGGAAATTCCCCTAGCGGTTTGGTGAACTCTCGTTAACGTATCACCTGCAAATGAAGACACACTAATCAGGGTATTTAAAAAATAAAAACGTCTTAGGGGTTTTCACACAAAGATGAACAAAGACACTGCTCCAAAGCACTTTCATCAGTCACCATCATTAAGGAAAATTCAAGATGTTACAATCCTACAATCCTTGGCTTGAAAACTAAATCAAGGATTAATTATAGGGTTAGTATTTATCCCTAAAAAAAAATGCCATCATGTAACCTCATGCTGTTCCAGACCTGTTCTTTTGGAACAAAAAAAATATATATTTTGAGAACGGACTCGGTGTGTTTCTGTCAATTATGTTTGGGAGCAATCTTTATATTTTTATATTCTTATATATTTTGCAGGAGAAAGTCATGATTAAATTAACATGCTTTCTGATTGAAGTTTTTATTTTAACTTTAGATGATTAGTTTCAGGATGAAACATGTTCTTCTGTGACTTGCAAAATTTATGTTCCACTTTCTGGATGAGCTCCAGTTAATTGCTATATACATAATTTAAACGTACACACACAATACGGTACATAAGATAAAGCCCTATAGAATGTAATGTATGTAATGCTTTGATGTGACTACGCATGTTAGGAATGCTTTTGACATTGCATATCAAAACACAGAGTGCAGTTGGGTAGCAAACCTAGGTTTCATCTATAAAACAGTTTGAGCTAGTAAAAAAATACATAATTTGATGAAAAATCTGATGTTAATTTTTATTTTATCGCTTTTTTTTGCCTTCTCAATTGTTTGCAATCTCATGTACACGTCACAACATGAATGTGTGCCTCGCTATTGTAATGCATCAGTGAAGTTTTGCCACCTTTTCCAAAAACAATCTTGTTTAGGTCTTGCTCACCTGACAAAAGCAACTCTTAAGGTGTGGTGGATGAATGAGCTTGCAGACTGACAGACTGCGTAAGACAGAATTCTGTCGGCTCACATCTTAATCCACAGGTTGCTTCTTCTCTAAACATCACGGAACAGCAATCGTCCTCCAGCCTCTGGGCAACAGCAAAGACAACAGGGATTAATCAAGAGATCATTGCTAATTAATACATTTCAGCACATTTCAACAAGGAAATTTCTCAACTAAACAAAGATGCCAGTTCTAACGCAGACAGCATCTTGCCTTTCTTACTGTATGCGGTGACATTTTCACTCCTGACATTTGCCTCATAATATAGTGTGTGCTGACAAATGAGATCAACACATTACATCAGTTCTATACAACAGAGTACAATGATAACTCAAAGACGCAAAACCAAACTGTCCCATACATCCGACAAAGAACACAGTCCCTGTGTCTCACAACATCTCAGGCCTTTAAGTGGAGATAAGAGAGTATGAATGAAAGTGTTTGTGCTCAGGCAGTGCAGGCCATTGACTGGGCGAGATGAGAATCACCCTTCTCCTTATCAGAGCCCTCAAAGCGAACAGATCAGGCCGATAGGGAGGGTGCACAGCTCCACAATGCCAGAGATTGCACAAGACATAAGGGCAGTTGCAGAGACTAAATGCAAGAGGCACAGTCTCATGTAGCCACATTCCCTCTGCTTTCTGAGGTGAGACAACAGTGCAGCTGAAACAATGCAACTACAGTCAGTTAGGTGATGTGACTCAGATAAGCGTAATACATTTATGTCCAATAAACAGAATTCCTCAGAGAAGGAAGACAGAATAATTTCATTACCCTCAGGGTGATGATCTTGAATTTGCCATGTATGTGTGTGTGTGTCCGTATTTGTATATATATTTATATATATATATATATATATATATAGCGCTCCTGACATCCAAAAATAACCCACTGACAGGTCAGTGCCTGGACATCGTCCTGTGTGCTTTCAGTGGTACCACTCCTAACAGGTGGTGTATTTTCCATGGCTTGCTTTGGAACACCACTTCCTGGGAACAACCCAATTTACGGAAAATAACAAAAACCACTGCTCTCAGGGGACATCCTCCAACTTCCGACCTTTCCCAGGAATCTGAAAAGACTAGTCCAAGCATCACAGACAACTTTGCTCATGCATTTACAAGAAAAGGAGGAGTGAGTGTTTCTTCTGCTTTTGACACTTTTATGTCAATGTTTATTTATTTATTGATTTTTATTAAAACAAATATCATCTTACTTTCTTTTCATTGTTCAACAAAGACTGATGCAAGGCTTCTATGTGAAGATTCTATTACATTTCCCCAAAGAATTCCGCCTCTAATAGTAGGCTACAAAAACTTTTATTGAAAGTCAATTTTTGCTACAGTCTTCTTTACTTATTAGAGTGATTATTCAAAGAGTGTGAAAATGTTTCTTTTAATTGCATATATTAAGAGTTTTAGAAAATAAACAACTTTAACTATGATTAATTAGATTAGAAGGTAATAGCAAACATTTTTTGAGATGTGGTGGAAAAAATGATAAAACAAGTAACTGTTGGGCATTGTTTAAAAAAAAAAACATAAAAAAAACTATCGAGGAGTAAATTAAAGTGCGTTCTATTTTCTAAAAGACCCCAATGTCAAAACTCCTCATACAGAAACACACAGGCGCGAAATATTGCCGCGCTTTTGTTAAACGCATGCGCAAAAAGACTTTTCACTTGTTTACTAATGTTAAAAAAGTTAGAGAAAACATTTACACTGGCTTGACATACGATACCATTTGAATGAATTATCACTTTAGATACACTTTTTACAAAAACATTAGGTTGAACAATAGTCAAACATGTTAAAATTAACTGAACGTCATTTCTGAACAACAAGTTAGTTTGTTTGATAGTACACAGTCTACTTAAACCACTGACTGCATGAGATTGCAGTAAAGCGGCATTACATACTGATCATAATGCACTGGAAATGTGAGTGGCTTCACCTGCTTGTATTTGAGGTGACACAGTAATCTGTCTTTATTCGAACTTGATGGATGTATTTGGTTTTGGCCGCTTCTCTTGGTGCTCTTCTTGGTATTGGTCTAGCTCCCTCTAGCGACGAAGATTAGAAGAGCTCTGTGGTATATATAACATTGCAGGAGACACAACGAATCCCTTTATTATCCTGGAATATTCTGTTTTTACCATAGACCGCTTTTTATCCTTATTTTATTCAAGATCGTTTTTTTATAGGCTTACGGTATTTTTAATTGTCCACCTTTTATTTTAAATAACCAAAGCAGAGTGATTTGCTGATATCTTGAAGTCGTCTGGAACAGTCATTGACAGCCTTTTGCTGTGGTTCTGCCTTCTCAAACATTTCTACCCATCAGTCTAACAAACACATCTTGTGCAGATGGGGGGGCGGCACGTGACATATGAATATACACCCACCATCAATCAATCTGACACTTTATGGTTGAAAACATTTTCATTAAAGCATGGAGAGCACAAACAAACACAAGTTCTGCCACGGCTGTGTTTGTCCATAAATCCATGCCTGATTCACATACAGATAATAAAATTGCATGTGTAGGGGTCACGTTTTATAAGACACAAGAGATTGTTATTCACGGATTTGACTGTGAGGGATGCTCACAGACAAAACAAATCAATTTCAGAGCTGTCCAAGTGCAAATAAAGATTTCTGATAACCCTATAAGACACTTCCCCTCACTTCTTGACATTACAAATATAAACTGCAATATCATTCTTTTTGTTTCATGCCACTAGTTGAAAGCGTAAACTGTCTATTAAGGAATGAAGAGTGCTGACACATTGTTTACATTAATATCTGTGTGACAGATTCAAATGGATGAGTCTGAGATGATGATATAAATAAGCCCTTGAATTTATTTAGCTTGGACAATGTCCAAAACAACCTTTCTAGTTCTTGCTTCATAATTGCAATTATTTCATAAGTAGGGATCAAAGAAGCTGTGCTGAAGCTGTTTGCATCATTTCTGCAATATAAAAGTCCTTCATTGTTACTCTTGGGCATTCTGCTTAACACAAGCTTGTAAATAAAACTACGTCAAGTGCACAGAGAATGCAATCAAGCCAAACATATTAAAAGTAAAAGCTGAAGGGTTTTTGTTTGTCTTTTTTTCATGCTGTCTACCTTAGATAAAGAAATGTGTTTTTATTTTACGTTAAAGGGGTCATACAAACCCAGTTTTCCACAAGCTAATATGAATATTTAGGGTCTTAATGGAAAGTTTGTAATATAGTTTGTTTTAAAATTTCTCAAAGATAGTTTTAAAAAAGCAAATTTAACCCTGTCAAAAACAGCTCTTTAGAAATCACTCTGTTCTGTGTACTTCCCCTTTAAATCTTCACAAGCTCCACTGACCCTGCTCCTCTTTTCCGAGGCGCTCTCGGAGGATTTTTTTTTTAGTCGTATTCATAGTTAAACTTGCTAATTAGCACATTATTAGGAAAGGTGAT